>CM031387.1:11172900-11772900 GCA_018350135.1 Citrus trifoliata | reverse complement strand
TGAACTTAGTGATTGTGGCATTATTGACAAAAATATAAGAAAATCCATTCAATCACTTTTCCAAAAATTATAACAAATATTTAACATAATATTATATTTGAATTCTCTGTTTGAATATCTCATTAGATAGTACAATATATATATATAGTCATATAACTACTACCTAATTTATCTCAGGACCTAAAACTCAACGTAATATATGTTAGAACTTACTCTAACGCATCAATATTAAAGCCCTAGCCGTAACACCACACACACACACACACAAAGACTCGAACCCTTCAATTTTGATATCTAAATACTAGTTTTAATTTTTGACACGTACAAAATAAATAACAAACATGTTGCGTCAAAAATATTTTAGATATTTTACTAATTCGTAAAATATTTTTCTAAAAATAAAATGCTTTCATAAATTCATCAATCATAATAAAAAGGTACCGGTCCAATAGGTTTTTTTTTTCTTTTTCATTTTTATTCTATCCCAATTAATTTCGCGTTGAAAAGAGAAACGAGCCAAGTGGGGTGGGTAAGGTAAGTGGTAAAAAGTAAAACGGTAACTCAAAGGATAAGATGAGGTAAAACATCAGCGTCGGTTGAAGGTGGCCACCCCGGCCCCGGTGCAGAATTGCATGAGCTTGACTGACTGGTTGTGTGCTCTGTTTCTGTTTCTCTGCTGACTAATAAAGTGAGACTCGAGAAATCTAATAAAAGATTTTTTCTTTTTGAAAAAAAAAAGGAAGAAAAATTAAAAATTAAATAAAAAGAAGGCTAAAGGGTCAGGCCCAGCTACTTTCTCTCTCTCAACAGATGTATTTGTATTTTTATCTCACCCCTCCAGCGCTCCCCTTCTTTAAAGTAATGGGAAGAAGAGGTGGGGCCCCACTAAGTGTCCCCTACACAGCCTACACTAATCCAAGGAGTGGGGGCACACTTTGTATGCTTCCTTTCTCCTAAGCAATTTTCACAATCCCTTAATCTCTCGCCTCTTGACCCCTAACCCACAGACCAATTCCCCCTTGTCTCCCTCTCTCACCTGCCTCGCCCGCCCCTTAAATCTTTCTTCCATTGTTTTTGTAAATTAGGTCTTAAAACGCTTTCATCAAACACTATTATTATAATGTACATCGTCTTCCAAGATAGTCTTAAAGGTCAAAGGTTTAAATCTCGTATTATGAAAATTAATTTTTTTAAAAATAAATTCGATTCGTTTTTATTCGTATTTTAGATATTACAATTATTATATCCTAAAGTAACTAGTAGATTTCTAATATAAATATTAAAAATTTAAAATGTAATTGAAGAAAATATATAATCTTTTTTTAAATATAAAGAAAAAAGTGTCATTAGCAAAAGGGTCCGAATTTTATAACTTAATTTATTGAGGGTAAAATTATAATAAAAATTAACAATTTATAAAATCGACCCTAATATTAAAATTTATTTATAAATTTACCCCTCCAATCAAACATAATTTTCTTGAGGGGGGTCGATTTTTCACTCTACTTTCCAAGTCGATCCGCTCTTATTACAATGCTACTATACAGTCTATACTTCAACAATTTTAGGCAGACGATATATTCAGACCATAGGGTACAAACCCTAAAGATCTATGTTACCGTACCCTGATAGCATAGTCCAGCAAAATTCTTTATTTAATTTTTGTTAATTTTATTGGGGTTCATGTGCTAATCTGATTCGCCTTGATAATTATTTGATCAAATGATGGTCCCCCCATCACCGTTCATCACATAGCATGTCAGTCTGTCACCCAAGGGTAATAGAATAGTATTGGTGGACTTCAAATGGGAATTGAATTCAGTTTAGACTTTGCACGGAAACTGACTGGTAAAAAATATTGACCAATTGTCGTGCAATACGTTGGACGACACGTGGGTCACGCAGGTAAATGCCAGAGTATTTGGACGGTTTCGCGAATTGGTTACGTCGCATCACGCTGGTTACGTGACTATGGTTTGTTAGGTCGGGATGGAACGTTGCGGGGTTGATGACGTCATATACCGTCACAATCACGTCTTAATCAAATATTTTTTGAATATAATTTTTATTTCTTTTATTTGCAGATAATTCGAAGTTGTTCTTATCAGTTTCGTCCGTTTAATTTGAGAATTACACAAATAATACAAAAACACATGAAGAATATTCTTTCAAAATTTGAGAATTATATGGCGGGGTGTGTGTCTATATATATATATATATATATATATATATATATATATTACATGCTAAATTTTACAATCGAGCAATTAATTGTGCTATTGACTAAATATAAATACGCATCTATTAAAATAAAAACAATCGAGCTAAATAATAATATATTTATAAATATAAAGTATAAACATAAATAACATTAATCGGAGCTTTAATATAATTCATAGCCAAAAGATAATTCAATTGGCTCATCATTTGCCGTAAAAATAATAGATTAATAATTAAAATATAAAAAAGATACGATTACTTTAGAGTGAGATGAGCTGAAAGAGAAATGTATGTGGTGTGTGTTGCCATAAATCAATGCAATCGGAATTTAAAATCTGGACTTTTTCTTATCCAAATTACGTGTACACATAGTTGACAATTTTCTTGTTTTAAATTATAATTTTAATGAACTTCAAATGTAAAATGATGGCAAGGAAGCATTATTTGATCATTCACAATAAATTATATGTTTGAAAGAGAGTTAAAAAGTAAAATAATAATAAGCAATGAAGCTGCTTTGGTTAATTAATTAATCTTAGTGACTTAACTCTTTGGATCAATAACAATCTAATAGAAAAAAACAAAATTTAAAAATATTGACAATGAACTAAATAGGGACTAAAATAAAGATAATAATGGAGGCAATCCTCATTGGTGTGAGGAAAAAGTAAACTTAAAAAAGAAGAGGTAGGGGTTTGGACATGAGTGTGATGGCTGGCTAGCTGTTGAGGATGCCAATGGAATGATGTAAAGAAGATAAGAGGACATGACACTAATCCTAATCTTTATGTTGCTAATTGATTTAATAATTAGCATCATTCATTTTAGAAGATATGTTATGAAATTAGTTCGCTTCTGATTTGATTGTACATTTGTGAATTTTAAATATTTATGTAAATCAATCCCCTTTGCCACTTTGATGTGAGTCCCACCACATTGTATGAGCAGAATTCGGTTCACAATTTTTTTTTTTTTTTGTTAACGATTCTCTCAAGAAAAAAATTGTTATTTCAAATAAATAAGACGATTAAATTAGGTTTAAAATTTTTCTTTTGAGAATAATTTATTCGTGAAATGGTGACCGTCTATTTCGTTCGGTTTATTCTCGAGATTAAGGGTTTAAGACTACCTATATATAAGCGGGGATATTTTTTTCTTTTTCTTTTTCTTTTTTTAAGTAAAAATTTTAAATTAAATTTTAACTTTAATATATTCAAATAGATCTTATCAAACATTAAACTAAACTCCATCGCATCCTATCAAAAATTCTAATAATCTGATGCATTTATCACAAAATTTTTTATACCACATAATGAAAATAAAAAAAAAAGATTGTAGAAATGATTTATAAAAAAATTATTTATTTTTTATGAATAAATGGTTTTTATCTACTCGTGTATTGGTATAATTGACCTAATAAAGAAGAGAGGGAAAAAAAAAATCTTGGATTAAAGCGGAGACCCTTGTCTACTTGTCATTTGGTGGGTCGATTGGTAGTGGGGAAAGACTAGACCAGGTCACAAAAGTTCTGAAAATTCTACATATTTTGGACCGCGCTTTCCCGTCTTTGTTTAGTCTTTTTCACTTTTGATCAATTAATTCATTCATCAACTTTCACAAGTTTTCGTCGGCAGCTGCTGCTTTAAGAAAACTCATCATACGGACGATCAAGCTCCCTACTTAGCAACACTAATCTTTTACATATTTTTTTAAACTTTCTTAAACATTATTTTAACTTAATAAAAATGTATAAATAAATAAAATGTGTAAATAAACGTATTGTATCTCACCTATTAATTTACTTTTTATTTATATTTTTTTAGGAAGAAATCACTGGTAAACGTGCTGGGGCACCATATGCTAAAAAAGGAATTGTATTCTTCTACCGATGATTTTAGTCAAAATAGCGCATTTGTTTTGATTCTTGTTTTGCCATCTCCCTTCAAAGATTCAACAAAGACTTGATTTGTATTAATTTGGTAAAAAAGATTTTTGAAAAGAGGAAGGGGATGAATCTCATCTCGGCATTGACCATATAAAAACTTAGCTTGCAAAACATAACAGTCGGTGTTTACTAAATACTTTATTGTTTTACCTTTTTTTTTGTCCAACCACACTACTAAATAGGGCCTTATTTCTTAATGTTGACATCAGTTCTTCCTTAGTCCTTTGTATTTGAAGTTTTCTTTACTATTTGCAATAAGTTTTATAATCTTAATCTATCCTTATAAACAGAGTTGGAGAAAATTGATATGATCCATTTATTTGATACGAATAAATAGATTTGATTAATTAAACTTGACATAATTATTAAATGAGTCGTTTCTGAATCAATAATTTTTTTCATGTCAGATTAGAGTGCAATTTCTTAGCCAATTTACCCTGGTTAATAACACAATTACTTGTAAAGGATGAAAATTTATATAATTTTCCATTTTATAAAATTCTAAATAGATTTAAAACTTCCTTAGTGTAAATTTAAAGTATTTTGGTAGACATATATCTTTTACAATATTGATATATAATACTATTTAAATATATAAATTGTACTATCAAATATGTGCAACATATTTGATGTAACTTGTATTAAATAGGTACAAAGTAAGTTAATGGACCGTGTCAGGTTCGAATTTTAATATGTTGACATGATTATTAAATGAGTTTTGAAGTCAACATAAATTTAACACAATCCAAAACTAAAATGATACAAATATCGTTCAATGACCCATTTTTCCAGTTCCACTTATAAAAATCTTCTATGGCATTAAATATTTCAATCTCATTATAATTCTTGTTAAATTTTAGTATATTTTCCATAAAAAAAAAAAACCAATGTTACAATATCAAAATTAAGTTCAAATCAATATCAAAGTTATTCCAATATTATTATCAACTACCTTGATAATAATTAGAACTTTTATCACTTACTTGCGTTAATTACATACATTGCATCCACCCATGCGAATTTTAGTGGGTAGCCTACCTTTGAAGCTGGAGTTATCTTAAATAATTAAAACTAGTCTCAAGTAAGACCCCATAAACAAACTTTTGAAAATAAAAATCAAACTAATTAATTAATAGTTGGAAAGGCAAAGCATTTGACATTGGATTATAATGTCACCACCCATGCAAAGCACACGTGAAATTTTGCATCGACTCCTCCTTATAAAATATAATGTTAATGTCAGCTTTTTTTAAAAAAAAATATTAATGTCAACTTTAGATTTCAAAAAATTGTCAAATTAATCTCATAATTGTTAAGTAGAAAAGGCAAATACGTATGCATCTTAGAAAAAGAATATTGACAACTGACAAATAGAAATTTGCCTGGTGGCTTTAAAGCCCACCACAAGAACTGTTGGACTTTTGACATTATTATTGTCATTTTTGAAATTCATCATAAATTATTATAATTTCAAATTTCGTCAAACCATCTTAATCTCCTTTTGTGAGCAGAGTAAAACTGTAAATCAATACTAGTTAATAGTTATGTTCACATCTTAATATTTTTCTTTATTTTTTTTAAATTTCATTTTTTTTTTATCTGAGCTACTCTTAACATCGTATTGCGTAATCAATCTTAGACGAACCATGGAATACGTTACCATTAATTGAAATCGGGACCAAATTCACAAATTTATTGGGAATGGCTTTCGTGAAATTTTTTTGCCTAACACATGGGACTTAGGGGAACATGCCGTACAACCTGAGCAGCATCAAATAGTGAGATAATTAACAAAAATTAATAATATCTCACTATCTGGTATAAATTGTTGTTACTATTAGTCATAATTGTGGTTATCGTGGTATTATTTCTTATTTACAAATCACATATATATATAAATTAAATATACATACTTTTCCATCTGTTTTGGCGAATCATATAATCTAAGACTTTCAAGATAATATATATTTAATTTAACAGGCTGTACAATTTCGTGTTTCATCATCCTAACCATTCAAGTTGGAGGCCATCGCAATATTTTTTTTTTTAATCAAGATGATTATGATTACAAGACCTTATTTTCAAATTGAGCATTTCCGTGGAGATTTGAAAAGTCAAATATTACTTTAATTAATTATTTTCAAACACCCCCCAGTTTCTTGGATATGTATATAAATTAATCAGTAGCCTTCATTTTCTTATTAATTAGCAACGTCACGACAAAAGCGAGTTTAATTTCATGTGATTTAAGAGCAGACACGGTGTCGTTTTCGTCATTAAAGTTCAACGCCCTTGGCCATAAATTTAATTAGATACAAAATGTATATATGCACTTTGAGTATGTAGTGAACAAAAATACTTGGGGAATTAGTGACCAATTTTTATTTTTTATTTTAGCAAATTAAAGACATTTTTATTAAATAGAATTAAGATGAAGATGATCCTATTTAATAAAACGGGTGCCTGATGAAGACAGGTGTGTCGCTTTTATTGCTCCCTTATCTTGCATCTTACAATTTTATAGTAAGGAAGCTTATCCCTACAGATATCCCAATTTATATAAGAAACTAGTTAGTGGAGCCAATTTATATTCGTGACTTTATAAAGTTTCATTTAGATTAATGAACAAAAATTCTGAGCTATTTGGTTATATTTAATCCAATAATTGAGAGTTGGTCCTCAAATATTAGAATTTATGGTTAATTCGGAGCACATATTAATATATTTTTTGAGGTAGTGCATAAATGAAAAAACTTTCATAGCTAAAAATAAAATAAAATACAAAACATAAGAATATCAAAATAATGATATTGATATATTACAAATTAGGAAAAATATGTGGTTTAACTGTGGTACTGTACCACAGTTGCATCCAATCGTTAGATGTCAGTGGATCCTACCAATCTAAGTGTATCCAACGGCTGGATGCACCGTAAAATAATCTTATAAATTAACACAACTCGTTAGATATTTTATGATAATATGAGAAACGTGATCGCGTGAACTGATTTTTGTTAATATTTAGAATAAAACTCTTTTTCATATTTGGGAGAATGTAGTAATCAAACGTAGGCTTCGGGTTTAAGAATTTCAACATACATAAAATGTGTTGTAAAGTGAAAAATTGCTAAAATTGCTAAAATTGACACAATTATTGGAAACTATTGGTATTTTGTTAGAAAGGAGAAATTCTTAGTTTCATATTGCATTAAATAAAGAGGAAACATGGTATGGTCCTCGGCCAGTTGATGAATCGTGTGACATTATTGACGGGCAGGCTTTTGTCTACATTCGCATCTGCACAACACGTGTCACGTTTCCCATGTGTCTTTTTTTTTTTTAAATAAATTTTAAAGCTGGTGACTTTATCTCCTCTATGGGTTGTTGGGGAGCCTCACCAATTCTCTTCAATATTAATTCATCTAATTTTTTTTTAAATAAAAAAATTAAAAAAAAATATGAAAAAAGAATTGGTCGTGCTTCCTTGTACTCCACACAAAAGGCCACAGCTCAAACAAGCATTCAGCAAAACATGGGCCAAAGATCTTTAAAATAATTAAATTGGTTGGGGGAGAAGATAAGCTTCAGCACAGTGGAATTTTTTTTTTGCCGACGTGTCATCGCTTTTCATTTATTATTAATAATGATCATAAATTAATTTATCCAGGCTTAATTGAGAACAAGTGCACATGTCCTTAATCTTGTGATTAAGCGGTTGCCCTGACCATGTTAATTAAACACATTTTTATAAGCTCTATTGGCCGACATTATTGTTTATTCTAAGTGCTTTATAAACCACGTTACATTTTTGCGAGTGTTTTTGTGCGACACAACTTCCGAGAATGCCTTGCAAAAGCAAACGAATTAAAAAAACGGCTACAAGTTATTACCAATTGCGCGATTCATTAGAGTTAGATTAACACACACGTTCGTGTGGGTTCAGTTGGTCAAATTATTCGTGCAATCACAACAAATAATCAACGAAGGATTAATAACTAATTTATTTATATATATATTTTTTAGAGGACATTTAGCGCAAAGTGTCCTTGTCATTAAGGGCAGTGACATGTTTTGATTATTGAAACATTACATTTTCATCTCCCCCCAAAAAAATTAAATTAAAATAATAAAATTTCACCGCCCTATGTTTGTTATTATTATTATTATTATTTTGGCTTAATGAATGTCTGCATTAAAATTTAGGGCAGGCGCCGGCTTCACCTCCCTTTTCCTTTTGGCCGTTATCAACGACTTAACGACAACATTTGATAACATCACATTACTAAATTGTGATTTTTTTTTAAATTTAGAATCTTGATCTCATATGATGAGATTTTGCTTCCCTTTTTGCAACACTTAGACAACAAAACAATTAACCTTTGACCAATTCAAAAACCTAAATTATGATAAAGAATTAGTTTGTAAATTGAGAACCCCTTTTGGTGTTAAGACAGATTTTAGTTTAATGCGAGGCTAAATCCAGTTATCAAAACTTGTTTCCCATTAAAAATATAATTAATCTTGTCTCGGTTGACTATAAATTATTTGTTCTTTGGTTATGTGTTGCTTAAGCGGCCTAGGAAGCAAGTAATATAATCTGATTAAGGTACTTCAATGCCCAAATAAAATATTTTTGCTAATTAATATATATATATATATATAAACAGGGGTTAAGGATTTCATAATTAAGTAATAAATATCATGGTCAAATATATTAGTTTGCTTCTAGGAATTTACATATATTTGATTGCATCTTAAGTTATTCCTAATTATTGATGAATCAATATAATTGTTTGACATAATAAGAGAGGAAAATTTTCAAACCGTAGACAATTTTGATCGAAACGATTGGAATGAGTATACATATGCTTGAGATATTAAAAAAAAAAAAAACTTAATTTACATTTACTCTGTGCTTTTAATCATCAATTTGGATTTAATATTAAGTTAGATTTTTTTATATTATTGCAATCGGTAATTATGGTAGCGAGTTAGAGAGTAATTAAATATTAACCATATTAAATACGAAAACTCGTAAACATTTGAGTTGGAAAACATTTTCTAAAAGCAAATAAAACAAACGATCGTGAATCGAGTCCATGATTTCTTCATAATCAACTCTTCCCACTTGCTTTCTTATACAAAAATGGTTAAAAAAATAAAAAAAATCCGAAGCCCTATTACGGCAAAGACCAAAAACTTTGCTTGAGGAGTTGAGGGGCGATTCAACCAATAATGCCTCAAAGAGAATGCAAATCAAACACGGCATGGAATATATGCACAAGGGCATGTGGATTCAATCCATTTTGGTCACGTTGAAAATGGTGTCCCCCACTCCACAATTGGAAACAAATTAATTAAACTCTTTTTCATTTCGGCTCTTTTTGTATCAACATTTGCCCCCCCCCCAATATTTACTTCAATAATCATGGCACCTAAACATGTGCATTGCACAATATAGTGTGCTGTATTTTGTAATTTGTATATGTACTCGCTTCGCAATTCTCAATATCATTTTTTAATACTAATTATATATTAAATTATTAAATTATATAGATATTTACAACTGTTATAATAATATATTATTACACTGATATTTATAATTAGATATATAATCGTGACTTACATTATTATATTAAATTTTATGAAGTACATACCCACAAATGAGGGATGTCGTCTTAGTATTATCTGCTTACTTTTTTGAAGTAAAAAAAATAAATGTGGGGTTTCCTCTTTGGATACTTTAGAGACTGTATTTCTTAACTTATGATTCATTATGTTTCTTTTGTAAAATATATTCGCACATGTTCGGAGATTATCATGAACCTCTTGCTAAAAATTTATTAGAGTTTTTTTGTTCTTAAATGAATGATCTCGATTGGGCGAAATAATAATAATAATAATTTCTTGTTATAGTAACTCAATTCTCTCCTCGGGTACCCTAGGTCTATTATTTTCATACAAGAAATTTTATCAATATCTCTATTAGACGGCACCCACAAATTTATTAGAAAATTAATTATATTATTGTTGACAAGAAGCAAAAACAAGAACGTTTGTATATTTGGGATTGGTTCGTACATGTATAGATAGGTTCATTGAATTAAATCAATTACCGTCACGTTCTACCACACAATTTATCACAACTTTGCTTGAAAAGTAAAAAGTATTTTTAAGGTGAATAACGTGTTACTTTTTACTGTGAGTAACGTGTGTGATGGTAAATTAATGAAAAAAGGGTATACGATTTCCAATTTGAATTGTGGTTCGAAACAAATAGAGTAATTTTTTTTTTTTTCTCTCTTTTAAAGGAGACAATAATATTGTTGATCTTTAGCCCGCTTCGATTACAGATAACTAGGAAAAAGACAAAAAAAAAAGGTTCATAAATTCTATTAATTTTTTAATGATAAAAGTTCAAATAACTATGCACAGTCAGCTCAGTTTGAAGAAGAAGGCCACCGTATGGAAAATTAATTATGTCTATTACAATTTAATTACTATCTTTTGAATTACAATTTTCAGTGGTACCCTTTTAAATCACTGTCAAAGTTTAAACTCGATAGGATTGTTCCTAAATAAAAGATGATGATATACACTTGCTAATAACTGAAAAAAAAAAAAAAAAAGAGAGGGGAAAGTGAACAAGAAAATGAAAAAGACCTGCAAAATCATTTCAACCAAGAACCGAAGAACATGTATACGTCCCCACTCCCCAGAGTACTTTGGCCCATTTAATTGGGTTTCGTAAAAAACGTGTTTAAAAGTCTGCAGGTTCTTAACAGGCCCACAATGGGCCAATAGTACAATAATTGTGGCCCTTTAGATCAGGTAGGCCTTGGGATTGCTCATTGGCTGTGCTTCCAGTGCCCCAGTCTCACTGTTTTTAGTACAAGGCTCTCTAAAAAGGGGAGCTCATGGAGTGCGTCTTACTGGATTGTATAGTCATCGCCGATCCCTGGCTGCTGCTCTCTAGCACCACCATCTGCTGGATATTAAATTTTTTGATGTCAAATTTAGAGTGCGATTGGGATTGAGGTGTTATAGTTTTTAAGCTACAGCTGCTGTGAAAAAAAATAATTGTAATTATGAAACAAAAATTAATAATATATAGTAAATATAAAATTTAAATAATAATTTTGATAAAATTATTAAAAATATAATAAATTTTATATTATACAAGTGAAAAATTATATCAACATAACTTAAAAGTTATAGCAGCTAGTGTTTACCAAACATTTTAGTGCTGTAACTTTTAAAGTATAGCTGCCCAATCTCAATCTCAAACGCACCCTTAGTACCGTTGAAAATCTTATCGAGCAACTACAAACTGAATGGACGGAGGAATCTTGCTCGGTTGCTCCCATTTGCAGGTTGCGAGTTCAATTGAAGGGAAATGTGGGTTCAATTGAAGGGAAATGAGGAAGCTTACAAATTCAAATGAAGATAAAATAGTGTTGTCGATTTACAATATTGTTTATCAGATACTAGAGCTGCACGCTTCTATAAAACTTCTGAATCATTTATTAATCAATTAGCCCCATAAGGCCTTCCAATCAACGGCTAAACCCATACCCAATGCAAGTATCCTGGGCCACACCAGAGCATGAGTGTGGGCTTAAATCCTGAACTCACACCTGGGGAAGTAGAGCGTAACAAGAGAGATAAGCCCATCCATCTTATAAGACCTGGCAGCCCAATTCGTAGCGGTCACGTTTTAAGCCAATTACTGTTTGACACATCAATGGATTGAAATCCTGCCTCCACACAGTCAGAGCTGCATTGCACATTGGCTGATATAGTTTTTAAATCACACCATCGCAATATCAACGAAGCCTAAATATAATCATTTACTGTTATAAATACGAAGCCTAAATATGATCATTTAGTGTTATGAATAATAGATGGATGTTCATTTAAACAATTATATTTCACTAGCCACCTAAGCCACCTAAGTTCGAATCCTAGTGGAAGTAGAGGATTAAAGATTGATTTGAGTTTGTCCATCCCTCTATTTTCTAAAATTGGTAGGGCGATAATTGTGTTATATGTATTTGTATCGTGTTAAAATAAGGTACAATAAAATCTTTTTTCTAATTAATCAAGTCAAAATTTAAAATATACAAACTTTTATTAAATGTATCTAGTCATGTTGACGCATTCAACATATTTAAGGACCATTGTGGTAATGTTATAATTTTTAAAATAATTATTGTTAGCTGTGCAGTAAAAATAATTAGTTGTGAAAAAAATTAGTTAAACGTTTGATAAATTTTATTTTTAAAAGTATAGTGAGTTTCAAAGAGTCATACGTGCTTGGTAAATCTTACTGTTAAATTGCTGTAAAAATATAAATGATTGAATTAGACATAATGTTAAATAAAATTTACTAATATATTTATAAACATGTATATAAAATACTTTTTTATTGTGTATATATAATAACTGATAACTAAAATAAATATTTTATATTATTAATTTGATTTTTTAATTTATTATCTCAATATAATTGATAATAATAATAATTTCTTTAAAGTTAATGATTTTATTTCCTAAGTAATAAGGATAGTTTTGAATTTTTATAATATACACAAGGATATGTATGAAATTGAACTAAGTATAAAACTTGTTCTCAAAATTAAATTTTAAAAAGCTACTCCTTCCTTACTTTTTAAAATATGTTGTTGGATTAGGTAATTTTGCCAAAAGTAGCTTTTAAATAAATTTATCAAACAATAAAATTAACTTTTAACTTTTCAAAATCTATTTTGAGCCCCAAAAGTAATCTCAAACAAACCCTGGGTGTGGATAGAATGTTTAATTTATTTAACATGTTTCAGCAAACCAAATAATAATTATAATAACAAAAAGAAAAACAAAATCAAAACTCATAGTAGCATTATACAACAAAAGATAAATATGTAATAGTTGTTATGAATTTATTAAAATAAATGTGGATGTTCATAACATGCATCTTTTAGTTCCCCACTATCTCCCACTAGCAACACTTGACTTTTTTATAACTCTTACAATCTCATAAGGAATTATGATCCTTAATGTTTTCATTAATTTCATCTAGTGATTATGTGGTTAGAAAATTAGAGCTCATCTCTTTATTTTGTATACACTTGAAATGAATAAAATCACCATGTAATATATTGCTCTCTTATTTTATTCTTTATCTTGTGTTTATTTTTTATTTTGTGTTGTTGGCTAATAGCTTTTCTAATACGTTATTTACACGAATCTCATTTTGATCAGGTATTAATTCTTTTGTTTATTATATCTATCAATTTTAATTGTTATATAACTGTAATATTTTGTTAATGATAATATGTTATATTTGTTATTATTATTCTACATGAGTTTGCGATAAGATTGCATTCCTAAGGTTATAATTCTATTGCATTTCTCTATTTTTGTCTCTTGAAATATGCACAATTATTGGTTTAAAAATTGAAAATGATTTTTTTTACATGAATAGTCTGATATGTGATCATTACAGAACTTTACTATTATCAATATCACATTACCATGAGTGATTATATGACATATCTAATATTTATTTGTCAATAATGAATTTATTATTTATCTTTGTTTATATTTTTTTATAGCTATATGAAAATGTCGAATCTCGCAAAACTTGAATTTGTGGCACTTGATATCTCTATCGATAATTGTGGGTTTATCATGGGTCTTGGATGCTGAAATCCATCTTGATGCAATGAATCTTGGATGATGATTTTTCTTCACCACCATCTTCATGAACAATTGAAAAGTGAGTATCTTACGGTCAAAGAACCACAAGTCATCTGAGATTGTCTTAATGAAAGATTTTATCACAAAAAAATGCTATACTTTCAAAAACTTATTATATTTGTTAGTCAATACAATTCTGCATTATTTAAAATTTTTTCTCAATTAAAATTATATGGAGAGGAAATTACTGATGCAGATTTTTGGAAAAGACATTTTCTACTTTACATGCTTCGAATTTGTTCATGTAGCAACAATATCGAGAGCAAAGATTTAGAAAGTATTTTGAATTAATCTCATGTCTTTTAATCGCTGAAAAAAATAATGAACTTTTGTTGAGAAACCATCAGTCTCATCCGACTGGATGTGTACCTCTCCCTAAAGTAAATGGTACTTAAGCCAATAATCGTAGTGCTAATTGAGGTCGTGGTTACAAAAATAATCAAGTTCATGGTGGCTATAACAAGAAATATTGATCAAACCACTTGAAGTAGAATAACTGTAATGCGAAGTAAGAAAAAGATCTACAAAAGAAATCTTCAAAGGATCATGAAAATGTTTGCTTTAGAGGTGGTGTGAAAGGACACTGGTCTCGGAGTTTATTGTACACCAAAAATATTTAGTTGATCTTTATCAAGCATCCAAAAAGGTATAAGGAAAAGAAATTGAGACAAATTTTATGGATCATGAAAATCTAATTGATATAACTTATTTGGATGTTTAAGATTTTTTGAATATGCAAATGGTAAAATTGACCATTTAATTGTGATGGATATATGAAAACTAATTAAGAGTGCCACATTTTGAAGTGTGTAATTTTTAAAGTTTGGTGTGTTTAAATTCAAAAGCAAGTACTCATGTATTTAACGTTTGGTGTGTGTGTGTGTGTGTGTGTTTTTTTTTTTTTCAATTATAGTGTGTTTAAGTTTATATTGTAAGAGAATTTATTGTTTTGGGTGTTTTATGAGAATTTGATCTGTAACTTTTCAATTTCCTTAATAAAACATTTTCTGTAATATTTTCTTTATACTATTTGAATATTCTTTATATTCAATTAAATTATTTTATATCTATGTGTGAAGATATAAAATGAATTTGAACAATCACTTGGTGAATAATGAAGATGGATGTTTGGTGGATAGTGCGACAACGCACACAATTCTATGAAATAAAAAATATTTTCATAATTTAATATTAGCTAAGACTAATATTAATACAATATCTGGTTTTGCTAATCTAATTGAAGGCTATGGAAGAGCTAATTTACCAAATGGTATAAAATTACAAATAGATGATACTTATACTCCAGTAGATACAATAGAAACTTGCTTAACTTCAAAGATATGCGTCAAAACACCTAGTGAGGGTAATTCTAATTTTTTTTGCATTATGCGTCAAAACATCTAGTGAGGGTAATTCTAATTTTTTTTGCATTACTTCAACTATTTCATGCCAAAAGTATATACTGGAAAAACTACATTCTCTTTCTTTTGGATTGTATCATACAATTATAAGAACAATAAAAATAAACTTTACAACGAACTAGAAATTTTCTGATCTAAAGATTTTTAAACTTTGGCATGATTGACTTAGGCATCCTTGACTAATCATGATGTGTCGTACTATAAAAAAATTTACATGGACATCAATTAGAGAACTAGAATATTCTTTTGCCAACTAAAAGTCTATTTGTTGCTTGTTGTCAAGAGAAATTAATAATTCGGCCATCTCCAATGAAAGTAAGTCTTGAATCTCTTAAATTATTAGAAAGAATCCAAGGGGATATATGTGGCCCTATACATCCAAGTTGTGGATCATTTCGTTATTTCTTGATTTTAACATATGCATCAACTATGTGGTCACACGTCTTTTTACTTTCTAGACGCTATTGCATTTGCTATATTTCTTGCTCAAATCATTAGATTAAGAGTACAATTTCCTAATTTTTCTACTAAAAAAGTAAACTTGATAACGCTGGTGAATTCACATCTAAATTTTTAATGATTATTGCACGTCTATTGGAAATGATGTTGAGCATTCTGTTGCACACACTCATACACAAAATGGTTTAGCTGAATATTTGATTAAGCGTTTATAATTAATTGTAAGACCATTAATTCTTAGATAAAATTTTCCATTTTAATGTTGGGGACATGCGGTATTACATGCTACATCATTAATTTGCGTTCACACATATTCACCTTCACAACTTGTTTTCGACCAATAGCCAGATATTTGTCATTTGAAAATTTTTGGAGTCCTATTTGTGTCCCAGTTGCTCCCCCACAAAGAAATAAAATGGGTTTGCAATGAAGACTTGGAATTTATGTTGGTTTCGATTCTCCATAAATAATTAGGTATCTTGAACCTTTAACTGAAGATCTTTTTACCGCACGATTTGCATATTGCCATTTTGATGAACAAGTTTTTTCTTCGTTAGGGGGAGAAAAAATAAAAATAAATGAATGACGTAAGATTACATGACATGCATCATCATTATCTCATCTTGATCCTGGTCTAAATCAATGTAAACTTAAAGTTCAAATGATCATTCATTTGCAAAATATTGCAAATCAAATTCCTAATGCATTTTCTGATTCAAGAAAAATAATAAAATCACATATTCCAGCTGAAAATGCCCTAACATGTGTTGGGATCCCTGAAGGATAACACAAAAAAACTAATGAAAGTAAAGTATGTCTGAAACATGAAAGACCAATTGCTCAAAAGATAAAATTCCCCGGAAGAGAAAAACATAAAAAAAGTTACAAAATGAAATTAGTACTCCTGAAGAGTCATTACCTACTAATAAAATAACAGAAATTGATAAATCACATAGTGTTCGTCTTGTTGACCCAAAGAAGAAAATCTACCAACACTGAAGAAGTATCAGGAGAAACAAAATAATGAAATTACAATTCGTTTTGTTGGTACAGAAAAATCTTAAGATCATAATGAAATAATTATTGATGGTATTTTTCATTCATTGTTGCTCTTAATATTACAAATGATGATGAGGATCAGATCTAGAAATTGTGAAAGAATGTCGATATAGAAATAATTGGCCAAAGTGGAAAGATGCTATTCAAGTAGAGCTAAATTCACTTGCGAAAAGTAAAGTATTTACTAATAATCTTGACAATTGAAGATGTTAAACCTATTAGTTATAACTGGGTATTTGTTAGAAAATAAAATGAGAAAAATGAGATTGTGAGATATAAAGTAAGATTAGGAGCACAATGTTTTTCTTAAAGACCTGACATTGATTATGAAGAGACATATTATCTTATTATGGATGTAATTACATTTCAATTTTTGGTTTGTCTCGCAACCTCTGAAGGCTTGATATGCATCTTATGGACATTGTGATTGCATATCTGTATGGTTATGCGATACATATATTTAGATGAAAATTCCTAAAGGATTTAAAATGCCAGAAGAAACAAATTTAAAAATCGTAGTTTATATTCTTTGAAACTACAATGATCTTTGTATGGATTAACAAAGTTTGGGCGTATATAGTACAATCTCCTAAGTAACTGTTTATTAAAAGAATGATATGTATATAATCCAATTTGTCCTTATGTTTTATTAAAAAATCCAAAATTAGATTTGCAATAGGTTGAATATGTGTTGATGAGTTAAATCTCATCAGAACTCTTCAAGAACTCTAAAAAATAACTTCTTATTTGAGAAATGAGTTTGAAATGAAAGATCTTGAAAAAATAAAATTTTGTCTTAGCTTATAGATTGACTATTTGCCAAGTGGAATATTTTTACATCAACCAACATATACTAAAAAAGTTTCAAAGTGTTTTTATATGGATGAAGCCCATTCATTAATTACTCCAATGGTGGTGCGGTAACTTGATGCAGAAAAAAATTTATTTCGTCCTAAAGAAGATGGCGAAGCAATTCTTCATCCTAAAGTATCATATTTAAGAGCAACAATGCACTTATGTATCATGCGAATTGTACTACACCTGTTATTGTATTTTCAGTTAATTCATTAGTAAGATATAGTTTTGCATCAATTATTAGGCATTGGAATGGTGTAAAGCATGTATTATGCTATCTTCGTAGAACAATTGACATGGGTTTATTTTATCCAAATGGATAAAAATCACTAATTGGATATGCAGATGTTGGGTATCTCTTTGATCCACATAAAGTCCGATCTCAAACGAGTTATTTATTTACCTCTAGCAATAGTGTTGTATCAAGACGATCAATGAAATAAAACAATGGTTGCAATATCTTCAAATCATTCAGAATTACCTGCAATTCATGAAGCAATTCCTGAGTGTATTTGGTTAAGATCAATGATACAACATATTTGAGAAACATGTGGATTGTCATCAATTAAAAATAACCCCACAATATTATATGAGGATACAACATCATGCATTGCCCAAATTAAAGGTGATTATATAATAGGTGATAGAACCAAGCATATTTCACCAAGATTCTTTTATACACATGAGCTTTAAAAGAATGGTGATTTAGTATCTAGCAAATACGCTTAAATGATAATCTTGCAGATTTATTTACAAAATTCTTACCAGCTACGACATTAAAAAAATTGGTACATAAAATTAAGATGTGTCAACTCCACGATTGTTCTCCAAATCTTGAGGAATCTATACCAAGAGGAGGGGGAGTATACTTGTTGGGGAAAATAATTTATTTTGGAGGGAATTTTATATGTTGTACTCTTTTTCCTCACTAGGTTTTTATCCCATAGGGTTTTCCTAATAAGGTTTTAGTGAGGTGACTCTGTATCTCCAAAATTATTTGTTTCAAGATATCAATTAATAATGTACTCTATTTCCTTTACTAATATTCTTTTCTCACAAGAGTTTTTTTTTGTAAAGGTTTTTAATGAGACATATTCTTTTATAATGAATATCCAAGGGGGAGAGTTATGAATTTATAAAAATAAAAATGGATGTTCATAACATGCATCTTTAGTCTTCCCATTATCTCCCATTAACAACCCTTAGCTTCTCTATAACTCCCACTATTTTACAAGGAATTATGATCCATAATGTCATCATTAATTTCATGTAGTGATTATGTAACATCTCTTTGTTTTGTACACATTTGACATGAATAAAATTACTTTATAATATATTTTTCTCTCATTTTATTATTTATCTTGTGTTGCTTCTTTATTTTGTGTTACTAGGTAATAGTTTTTCTAATAATAGTACTCTTAAATGGCTCGTTGACATGAACACAAATATATATTCTACACAATACAATACAAATGTCATTCATGCTATTAAATCAATTTGTTTATCTTTTGTTTATGTTAATTTAGTTTAATTAGCATTATTTGAGATAAGGTATAATTCTTTTTATTTATTTATTTATTTTTTAAATAAATTATAAGGGATTACCATCTTTATCATATAATGTATTATTATAAAAGAAAATGTCTTTATAAAACTTAAAACTCTTTTAATCTCTCTACGATTTAAAACTCTTTATTCAAATAAACGTATAGAAGCAAAGAATTCTAGGGTTTTCTTTTATGCACGTTTGAAAGAAGTTTTAAGGTATTTATCATTTTTTAATACGTGCTCTCTAATACAATCTTATGTATTTGATGATGAATGCATGCATTCTTCATTCTATCATGAATGACTAGCTAAACATTATGAGGCATGAGTGTTGTGATTTGATTAATGTGTTTCCTTTATTTTTTATCTAACTTTTGCACAAAGTTTCCACAAAATTAAAGTAGACATCCTAAGGATGTTGATGATATATTTTGTGTAAATAGATTCCAAGTAACCAATTTGTTGTGAATTTTTGAAATTGAAACAATGGTGCTGGAAAATTTTGATTTCTGACTATCCAAATGATTTTTGAAAAATTATGTTGATTTTTTTTAATCCTCATTATGTCCACTTACTATATGTTTAATTTCATAATTTTTTATTGTGTAAAATTATTAAAACTCGTGATGTTGGGCTGTTATAATTCTAGAAACTGCTTTCCAAAATTGCAATGGTTGATTGTAAAATTACTTTATGTTGCTAAAAGGCTTTAGAATGACCTATAAAAATTATATTCGTATAATATTATGAGTTATCTATGATTTAAAATTAATTTGACTAATTTTCGTTGAGTTAACATTAAGGGCAGTTTGGTAATGCTGTAACTTTTAAAATAATTGTTGTTAACTGTGTTGTTGAAAAAATCAGTTGTGAACAGAATTAATTAAGTGTTTATAAATTTTATTTTCAAAAGTGCTGTAAATTTTGAAAGCAGTTATAGGTGTTTGGTATATTTTACTGTTAAATTGTTATAAGAAAATAAATGACTAAAATGTTCATAATGTAGGATAAAATTTACTAACACATAAAAATGTGCACATACAATATCTTAATTGCGTATTATACTAATTTTAACTAAAATAAAATTTATACTATATTGATTTTATTTTTTTTATTTTTTTATCTTAAAACAATTGATAATTAAAAAATCAACTACAATTTTCATTAAATAACATCAAACAAAGTATAACTAGGTATTCCCAAATAAACATAAAAAAAATATAATGGACTATAAAAACTTAAAACGAAAACAAATAATAGATTCTTATGCAATATCATATTCGCATTAAACTTGCAGCAATATTATTTCTTAGAACTTCCATTTCTCGTGCTTCAGGTCCATTGTTGATGTAATCTTCTTCTTGTCCTTCTTGTCCATCATTAACCTCTCTCCCTGTCTCTTCATTGGTGCAATCATTGTGTTCATTTTCTTCATTCTCAAAATATTTGCCATGTTGTGCGTGTCGTCTTATATAGTTATGTAATGATGTGGTTGTAATAACTATCTTTACTTGTTTATTGAATGGATAGCTAGGTATGTCCTTCAAAATCTTCCATCGTTTATTCCACACACCAAATGTGCGTTTTATTACACTTCTAAGTGAAGAGTGTGCATAATTGAATACCTCTTGATAACATGTTGGTTGGCTGCCTCTATGAAAATCTGGAAAGTGATATCTTTCACCTTTATATGGCCCCAAAAAACCGTTCATTTGCGGTACCCAGCATCCACTAAATAATATTTTCCTAAACATTTAAAATATAATTTTAATAATATCATATTTAAAAATAAACTTAAGAAAGCTGTTGGAGAAAAATTTGATAACAAAGGAAAAGAAAAATTATGTAAAAATGACAAACCTCTAGGTAGTTTAGGAAAATTCAAAGTAGGGTTACGTTGAGTTGATAAAAATATCCTTGTATCGTGGGAGCTTCCTTCCCAACCTACAATTGCAAATATAAACTGCATGTCAAAGTTACATGCAACCATTATATTCTGAGTTGGTATGCCTTTCCGACCAATGTATGGTATTTGATCCTCAGGAGGTATAGAAACATGAACATATGTGCTATCTATAGTACCGATACAATCCTAAAACGACAATACAAAAGTATATATGTAAAAAATATTAAAACTTTATAAAGTGTAAAAGTTTAATTGATAATCATTTACCTTAAAGTGTGGCATATGTCTAAAATCTCTCAATATTTCTTCATGAATATTTTTAAACTCATGATCAAATGACTTTATCAAATCTACAGATAAGTGACAGATAGCATCTAGCGCTTCACCAAAATATTTACTCACCGTCTCACAAAAGTGTTGGAATCGTTCTTGTGCCGATCTATTACCTACACCATGTCGTATAGTATGCAAGAACATTCCTAATGCCGCAGTAGTGCTCACTCTTTTTGAGCATTTTAGCCCATAATTTATTTCCAATTCATTACATAATCTAAAAAATACATCTTTCTCCATCCTGAACATCCTCTGACACCGAGTTTCATTCCCTTTTAATATTTGCATCTACTAGACATTACATATTTCTAAAAAATTCATGTAAGGTTGTTTATAAATATACGTCCTCTTATAATAATAATCAATAGCAATCATAAAAGTGGATATGATGCTATAAACTCCTGGTCGTCATCTAGCATGTACATATTATAAACAAAACCTATAATTCATAATTTAAACACATATCATCTAGCATGAACAAAAAATAAAAAAATAAAAAATATCTAACAAACATTCAAAATAACAATTCACTGTCATATATTCAAATAGCTAATTGTACCTTAAAACACCATAAAAAAGAACAAAAAAAAGGATAATCCATTATTAATTCTAGAATATAAGAGTAATAACAATGAAAAAATTCAGACAACAAATATTGTGACTACTCATAATAAAGCCAGATAAGCATAATTTGAGGTTTTGTCATGGTTGCAAGCATCTCCCTTTTCTCTTTACGAATAAAAAGTTTAGTAGCAAATAGTCATATGTTGCTCCCAATCTCAACCCTAGGAATAGATTCAACTATCTTCATTGCTTCGACAATACTGCAGCCATTCATTTCTTTTTATAAGTTTATTAATGTAGAACTTCTATTCAAAACTGTTTCAACAAGACATTCAATTTGTTGTGATATTTTTGTAGCACCTCCAACCTTCCTCCCAACATGATCAACTTTTTTTTCTTTCTTAATTTGTTTGGCTTGTGTGCTATTCAATCCAACTACTTTTTCGTCTTTTTTTTTCTCTTTAGCACTTTGGTAAATATATTGAACTTGTATATCCTTGTTAGAATCACTATTTTCTTCAACGAGAAATATTGTATCATTATTGGAATTCTCATAATCATCAACTGACATTATTCCAGAAGAATGTGTCCAAGCTTTATTGCCAGTAGATGTGATGTCCATGAACATCATATCTAACTTCCCCTCCAATTCTTTATTAAAGCCCTCTTTGCGAAATTTTTCTACTTTAGGATTTGCCTCCATGTAATAAATCATATTCAGATGAATTGCAAAAATATTAAGTAAATTATACTAAAAGTTATTAATTAATGTACCATACTATCAATTTACTTTGCCACTATTCCGGAGATGCATCGATTGTTTATTTTGTATATTCCATCTAAGACCAGTTTCCTTTCCAATAAGATCCTTCCATAATTTTCGATAGTTTTTTAGTGCATCCCATTTATTTTTACTTTTAATGTACTATACTTTCTTCCTGTCGCCTTATAAAAGTTTTTGACCAAATTTTCCCATCTTATTTTAGTAAAATGAGTCCCAAGTCGATGTCCTTCCTCGACCTCTACTATACACAGATTACAAAAGATTAAAATAGTCTCATTGTCCCATATAGCCTTACCTCGTGGTATATTTATTAGTTTCAATTTGATTGACAATTTTCTTGTCTCTATCCATCTACATCATGGTAAATATATTTTAACACAAGCATTGCTTTAAAAATTAAAATGAACAAAAAGAAAATGAAAGGTAGAAAAACTAAAAATCAAAGACATTCAAACTACACTACTAGCAATAAAGCTTGATGAACATCAACTGGCAGCATAAACAAATAATAAAGCTTGGCAACAAACTGTAATCCTCTTTTACTTGCATATGCATTAAATTTTTTAGAAACAAAAGCATTGCAATTGCATTTGCATGGAATCATTTATATGTAAATAAATCCAATAAGAAAAATGACAAATAGTATAATAAAAATTATATATGCATGTAATCATTCATATATAAATAAATCCAAATAAGACAAACAATAAATATTATAATAAAATTTAAATATGCATGAAAGGGTGATGAATCACTTACTGTTATTGAATATGGTGATGGAACATGTACTGGATCTTGCTTCGTTGCCGTAGAGAAGTTTTGATAGAATGTAAAATATAAGAAGAAATAGGGCAAACAAAAGGAATACGTGAATTATAATAAAAAATTATTAAAATATTGATTTTGTTTCTAATTTAAATAAAGATAATTTTGGGTTTAGGTAATAATTATAAGAATATTTATGAAATTATATTAAAGGATAAAATTGATTTTCAAAATCAGAATCTAAAAACTATTCATTCTCTACTTTTCCAAATCAGTTGTAGGAGAGACTGGTTTTGGTAAAAGTGATTTTGATTTTTTTTTACCAAACATCAAAATTAGCTTTTAGATTTCTAAAATCACTTTTAACCCTACCAAAAGCAATCACAAACCCCTAAGTTATGAATTTTTGAAATGCAAAATACAAACCTGAAAGTTTATGGAGAGGTTTGCTGGTCTCTTTATAAATGTGATATGTTGTTTCTTAATGTTTCTACTGTTGTAAAATCAAGTGTTCTAATTTTATGAGTTATATTAAATAATTTATGGATTTTCTAATTCAACGATCTATGTCTTTATCATTACCGGACAATTTGATACTTGCATGTAAAATTCTTTTTGCAATATGTTTATGATTTTATTCATTTTTTTGAATTTTTATATGAAATGCTACACATGTTTGTAGTTTCTTTTTTAATTTTTACAATTTTCCGACATATGATTACCTTGGTAAAATTCAGCTTGTATAGGATGGTCAGTTTAGACTAGTTTTGATGGTTTAGTGCTTATGAGTAGGCTTGATTATGTTGGATTTATATTAAAGCCAGAATGAGCAATAATAATTATAAGAATGTGTCTTGATCTTTTAGGACGAGTGTGAGCTCGTGGTTGAGGTTATCATTCTTTTTATTACTGAGAATTGAAGTAAGTAGATTCATGCATGGTATATGTATTTCACTATTAAATTACTATTAATTCTAGGTATGTATTATGTTGAATGAAAAGTATATGAAACTGATTTATTTAGCCTATTACAATAATTTGTTAATTAAAGTCATTCTTTAAAATTATTTATAACATAATTTTATTTATGAAAAACTTGTTTTATAAATTATCTTAAAAATAAAGACTTTTATTAAATTGTTGTAAGTCAAATATTTTGAAATAATTATCAATTATTTAAATGTAATTTACGGAAGCTTACAAATGATTAAAAGTTTAAGGATGGTTTTAAATGATTTGGCTCATTGTCTGTAGTGATGTTATGTTACGGAAGCCTAGCCGGATATTTTGCGCATATGATGTTAATGTTAATGATTCTCGCGGGGTACAATGCCCTGAATGATGATATATGGCTGGGTCATTGGGTCTACAAGTGATATTATGTGGTATAAGCTAATTATGTTTTATGTGTTTAAAATGCTATTGCTATGTTTAAAGGATTTAAATGACTTTATGATGTTTTGATTTATTTTTGCTAAATGATGATTTATAAAGGTAATTTCCCTTATTATTATGCTTATCTAAGAAATTTTAATCAATTATATTTTAATGGTTTTTAGCATTGTACATGAATTTACTTACCGAGCTGACGGCTCACCTCTCACTACCACATTTTTGCAGATAGAGTTAGATAATATGAGCTCATGATCTTAGGAGGAAGAATACGAGCTCGATTTGTTTTGGAGATTAATGTTATGTTAATAATCTATTGTTATTTTAGCTTCCTTTGGGATGATATTTATTTGAAGTTTTGTTATTTCATTACTTATTATCTTTTGGAGGCTTAGAACATGATTGTTGGATATTATTTTAATGATTTTAGAAATGAGAATGATGAAATATAATTTCACTTTAATTTCAACTTAGTACCTTGTTAGTTGAATTGGGGTGTTTCATTAATCGTCAACAAATTGTTATAATCAACAATGAGTTAAAGAAAATAAATATTTCAAAATAAAATAATAAGTAAAGAAAACAAAGCAAATAAAACTTAGAGATTTAATTTTTTTAATACTAGAATCTTTGGTTCAAGCAACCTCTTAATTAGTTAACACTTAAGTCAGAGCTTGGTATTAACTTTTTAGGTTTTTTGAATTATTATTGATTTATGAATTAGAATTTAATTTTCTTTTTTTCTATTTTTATTATTTTCAAATTTAATTTTTTAAAATAAAGGGTTGGACTTATCCCATATTTTTTTTATAAGCTCTTTTCTAGACTCTCATGTGGAAGGTTAGACAAAAAAAACCATGGGCCTTGGCCAGGCTGGCTCGAGTTTTTCTGCCCACCCTATTAATAAATATGAATCAGACTTATGACACGAATATAAACCTAATTATGCATCATATCAATTCATGAGATAATGATCTTCTCATGACCTAATTATGTTTGAGATTTAAGGTTTTTTTTTACACATATTCACTTTTAGTTATTAATGATTAAGATTTACTTAACTATTATATTCTCATTTATTAACTACCAATCATGTAAACATATTTGCTCAGATAAAAAGATCAGATCATGAGAGAATCTTGATCCCAATTAGCAACCATAATTGCTAATCTTTTAATTTTGACTGAATGTTTGACACCCCACTACAATCCTTACAAAACCCCTCTCCTATTCCAATTACATTAAAGAATAAAATAAATGTAATTTTAGGATTCTCACTCTAACCCTTTACAATTTACACCTACACAACTAGGCCAAAGTTTTTCTTTCTTTCTTTCTTTCTTTTTTTTACTTTTTTTTTCCTCACAAGGACCCTGCATTCTAAACTTATTAGCTTATTTAAAAAATTACATAATAATTATTTAAGTCTACTCTTAATGCTATTTATTTCATTCATATGTATGATTTTTTAATGAGTTAAATATATATAATTATTGGGTTTTTTTTTTCTGTTTTGAATGAACTCTAATTGAAATGAGTGGAAGAATCTGAATTTTTATTTTTAATCAGAAAGAAACTGAAAAATTAGAAAAAGGATCTTTTGGGGTTTGACTGAAAGGTGCTTCAAAAGAAAATAACAGGGGTGGTAATAGTCTTAGTCTTCAAGTCTACAAAAGCCCGTAACGATTCAGGCCTAGTAAAGCCCACCACAATAACATACATCAAACGACGCCGTTGAGGTCGTCTGCGACCTTGCAAAGTGCAGTGGCAGTGCATGAACACTTGAGCACCCAGAAAGTGAGAAAAAACTGAAGCACTTTTTCATTTTATTTAAATCTCACGGTGACAATACCGTTCAATTAACAAGAAATAATGAGATTAATCACACACAAAACCCGACATTCTTTTATCAGAACGAGGACAAAAATCTTTCGTCTCAAATCGATGCAATTTAGCACCTCTCAAAACAGCAATGAAGAAGCAGCCAAAGAAATCACCAATTTTCTCAACGAGAACCACTGGGAATCTCTCATTGAATCATCAAAACTGCGCAATAAGCTGAACCCAGATGTGGTTCAATCAGTTCTTCAACATAGCCATGTAAATGATCCCAAACGCCTCTTGGGATTCTTCAACTGGACCAGTACTCAACTGGGTATCCCTCCAAATTTGCATTCTTTTTCTTATTTAGCAATGGTGTTGTGTAATTCAAGGCTTTTTGGTGCTGCCTCCGGTGTGATAGATAGAATGATTGCTACTAGGAGATCCAGTTATCAGATTTTGGAGTCCTTTCTCATGTGTTATAGGGAACGTAATGTTAGAGGTGGTGTTGTTTTTGAAATGCTGATTGATGGTTATAGAAAGATTGGATTTTTAGATGATGCTGCTATTGTGTTTTTTGGTGTTGTTAAAGATGTTGGGTCAGTGCCTGGCTTGTTGTGTTGTAATTCTATCTTGAACGATTTGTTGAGGGCTAATAAACTGAAGTTGTTTTGGAAGGTGTATGATGTGATGCTAGAGGCTAAGGTGACTCCTGATGTATATACTTATACTAGTTTGATTAATGCTCATTTTAGGGCTGGCAATGTCAAGGCGGCTCAAAGGGTTATTTTTGAAATGGAGGAGAAGGGCTGTTGTCCTAGTTTGGTTACGTATAATGTGGTCATTGGGGGATTATGTAGAGTTGGGGCTATTGATGAAGCTTTTGAGCTAAAGGAGTCTATGATTCATAAGGGACTGGTTCCAGGATTGCTTTACTTACAGTTTAATGATTGACGGGTTTTGTAAAAACAAGAGATTGGAAGATGCAAAATTATTGTTGAAAAAGATGTATGATTTGAAGTTAAATCCAAATGAGGTGGTGTATACTACTTTGATTAATGGGGTCTTGAAGCAAGGCAATTTGCAAGAGGCTTTTAGACTCAAGAATGAGATGGTTACTTTTGGCATTAAATTAAATCTTTTCACTTACAATGCCCTTATTGGTGGGATTTGTAAGGCTGGAGAGATTGAAAAAGCAGAAGGTCTAATGACTGAGATGCTTAGATTGGGCATAAATCCTGATACACAAACTTATAATTCTTTGATTGAACGGTGCTATCGAGAGAATAACATGGCTAAAGCTTATGAACTACTTGTTGACATGAAGAAAAGGAACTTGTCACCGACTGCATATACCTGTAATGTGATAATTAACGGCCTCTGTCGTTGTAGTGATCTCGAAGGGGCTTGCAGAGTTTTTGAGGAGATGATTGCCTGTGGTTTGAAACCAAATAATTTCGTCTACACAACCCTTATCCAAGCTCATCTTCGACAAAATAGATTTGAAGAAGCAATTAATATTTTAAAGGGAATGACAGGTAAAGGTGTTTTGCCAGATGTGTTCTGCTACAATTCTCTTATATCTGGCCTTTGCAAGGCCAAAAAGATGGAAGATGCCAGGAGTTGCTTAGTTGAAATGACTGCGAATGGATTAAAGCCTAATTTGTATACCTATGGCGCTTTCATTCGTGAATATACAAAGACAGGCAACATACAGGCTGCAGACGGATATTTCCAAGAGATGCTTAATTGTGCTATAGCTCCAAATGATATCATTTATACGACCCTAATTGATGGACACTGCAAAGAGGGTAACGTAAAGGAAGCCTTTTCAACATTTAGATGTATGCTTGGACGAGGAATACTCCCAGATTTGAAGACTTATAGTGTCTTGATTCATGGTCTCTCAAGGTGTGGAAAAATTCATGAAGCGTTGGAGGTATTCTCTGAGCTCCAAGACAAAGGTTTGGTGCCTGATGTCGTTACTTATAGTTCTCTTATTTCTGGTTTTTGTAAGCAAGGTTTTATAAAGGAGGCTTTCGAACTTCATGAAAAGATGTGTGAGAGCGGTATTACTCCAAATATTGTTACTTATAATGCCTTGATCGATGGCTTGTGCAAGTCAGGTGAGATTGAGAGAGCTCGGGAGCTATTTGATGGAATCTTTACAAAGGGTTTGACTCCTACGGTAGTGACTTATACTACAATTATTGATGGATACTGCAAATCTGGAAATTTAACTGAGGCATTTCAGTTAGTGAATGAGATGCCATCTAGGGGAGTTACACCTGATAATTTCGTTTACTGTACCCTTGTTGATGGATGCTGCAGAGATGGAAATATGGAGAAGGCTCTATCCTTGTTTTTGGAAATGGTGCAGAAGGGCTTAGCTTCGACTTCTTCTTTCAATGCTTTGCTTAATGGCTTATGTAAGTCACAGAAAATATTTGAAGCTAACAAGCTGTTGGAAGACATGGCTGATAAGCACATCACACCAAATCATGTGACTTACACAATTCTGATTGATTATCACTGCAAGGCAGGAACCATGAAGGATGCAGAACACCTCTTAGTCGAGATGCAAGAAAGGGATTTAAAACCGAATTTTAGAACGTATACTTCACTTTTACATGGTTATGCTGGGATAGGAAAAAGATCTGAGATGTTTGCACTTTTCGATGAGATGGTGGAAAGAGGGGTTGAGCCTGATGGAGTAATCTACAGCATGATGGTTGATGCTTACTTGAAAGAAGGTAATATGATGAAAACTATTAAGCTAGTAGATGAAATGTTTCTCAGGGGTCTGGTTTTAAACCAAAACGTGTACACTTCACTTGCAAATTCCCTATGCAAAGAGGAAGAATTTTATAAAGTGTTGAAGTTACTTGATGAAATGGGAGACAAAGAAATTAAGCTCAGTCATGCTACATGTTGCATTCTAATCTCTAGTGTTTATGAAGCAGGAAATATCGATAAAGCAACTAGATTTCTGGAGAGTATGATTAAGTTTGGATGGGTGGCAGACTCCACTGTTATGATGGATTTAGTTAAACAAGACCAAAATGATGCAAACTCTGAGAATGCTAGTAATTCCTGGAAGGAAGCAGCAGCAATAGGAATCGCTGATCAGGTGTAATCCAACCTGCTGGAGGAGAGAGCTATTATTTCCACCTGTCCTAACCTTTTCTTTACTTTGTCAAATGGAATACAGTTGCTGACTCTATCAAGTACTGCAAACTCTCTATATTGGCCTTTGGTTTAGCAAAATGTGGTAGCAATCAATTATGAATCAAGTACATTGGGCTGTACTCACTGCTCGATGACTCTTCCTTGGGCAGCTCCGGTCAAAGGGTGAGTAAGCTACGTTGTCTGGCTTTGTCACTGGTTGCCCTTCCTTATCTGTGTTGCACCAAGTTCAAGGAGGAAGTTTGGCCTGTGGCTTTTCCAGGATCTTTCTTTTCTAGTGATTCCAGCTCCCATGCCAAAGATTCGATGCCCAAAACTGCCCTCTGAAGCCCTTCTGGCCAGGATATTCTGAATCCAACTGTATGCCTTGTCAGATTTTTATTCTGGACAACAGAGTGAAAAGCTTCAATCAGAAGCTCATGCTTTTCACTCAGAAGTTCGTGAAAAGCTTCATTAAGAAGTTCATTGATTAATTGCCAAGGAAGCTCGCTCTAAACTAATCAAGGCCAATATTTCTTATAGGAACTAGGAACTTTTCCTTTTGTGTTGAAAATACTCTATGCCGTTATGTCCAGATCTTTACCCTTACTATATTTTCCTTTTCTTGGATGGTCAGTTTAAAGAAATCTTATGTTCTTTCTCAAATAATACTGCAGGGAACCACATTAGTAATTTTGTGGGTTGACTGCATCTTCCCGGACTATATTTTAAAGATTATTAGTTATTGAAATAGTCGTGAATCTATCAGGATTGTGATATCTTGAGATAATATTGTAGAAAGCATTGTAGTTGTCTTAATGAGATTGAAGATGCTCAGGGCCGGTTTAGAGTTTGAGGGGTCTTTGGCAAAATTTTTTTACGAGAACTCTATTATTTTGTAATTTTAATACTTAAAAGACAGAAAAATGATCAAAATTTATTCCATCTTTAATTCTTGAATTTCAACAATAATAAAAAAATAAAAATTTAAAAAATAAAACCTAAAAATAGTCAAGAAGATGGATTTTTTTATTCCATTAAAATTGTTAAAAAATAACCAAATAAATAAAAATAATTTTATTTTTAAATAAAATATTTAGAATGATAGAATATAAAAATTAAAAAATGATGAATTGATGTTTAAAAATAAAAATGAACTTTATATTTTAAGAAACTAATTATTTAAAATGAACTAACGAATATAATAATTTTATTTGTAGAGAAGAGAACAAGAATTTTTTTTTCATTTACTAATTCTTGAGATTATAAGGTTTTTAATGAAATTAAAAGAAATATTAAAAGTCAAATATGCTAACATTGAATAATTGAAAAGGAATGAATTAATGGTTAAAGAATATTATTAATTATATTTCTTTAAAATTAAGGTTCCCAAATATAGATTTTTTATAAAAATATAATTCTTAATTATAGAATAATTAAGAATAGAGAGATATTTAATAAATTTTTTGATTTCTTAAAATACGTATTAAAAATATTTTATTAATTAAAGAATTATTAAGGAAATACTCAAAAAATGAGGCTTTCTTAAAATATGAAGTTTTAATCGACGATTTTATTCGCCTATACCTAAAGCCACCCCTGAAGATGCTGTAAATGAGCATTAAATAAAACATATATTTACAACATTAAATAAAACATACTGCATTTATCTGTATTTATTATATTTTTAAGTATTTTGTTGCCTTATTGTAACATACATCTAATTAATTTTATCGTTTTTCACAATGTTACTTTTTTTTCTTTCCTTTTTTCTTTTTACGTAGTTTATTTTAAGTATGATAGTCGTTGTAACTAATTAATTAGAAATTTAGAATTAAAAGAGATGCTGGCTGATTAAGAAAGACATGAGGCTCTATAATGAATAAACATTTCTCTGCTGTAAGAGATTGAAGATTTAATAGTGAGAATTGATTTTTGTTGCGTTATGAGAGCAGCAACTTGCAACTTGCATCTAATTAATTTCATCTGTTTTCGTGTGACTTTTAATAATGGGAGAGCACTGCCAGACAGTAAAATTAAACGTTGCCATTTTACAGTCGTGCTCATTTGATGAGCCAGTTTCTAGAACAGTAGAACTAGTAAACACAGATATGATATTCTGGGTTCCGGCTTTCCGTCGGAGCAGCCACCAAAACCCAAAAGTCTATTGAACAAACAATACGAGATGAACCCAAATTTTACTCCTGGGCTGGCCAGTGGCCACCTAGGAACCACTGCAATTACACAGATTTAGATGTAACAAAAATTTACCTGTACATATTTTCGTGTTCCAAACTTTAGCTTTACATATTTTCGTGTTTCAACATCATGATCCACCAGAAGGTTTTCAAGACTTGAAGAAAGAACAGATGATACGTATAGACATATGAATATACTTTTCTAGGAAGTAATTGATGACGATCAGCCATTGAAACGGGATGACTTCTGCTTTCAACTTCCAAGTGCTTGATTTACATATTTGACTGGTGCAGTTGGCTTGATCTCCCTATCATGTGATATTGTATGTCTTGGGTACTGGGACCTAAATCCTAACAAAAGATTATGCGATTTATCCTGGAGGCTGAAAAAAAACCTACAAAGGAGCCTCGTTGAACATAACCCTCTTATTGTCCTCAATCCGAATGACAAGATTACAAATATTTCCTGGAAGCCAGTATGACTACTTTGTCTCCCCATTTTTCATTGGAATCTCCTTTTCTTCCCCCCTATCTTAATGCGTCATCCATTTGTGCTAGTTAAGAGAGTGACAATCTCATTGTCACGGAGGTCAGATTTTGATACGAGCTTATCTGCAGTATTACCATCTTCATCTATGGCGTGTGGATCAGCTCCCCTGCAAAAAGGGGAGAAAAATGATAAAACAGATAATTATGGTACTAACAGCTTCATCGAGCTGTGCTGTAACTTAACTAATACAATAAAGTGATTTGAACACAAATCCACTTGATCAACCATTAAGAGACAGAGACATCATTCATTTTAAAGCTTAACTTATCAAAAGGTTCGGTGAGGGTAGCTAAACTCTAATGATTATGAAAGATAATTGCTGCTCTCAACATTATTGGTTGAACAACCAATTAATGTGGGCGCATATGAGCATATTGGCTACTCAGTAGAACTAACAGCCACAATAGTCTCTTACATTATCTTTAAAAGAAATCCTACTAAAAAGCTGGAAGAATTAGAGAAAAAGTCAGAAGAAACAGAATTTGAGAAAAAGAACTGTCAGCTAATTCTGAATGTCAAACATAAGGTTATGGAGAAGCCCATTTGAAGGTGACACCAACAGCAAATTTACCATTGATAGGCAGAGACGGAGCTGGAAATATAGTTTACAGGGGGGCAAGTTCAGAATGAATTCAATATAATGGTTCACAACTTCAACTCCTGGGAGCATTTCAATTAAGTTCATGAAGACAGGAGCTAAATTCTTCAAGTCATGGGGACATTTCAATTAAGTTTACAAGAGCAGGGGCTTAAATAATGGATGCAATGTACGATCTTATAATCAATTGGGGGCAGCTGCCCCCACTTGCGTATGCTAGCTCCGTCCTTGTTGATAGCAATGGGAAGGACCAAAATTTGGTCAGAAGAGAGAGCCCAATCGGAGTCCTTGAGAAATCATTTCTCAAGGTTATGACGACTTTTTTCCCAACACAATACTTAGGTTGGCAAGGGATTTGGTTTCTTGACCGCATAGGATTTCTTTATGCCACTATCCTTATATTTGAAGTACAGTGGTTGATTAATCATCTTGAGAGGCTGAAACCTCTTTTTTCATAAATTAATCATCATCAAGAGGCTGAAACTTTATTATTATTATTATTTTTGGAACTGAAAATGCAGATTGAGGGTTATGCAGCCCCTAACCAATAACAATTCTGTTAACCAGTTGTAGGAAATATGGTACAAGTTAGACTAGCGACTCCTTGGGTATCTTGTAATTTCTTTCAGATCCTCTGTTTCATGTTTTCCTCCAAGTTTATATATGATACTTGGGCTCTCGGGGGAGGATGGGAGGGGAGAGGGTGTGTGATGGGGGTTCTGTGTAAAAAGCTCTAACTGCTACATTGTCTTGGGTGTCCATTGTGTCGTGTATTTCCTTGCTACTTGAAAAATCTTCTGCACTTTGTGAAGCTAGGAAAGTCTCAATTTGATGGAATTATAGGATAGCAGCAGTTTTGTGGATAATTTGGTTGGGTAAAAGCAAGAGGTATTTCAGTAGTCTTGAGAAAAAGATGTCAAATACTTTTGGGACTAAACAGATTTTCTTGCATTCTTATGGGCACCAAAGGCATCAAAGCTTCTATCTTCTGACATTCATTTGTTTCTCACTCACCATAATTTGGAGGTAGGAGTCAAATGATTCTTGTTTTGAAGAGCTTACTTCTTATGGCTGTCTTTAGCAGATGTCCATACTCAGACTTGTGTGTACCTCTGGTTCATTTAAATTATGAAGTTTTGCCTCTTTACTAAAATGCTCTGTTTCTCATCCCCAATGACCCAAAAAAGAAAAGGGAAAAAAAAAAAAAATTCCTGATTGGAGACTTAACAAAAGGGCATGAAGAAAATGAAGAATTACCTTGCAAGTAGCAGTTTTGCAATTGCGGGTTTCCTGCTGATAATACAATGATGCAGCGGGGTTCTACCTCTTGAATCAGAAACATTTATTTTTGCACCATACTGTAGGAGAAGCTCCACCATGCCAATGTCAGCATTTAAACATGCAAGGTGAAGCAGTGAACAGCCATCAGAAGACTCTTCTATGAGCTCATCTCCACTTCTATGCATTGAGTTCAAATAGCTCAAAGGATCATCCAAAGTGTCACCATCAAAGCAATCAATTTTTTTATCATCACTTTCATGCTCTTCCATTTCCATCACAGTGGCCAAAGGCAAGCGTTTACCATATGAAGCTTGCCCATGGATGGCATTGACATTTGGTTCAGAGCAGATTATATGGCGGTAAACTGCTTTCTTGTCATTATCACGGACACTTTCCCACAACTGCTGTGCCACTGAAAGAAGGTGGTGATGGTCCTTTCTCTTATGAACAAAAATTTTCTCAGCATACTGCATGTAGAGAAAACCATCAACTCTCGGTCGCAAATGATATGCTTTTACCATAGAGATGCATGTAAACCACAAAACTTATCACACTGTAAAAGAAGGTCGGGTGAATGTAGAAACTTGATAACTTTAAACAAACAGCTGAAAACTTGGTGGAGAGACTGATACATGTCAGTGGAAAATGCAAGCAAACTAGTCATTGGATTTAATAGCTAAGTCAAAAAACAAGGAGGAAATGATCAATATCAAGAACCGCGAGAAGAGCACATTAAACATCCATGATGCTGGTTCCTCTTGGGTTGGGACACACCGGAGTTAGGTAGGGGCTTGGTTTATATTTATATAATATTAAAAAAAAAAACAGAGCAGAGGTATTCATAAAAGGACAGCCAACTGGTCATGAGGTGATGGGGAATCTATGGTTATTTTTAGAAGTGACAAGAGGGTATACTTGTAAGTATAAAAATGTGTTGCCAATTATTCAACTACCAACTAAGAGAAGAGGTGGGTGGAAGAAAAAATGGAAGAAAGAAGCTACCAAAATCAAGCACAGAAAGCAGAGCAAGAAGAATCAAACTAGCTCACAAGGCTTCATATTTTGATTAACCAAATTAATGTCATATCTTTTTTAAAATTTTTAAGATTCTTTTTCTCATTAAATAAAAAACTGAAGAAATTACATGTGATTAAAAATCAAAATCACCAAGCAGTTGGTTGGATAAGAATATTCAATGGGTAATATAACAATGCTTATTATTGAATACAACAAATAGAGTTCTCTAACTTCAGAAGCTGGTTCAGGCAAACAATATTCATAAGCTATGAGCCGTCGTGAGAGAAAGAGGAAATGAGAAGGGAGAAATTGAGTTCTTTGTAGTGTTACCTTCGCATGAATATACTGCTCCTTTACTGAAATAGAATCATCAGGATTGGGTTTTCTCACAATAAACCGTTTCTGTTTGTCAGTCCTCGAAAAGCTAAACCACAGAACTAACAACTTATTAGAACAGAAACAAACTTCGCAATCAGATCAAGGTATCCATCACTTACCCCATATGCCTCTCATCAGTTAAGGAATTATTTCCAATACGCAACAACTCCTCCCAGACTGAGTTTGCATAGATATTTCCCAGTGACTGAAACAAGTTTAGGACAGATGGTTCCCAAACTTTAACATCAAGTGTCAGTGATCTCACCTGCATTGAAGTTTATCAAGGAGAGCTGCATTAATAAAAATAAAAATGGAAGGAGACTTTCAATTAGGTTTAAGCCTCACAATTTAAACGTCCTATGCAATCCATGTGGTTTTCCTCAGGAAACATTTAAATGAAAATTACAAATCCCTGAACATGAAAAGAGGTGAGGTTCCCTAAAGAAACCTTCATGACTTACTTTTGATATATGAACTCCAAGATTACGATGAACACCAGAGCATTGAATACATATAAGAACACCGAGATTTAGGGATGCCCAATCTGGTTCAGATGCACCACAATCAGCACACTTGTTATTCCCGTATACTCTTCTCAACAAATCAATTGGCTTCTCATTCTTAACAATGTATTCCAGGTCGCCCAAACTTTTTGATGAATGCAAATGATCTCCACCGGTAATGTTTTTAGATGCATGTTCCTCAATTGTTGTCTGATCAACATAAGGAGAATCCACCAAGAGGCCACTTTCACGGATGAAGCAACGATCAAAGCTTTCTTTAGGACCAGAAGAAAGACACTGACGTATAATAGAATTGTGATAATTCAGATAATTTAGAGATATCAATGACTACATATAATGATAACATGCTTAACATTTACCCTCTCAGGTGTTTGGAAACTTAGTAGGGAAGCAATTACTCCATTTATTTTTTCGATCCAGTCCATTTGGTCCAGAGTATTCTCTGCCTACATTATGAAGGAAACACAAATAAGATCTGCTGATTAATATTGACATATTCCTATGATCCAGTAAGTATTTGCAAAAACAATTACCCTCAACTTTGGATTCCAGGTTCCATAATGAATTCACAAGTTTTATGCACATGTTGGATGTTGAACGGATACCTGCAAAGTATATACTTTTGTTGGAGAGATGATCCTGAAACAGAATCTTAAATCTGACTGATCAGCATCGGGCTTAATTGTGGAGGTCAAAAGATTCACAGTGTGACGTGCAACAGATTTTTCATCATGTACGCCACCGTGGTAATGGGAAGAAAGCCATCGACTCAGCAACCCATGACTAGTTTCAGAGGGATTACTTCTCTGTATAGAAGACTGACTCCCAGCTGCCTGAAATTGCATACTCACATTTAACATGGAAGGGGAGACTTGAAGAGAAGGATTGTCCAGTTAATTAAATTACAAGTAATCTTCCAGCCAACAACTCACTGAATTCCAGCTCCAAGGTTTACGGTAATAGTACAACAGCCCTCGACTATCAAGTACAAAAAATCTTCTTTTCCAGTCAGCTCTCAAATTTGATGATCGTTTTGAGAGATACCCTTGTTTAATGGTTTGAACCTGAAAATTTGTAGCATTTGGCTTAAAGATGTAAAGGTTGAAACAACTGCAGTTGAGTCTAAACAATCGAAAATCAAATCAGAAAATACCTTTCCTTTCACAGCAGATTGCATAGCTGCCTCTATCAATTTATTTGAATTCCTTGGAAAAGGTTTTACATTGTCTCCACTAGGAGAAGCAAGAGAACCATTTAAACATTGCCTACTTTCTCGATCAATCTGCTTAAGATAGTCCTGCATCCTTTGATGAAGAGATGCCTGCTCATAGTCAGAACATTCTCTTGATTGCTGTGCATAAGCCAGAACCTGAAAACCCAACAGCAAAAAATTTGACACTGACCAATTTAAAAGAAAAAAAAATGTTTTTACAACGAAAAAGGGGGAATTGAAGACAACTTTGTTGCTAGCAGCCAACAGTGAGACAATGTGCCACTCGGCGTAGACATTCAAGGGAACAGGAGATCAGCAGAAAGTGCTGGGCTTATTGCAGTGTCCGGCTAACTGAGAAGTTACAAGTCATAACCAAAGAACGTAACAAGAATTGAGTGCCTGCAGGCTATTTATTAGCAATTATAGGCCTATCTTTCCATTCGTTCAGTTTGGCTAGAAAATTTCCTATCCATAGAAAGGATAGCTAGAACTGCACGGGATGTTGATGTCGAGAAGGTATTAGACCAAAATGGTACCAATTTGATAGTCAAAATATATTCAACCAGTGAATGAAAGTTTAAGATTTCATTATCCAAAGGGCTTTAGAGATGATTTCCTTCATATTTATAGGTACTGACGATAAAGTCCTTGTGGATTTGTCAGACCTGGTTAATTAAGTAAAAAAGAAAGCATTTCACACCATCTCAGAGAAAAAAAAAACTAGAGAATCAGACCTGGTTAATAAATGGCTCCATCTGATGTAGCAGCTCATATCCCTGAGAGGAACAAAGTTTCAGAAGCTACGTAAGTATATTATTTCTTATGGGAAGAGGAGGCTGACTTTTGAGCTCATAATCATATTGTACCTGTTTGAAGAATCGAAGGTGAGCATCCATCGTCCCACCAACAGCCTCCAAAAACTCAAACCTCTTTTTCGCTTCAACATTAGAGAGAGCACCAACCTGAATATGGAAAAGCATGCAATATATAAGAGTTGCCTACCCTAGACGACATAGTTACTTAGTTGCACCGAGTTTCCTTGTTAATATAAATGTACCAGATTGAAGCGAGCTTGCTCAAATGAGGTTCTTGCATTGTGAAGATCCTGGAATCTCAACCAAATTAGAATTTTAAAAACGTACCTGTGTAAACTACCAATTAGATAATCAATCTATCCATTAGAACAAACATAAGTTATTTTTTAAATAGTCGATATACCTCCTCTATGACAACAGCTACATCCATCCTTGTGCTCTTCCTCAATGAAAGAAACTTCTCACGTGCCTGCAATACAAAATTATCATCGCCATTGAATGCCACTGTAAAGAAGATACTGGCCATATAGCACCAACATGACACATTTCTCCATACAAGTTAGCCAAAAGTTCATTGTAAAACTATTCCAATTTTCTGAAACGAACCTCAAGATGCTCATATTACTCGAGATGATTTTATAGTAAAATTAGGACTATCTTTAAGATCCCTTTCTCGATTTCACAGAACCTAGTATAAGAATCCAAATATTGAACATATTATCAGGTAGATTTAGAAACTTTTCTTCCAATTTCATTGTTCTTCTTATTTTGGTTTGCAATCAAGAGTTTGAAGACAAATGTGTCAATATGTGCATGGTACATTTATTAAATTAAAAAAATATTCAGGGGAACCCATAGATATTTTAACTAGATTCTAAACTATCCAAATAATTTATTGAACCATTGAGATATTTGAACAAACTTAAAAGGAACATACATATACACAAACATATTATATATGTATCAACCTATGAAATTTCAAGAAAGTCGTGACTATAAATCAAAGTGCAATCACCAAGGATAGAAGGCATGTTGATGCTAGCGAGAATCTATATCTATCAGCAATGCAAAATATATGAAAAGTTCTGGAGAAAGTGAGCAAGCATGAATACAGAAGAGTACTCAAACAAGTAATAAGTTCTAAAATTATCAACTCTTGTGATTTGGTATCCACCTGATCATATATAAGGGAAGCCTTGTCAAAACGTTTTCGGGCCTCCTGCACCAATTTGAGAGTACTGAAAAATGAATCTCTTTGGAAACACAACTGGAAAGTAGAACTCATAAAAGGATAAGAACAAATCAAAGAAGTAGCTAATTATAATTCGAAATGGTTAATGTTAAAAATAAATCTAAAAAGATTATAACTCTAGGTACCGTGTAATAGAGGACTTAAACTGGAGAATAGAAACAGACCAACTTCACAGTTTGTTATCTTGAAATAAAAATCTTTGTAATTACAACTTTTTTATCATTGTATTACAAAGGCAATGAAGCAAAGGGCAAGTTTAAAGTCTGTGGATGTGCAATACAGATAGAAACTCTGTGTTTTTTATTTTTTATTTTTTTTGGGGTGGCGAAATCTTATAATCATATAGATCCTATACTACTTACAAAATCTGATCAGTATTCTATTGCGTAGATCTTACTGCGATCTTAAGGGATTCTTTTTTGTCAACACCTTGTCACTTTTGTACATGTATTTTTTTCTAAATAGAAGTTTCTTTGTTTCCTAAATGAAATAAAAACGAAAAAGAAATGAGAAAATCAGACAACACATAAGTTACTACTACCATTTGTATAAACATACTTATTTTTTTAGATGCAATGTGTATGCACAAAAATATACAAATTTTCTCTTACAAAAAGATGAAGGCATGGAAACAGAAAAGATATTGGGTAAGGAATTAAGTTTTATGTCAGACAATGAAAAGCTCGAGGATGCAATTTATTTTGGCCATCCCACAAAAGTGTTGATAAATGCATCATTATTGTTCTTCATGTGGTGCTAAATTGTGTCATCTTAAAATGAATGAAGACTAAATGTTGTTTCTTATCAATCTCTTTAGTGACCAATAGGATGACCAACAGGATTGTCCCAAAAATTAAAAAATAAAAATCCCTTCATTATCTGTTTCTTAGGAAGATGCATTGATCTATTTTTTCAAGTCTATGACCTCAAGCAGCTGATTGATCGTACAAAGTTAGACACTGAGATGATATAGAGTTGAAAATTCAATTAAAACACCGTGTTCATGGGATTAATCATGATATCATAAGATACTTTAAGCCCCGTCAAGATTAGGCCTCTGTCTTAAGGATGGAACTCAGTATGCAAGAGAAGGGATCACCTTCATGCATGTGCACAATCTAGAATGTGGAAATATAATGTCCATCACATTAACACTGTATGCAGCACTCAGGTCCTTTAGGACAATGTCTTAACAATTTCATAAATGAACTTCAGCAAGTTCTGAAAGCTTTAATTAAAATCAGTGAAATGAAAATTATTATCTTTATCACAAAAGAGACGGCCTATAACTTTCCAACCAATCTGAGTAATAAAGTGAAAACTTAAGAACAATACCAGGTGGGCTTGGTCTAAAATGAGCTAAACGTATTCCGTGGAAATGAATCTTACGATTGGAATCAAAGTTGGACTTAACTGTGGTGTCCATCCAATCTCATGGCCTTGATAACTCTTTAATTCAATTCAATAATTATTCATGATGTAACTGAAAACTAAAAATAAGGTGTTAATTATATTTGCCAAAGACCCAACTCAAATAAGATTATCAAATTTACCACTATTTATCTCACTCATACAAGTAAAATAAAATCTAATCCAGCTTAAATAAGGAAAATAAAATATCACCTTAATAAATTCTAATTTCAACAGAGGTTGTCCTATATCAGAAAAATGCAAGAACAAAACTATGTGGGCTTATCCTGAAACAACAATATCATATTGTGCATAACCCATATAATTATAAACATAAAACTTTCAAACTTGCATTCTTCATATCTTTTTTCCCCCCACTATCTACTATTCAATGTACAAAACAAGCACAAATCTCAGCATGCTTTCGCCCCTAGATTTTGGGAGTTGCTGTGTCTCCCACAACATGTCCTAATCAAAACTGGACACATGTTTATGTCCACAGAGCAGTGATACACAAAATAGATTCTGACTTCCAAAACTATGAAGAACAGAAACTTGCATAAGGTGTACAAAATACCTTAACATCCTGCAGATCAACATTGACAAAATGTAGTAACCTTTCATTTAGCATATCCTCTACCTGAGAAAGCCAATCACAGGATGTCAGCAGAGGAAATCAATCAAGTTCCCCATGTCTCCTAAATCTTTCACTTGAAATAGTAAAGCTCAAATCTAGCAAGCTACAAATTAACTGATGACCCACAATTTTAACCAGGAGCATGTGATGGCCTCTCTATTACAGCAGGAAATTCCAAACTTTTCATTGAAATGCTTTGAAAGTTGCAAATCATCTTTTAAAGTTATGACTTTGTAATGTAATAATATATGCATCATTACAAGCATGTTGCAGAAAGCAATGATTTGACAAAGCATATGATCAGACAGCGAAAAAAAAATTCATTGTTTTCTTTAATGATTATTGGCAGGAGAGAAACAAGAAAAACATACATGATAACTAACTAAATAAAGACCAGGGACTGGGAAAAACCAGGTTACATCAAGAGGCAATCCTGTATTTGATGATCCCTTTTTTTCACAGAAATTTACTTCTAATTTGAGCTTCATGCATTTAAGAGAAACTAGAAACTTACAAGAAGGAAAAATACCAAGGGTTGTTAGAAGCATTTTTAACTCAATTAATGATGGCCACAATGCGAGAAGGCAAGTTAATCAGTAATGTTTGCCTTCTCTGAAAACTAACTAAAGAGGGTCATTATTTATTTCTTGTAAAATTGCTCCATTCATTCAGAATTTAAGGGGCAAAAACAGCTGAAAATTTGTAAATTCAGATTTCAGTCTATTTCAGTTGACAATTGTCTAATATAGTCTGGATTCTAGCATGAGTTTGGGTTTAACAAGCCATTGAAGCTCAGACTAACTTAATTTGGAACTCGTTTAGTATGAATCAGCTATGTACAAATAGAAGTCCAAATAGCCCTTTGCAGTGATTTTTCTTTTTTCAAACAACAGCAGTCGCATTATAAAACGGACAAGACCTTCAATTATCAGGATGACATGTCATAACAAATTTTTGCAGTCTTACAAGAGCACCAGAAACAAGAAACTGTCACATGCATATTAGAACGATAAGAGCACAAGATTTTCTACCTTTGATCGAAGAACTTCTTTGTATGTACCGATTTCTCTCAAAGCAATTGTGAATTTGGTCATTACAGGGCCTGCAGACACATTAAGTTTCTCAGTAGTAACAGAACTAAACATATTGAGCTACTTGTTAAGCTCCTTTAAAACATTTTGAATGAAAACAAAGGCCACATGGAACGAAAGTTCCAGTTGAAGCAGCAACATTACTGTATAAGTTCGGCCCAGAAAAAAAAGATGTGTCAGATAGAAGTGCAATCAAGCAGCGGTAGTTAGCTTGTTAAAAGCTCTTTCAGGCCCATCCAATGGTCTAAACAAACAAAATCCAATCCTCACTCCAAGCTCAGTTGCTTGCAGAGAAAATTTCAGGCAACACAGAGCTTGAATAAGGTGGGCTCAGTTATGCTATACTTTTAAACAAGTTTTTGACGCAATGATTTTGTACAACTCAAGAACAAAAACACATACCAATTAATTCAAACACATTCTCAAAGCTAAACCTACGCATACATGCCAAAAGAGGAAATTTTTCATAACATATCCTGGGGGCAGAAATAGGAATACATACCACCAAGAGCAACACAAATAGGATCATTATGGCCGCCACCGAAACTTTCAAGAGCACTTACAAAAGCAATATCGCCATCGTACCCCTCTCCAAGCCCTTCTCTGATATTTATAGATGACTATGTAAGAACATTGATGAACATAAAAACTTATAGCAAAAAATAATATGATGGTCGAGAAAGTAATCTGGCCATAACATTTCTGCAATTGGCACTTTTGGAAATAACACTGTATTGCATCTTATACCAGTAAGCTTTCATCAACAAACATGTTCCAGACCAAATATAAGAAATTTTTACAATCCAATAGCCTTTTGATCCTGATTTTAGAAATCCCCAGAGTGCTCTGGCCTAATGAGGCAGAGATGCCATGAATTCCAGCTTCCAGGAAGCCACTCAACAATTTTAAGAGTTAGAAGCAGTCAGGAACCTTCTACTCCAGTGAGTAATTGTCTGCAGTGAAATTTCATTTGACCACACAGATATAAAAATTCAATTGAGAGAGACATTTTCCAATGGTGTAATTTTTATAGGAGGATGGAAGTAATTTTCTGGCTAAAGCAGATTATGGTTCTCTTCTTGTTTCCAATGTAGCATTTTCAGTCCACAAATCAGTACTTCGCATGATTCTGATGACTGATAATTTAACCAATAAAAGTTGTTTCATCCTAGTAGCTGTTCTTTGTACACGATTGAAGCATAATCAAATTTCTCGTAATTTATGTAATTTTCTCTTCTCCCTCTCCAAGTTTTTTGATCCGTCCATAGTATTCAAACCGTTGAGTGGCCGAAGCTTAAAAAAGAAGAAGCTAGCAGGTTGTTGATGAGGACTGCTGCCCCCTCATTGCAAACTTTGTTGCATTTAGAATGCAAAAGAGAAAAAGGTTGCTCAGGGAATGTAAACTATAAACATGAGGCCATAGAAGATATTAGGAGTCTCAATTTTTCAGCTAGGGATCATTAGTCTCCCAGAACAAATACACAATCAAATGCATACTAAAAGCTTAAAATACCTGCCAACTTCAAAATTATAGAAAGAGCGTAATAGAGCATTGGGAATGTAGAGTTACATGTACTTGCGACACCCTTTGTAAAACTTTAAACATCTCCCTCGCAATGCTTCATCAGTCTCCTCCATACATTGTATCTGTTCGCCAAACAGTATATTATCAGGGCACTCACTCTCTAAATAATTTGAAGCAGAATATAATACACAAGTAAAATCCACTGTCATTTGTATGCAATTTAAACAACATAAAACTTAAACATCTTCTCATTATATAAAATGGCATTGTAACAAAAGCAATTCAAAAGCTTTTCTGTCTACCCCCTACAAGTTTAACAAAATATGAAAATCACTTGCACAACCTAAAACGCATCGTTTTGTAATGCATGAAAGTGAAGCATTAATCAAGTAAGATATTGCTTAAAACAACAGTTAAGAACAAAATGGAATTTGATAACAAAAAAGACTACAAAAAAAGAAGAAAAGAAAAGAAAAGAAAAAGGAACCTGTTGCCGAAACATAGGAGAATCGTCAAGTTTCGTGAACTGCATTTTGGAATTGATACGATGAATTTCTCTCTTATTCTTCTCTGAAGATAAAAGAAAATTAAAAGAAGATAACAATTAAGAATTATTTATTAATTCTTTCTTCTTTTGTTAGTGCGTTTTGTGCTTGGCTTAAATGGCCGCAATTGAAGGAGCTTTTTGTTTCTTAAGTGTTTGCGAATTTTCATGGCTGTCACTAAATAAATAAAAAACAAAAAAACCAAAAAAACCAAAAAAACCAAAAAAACAAATCACCCGCCTTCCAGTTTCTCTCTCCACCCTGTACTAGCATATGTAAAGTTTAATTGTCAATTTGGAGAAAAAAAAAAAAAAAAGGCCGTTTGACTGTCAATGAAACGGTGTCGTTTTATTTGAAATATGCCAAACGTGGGAGAATCCTCGCAATAATTAACTACTGATTAATTAAATAATGAATCGCTTCGAGATTGTGGGGTCCATGAAAAAAAAAGGGAACGAACCTTAGTGGCACTTTGGCGGCAAGCGTGTAAGACACGCTCCGCAAAAGCTGCGTCCACGTATAGTACTAAATATTAAAAAAAAGAAAAAAGAAAAAAAAAGGTGAAACTACACACATTTATGTCTGTTTCATGATGCATTACGTTTCTTCCATTGAAGCGTTGTGGGGTTTTGTTTGGGAGGGTAATTTTTTATACAAGGTGAGTCAACTTTGATTCCTTTTTTTCCTACTGCATTATCTTATTGATACAAGTAGTTTTCTTTTGATTCTATTTCTAGCAAATGTAAAAGCATCAAATGTGTGTATATTATTCAATTGCATTGTTTCATTACAGTCATTAAAAAAAAAAAAATCGAACTTTTCTTGGAAACTTGACAGAGCAAAGTTTGCTTGATTATCATAGTACACGGTGGACGCATACTAGGGTTCTTACTGGTTGTCTTGATTATCATAGATAATTCTTAATTCATAGAAAATGTTTAATGGGGTACCTAATTTGAGTTGGTGGCAGCTGTGATGGTGCAGATGCATAATCATTTAATCCATGGAAGCTCTGAAAGTGATGAACATAATTCAGTAAATGAGTTAAGTAATATCGGACCCAGAGAAATTGTTCACTGCAGTTTGCAAATTATTCTTAATCTGGGATGACCAATCTAAAGGAAAGACTTCAATAGGAAATGTGGTGTGGATGGCTTAAAATTTTCAGTAGCTGGGATCGCTCTTAATTAGTTGAACCGTGTTAAGTAGAGTGGTCAAGAATCAGGGAAGTAGTTAGAAAAAATATAATGTGATAGAAGTTTACTGAAGTACGGTTGGTTCGGCAAAGAAAGATGAAAAATTTTGTGGTCCTGATGAGTGGATACAAATTTTGGATGTTTCTTGATTAAATATGAATGTATAATGATTTCCATAGGTTGTTAAGTTTGTGTTCCTTCCTCATCAAGCCTTCTTTAAGCAACAATTATTTTCCGATATGTTGATTTCTTTGCTGGTATGATGTTAATTTCTGATCTTTTTCCTTCCCTGTGATATTGTTTGTTACCATTTTTAAAATGATACATGCAGTCAGTAATGATATGTTTGTTTGTTTTGAAGCTAAGCCCAGAAAGCAAGGCAAATATTCAGCTGACTTGTTTGCCATAGATATCATGTTCTGATGTTCTAATGAATCAATTAGAGACTTGAAAAATGTCGTTGAATAACTGAGAAATGGACGAAAATAGAATAATGGCCCTAAGGGAAATATGGGTTGCTAAACTTATGATGCATAATGAGGATTATGACTTTGCTAGAGACAAGCTACTCACAGCTCAGCAGCTTTATCCAGCACTAGATGACATAGACTCAATGCTATCTGTCTGTGACATGCTACTCTTGGATGCTGGTATTAAGTTATCAGATTCTGAGATTAATAAAAGCTGGATTTTTGAGCTCCTTAAGCCCTTACAGAAGCTTCTGACCTCGTTGCAGCCTATAAGGGATGATTTTCCTGGCACGGACTTGGCTCTACAATTTCTACATGATGCATTCTCCAAGCTCTCAGACCAAGAAAAGCAATCTGAATATGATTTGAAGCATAGTTTGGGAGGTTGTACGTATACATGCGACAGGACTTCTTCTTGCCACATTTTAGGAAGATTGATTGAACAAAGTAACTCAACAGAGGTGACTTCCAAGCACAGTAGAAATTTTGGGCTGTTTCCATTACGGAGATTGTGACGCACATGAACAAGTTGGTTTAATTACATATCAAGCTAGCCATTCAGAAAATAATTCAATTTCAAACCCGATAATTATCACTTTGAGAAAGTCTAACCAGGAATTCTACAATTTTGAGAACAACCGAAAACTGGAAAATATCCAAGCGGGGCAGATCTGGGCTGCGCATCTTCAGGCAAATATAAACAGAAGTTACCGTTATGCTCTAATTAACTATAATGGCAGTTGTGAACTCCATGTCACATGGTTGAAACCAATACCATTTAGACCAAGTGAGACAAGATGGTATTTTTCAGGCTTGCCTGTTGGATGTGGTTCCTTTGATCTAAATCCAGTGGTACATGATTTGGAAAGTTCAATGATTTTTTCCCATAAATGCTCCCCTGTTCATACAGGGACACAGGATCAGTTTGAGATTTACCCCAAAATAGGTGAAATTTGGGCACTTTATGAAAATTGGAACTGCGACGAATGGGCCAATGATCCTCAAAAACTAAAGGATGTAAATTTGATTTGGTTGAAATGCTATCTGATTTTTCAAAAACTTCTGGTGCACATGTTGTGTGTTTGGAGAAGGTTGAGGCTTTCAGGAGTGTCTTTCAGAGACAAACAATTGGACAATATCCTGTGATTTATCAGATTCCTTCCAATCATTTGTATATCTTCTCTCACAAATACCAGCTTATAGGCTTTTGGGTGGAGACAATGGCAAAGTTGGTACTGCAATCTTTGAGCTTGACCAATCTGCTTTGCCTGATGATATGGTTCATGGTACTTCTACTGAAATTATCTCAGTGGAAGAAAAATTAGACTCCTCATCCAGATTTACTCCTAACAAATATTTACCTTCATTTGAGTCAAGTGCAGACAGCCAGCTTCTGAAGCACACTTGGTCCCCAGTTGACTTTGCCATAGGTCAAGTGTGGGCTGTATATTGTGGAAAGGAGAACATGCCACGACCATACGTCCAAATAGTCAAGGTAATTTCAGCGACGCAAGTATATGTCACATTCTTAGAACCTCTACCAGATTTTCATCTGGACACTGAGTGGAAGAAGAAAAACCTACCCATCGCTTGTGGCTTGTTTGAACTTGGCAAAACCAGTGTCATACTGAAGATGTCACATTTTTCTCATTCCATGGAATATGAGAGATCTGTAACTGAGAATGAGCCACACTTCATTATTTACCCAAAGAAAGGCGAAGTTTGGGCTGTGTACGAGGATTGGAATGAAGAATGGCAGCAAAATGATTATAAGAATTACCATTATTACATAGTCGAAATTCTATCAGACTTGTTAGATGAAAATGGGATGACAATAGCCAGGCTGGTGGAGGTGGAGAATAATCTGACTTTCTTCCGCAGACAGCAAAATGATGGTTTTGATATCACTTGTAAAGTTTCACAAGCAGAGATGTTCAGCTTCTCTCACAAGATCCCTGCTTTTAAAGTGCAAGGAACTGCAATTTATGGTATTCCTGAAGACTCTTGGCATTTGGATCCCAATGCATTACCTCTTAAGCAAGTAATTAACTAAGTGGATAGCATTGCACCTCATGTCTCAGCGGATCTCTTAGTGTAGCATGTCACTTATTCAGCTGACTTATAAGAAATATTGGATACATTATACTAGAAGAACATGACATAGGTACGAGATTTAAGGATGGGTTTAAATAGTTTTGAGAAATGTCAAAAAGATCTTAATTGATCTGAATTAGAGAACTTCTGTTAAAATGTTATGTATGTTAAGCGATAATATCAAATAACTTCTTTTCTCTGGGCTAATGTCTTTGTTGAAGGTGTCAGTGAGAGCCAAGACACTCCCAGTGAAAATTGAAATTTCAGTGACCTTTAAATCACCCAGGAATCATGTTGGTAAAAGTGCACCATAATTGTAATGGTTACCGTGTCAAGTGAATATTTATAGTGCCGGATGAAACATAATCGTAAGGCTTGTTCTTGTCTCCTTGTGAAAGTTTCATATGGGAATTTAGGAGGTTGCTATGTTACAGAATCTGTAACATGCACACCCAATGAGAAGAACACACATGTCCTGAGGAGAGAGAAAAGCCAGCAAATGGGTGTGTATGGGAGTTGGTTAAAGCTGGATCTGTAAGTTACAGAATCCGTAACTTAGACAGCTCCGAGAATTTATGGGGAATCGTCAAGAGTTAATATAATAATGGGTGGGAAACAATTTTCCATGAACACCCAGTTACACCTTTTGCTTCGATTTAAAAGTTAAAATTTTACTTTCTACACCTCTTGTTATACCAAAACTAGCCCCATTTTAACATGTAACTTCAAAATAATTCTGTTATTTTCTATGAACACCCACCAAAATCATTTAAAATCATCCGTGTTGGCTAATAGTCTACAAAGCTTTCAATTTCGCACCAAATAAGCATTGATGTCAAATCCGAACAATTAAGTGGGGATTGATGTTTAATGTTCATGCTCAAAGTTTCTTAATCCTGCTTTTACTGTTTTTGCAAAAAATTGTATCCATTGAAATATTTCATAACAAATATCCATTGAGAGAGAAACAATCAAACAAATATGAGAGTTGGAAAGTTATAACATATATGGTGAAGAAACTATTGTCATACGTACACAATATATTGGTGAAGAAACTATTATCATACATACACAATATATGTACATCCCCAGATATGAAATGAAATTAAAACAAAAACTTGTGTTAAACATTTCCACTAATTGAAAAAGATAACTCTAATTGAGTTCTTTCCTCCACACATATTCTAGATCGAATTCTATTTGTGAAAATATAGTTAAATTAAGTTGATAGTAAATAACAAATAAATAAGATGGGTAGAGGAAGTAAAATTCTTTTAGTAAAACTTAATATTAATTGTGTCTCAAAAAAAGTATATTATTTTGTCCTTAATGGTAAATTGCTTGACATGTATTTAAGAAATATAAAAATTTAATTAAAAAAAAGAGTTTAAAAGTAATTTAGTGAGTTTAAATAGTTTCACCCTACGATACCGAGTACAAACTAAAAAGAAAGTGCCTTTTTCTGCAACAAAGATGTCCCATGTTAGAAATTATTACTAGATGCTCACCACTACAAAGCATTCCGGGGGAGAGAAATGACGTTGGAGCACAGACATGATGCCATAACTCTACTCGTAGTAATCAGAATACGGAAACGTCTCAAGGTTGATAGCAAAAGGTGTGCACTTGATGGGATTCTTGCACCTTTTCCAAGTGCTCTTGGGGTAAGAGGGATTCCTTAAGTCAAATTTCGGAGAAGTAATAATACCTCCGATTTCAGTAACCCATCCGAAAACGTTCACAAACAATATGGAGTAACCGTAAAATCAATACTACTTCCTGTCACATTCATCAAAGCCAACCAATTTGGTAACATTCCTTTCTACCGCGGAATCGGGGGAGCCTAGACAGAATTTCTTCAGCACTGAGAATAACAGAAAATCTGAGAACTTTGTGACGGCTTATACTCGGCAACCATTTGCCAAGAGCAGATAGTTTACAATTAGATTGCTTGAAATCAATCCCTATTGGTCTCAATGAGGAAAGCCAGAGCTAAAATCCACAGATGCCTGTTGCTCAAAGGTCCTATGAGAAATTGGATGGTCTCAGGAAACCCACTAAAATAAAAAAAAAATAAGTAAATGAATAAATAAATAGCAATAAAAATCCCATTTCAAAAAGATGGATTTCATCACAAGAAAGAAGTGAAACAAAAAATTGTTTTCTCATTTATCTCCACAGCCAAAGTATAAGGGAGGACAAAGTTAGCTTTACCTATGTCATCTTGGTTGCTGATTCCTGAAATTTAATGAGCCAAAAAAGTTTGAAAACAGTCTCATCCCAGAATTCTAAAGAATTATGAAGTAAGAAGCAATGGCTAAGTACATTGCCAAACATTTTCCACTTTTCATATGAAGATACACTATCCAAAAACTCAACAAAACTAGACTTCTAGTCTTTCATGTGTTCTCGTTTCTTCTTTCAGCTGGGGTAATAAGTAGAAACCTCATCAACGAAACTCATCGCCATAACCTACTAATGAAGCCCTTTCTGTCTTTCTTCATCCTATTCTCAAGAGATGGGAAATCAATAAAATTGTAGGCAAGGTCAAGAACAATTGGATTCCGAGCTATTGATTGGAATGCTGGGGGGAAGGCTTCAATGCGTGCAGCACCTTTCACATTTGAATCACCAACAGCGGACTCATACACATCTAGTTTCTCAAGAAGAAATTTATCCACCTGAAAAGACTTACGAAGAAATGAGTCAAACCGATGCAAGGATATATGATAATATACTCCAATATAAGCACAATTTATAAATGCTTATTATACTCAGCTGCTAACAAATTAAATAGTAAGACATAAATAAAAGAAAATAGTATGAATCAATTTTCTCTCCCTCCTATAGAAAAGCAACTCCCAGTATGTAAGCACAGACTAAATCAGGTTAACTAAATAAGGATAAGCTGCTTTAAGCTTCTAGTTAAAATAAAATACATGGTTAACAGATGTCATATTTATTTCTTAGGAATGAAAGAAGATGAAGGCTATGCAGTACCTTCTTTCCAGTACGACTTATCGATATCGTAGAGATTTTATTCGACAAATTTTCTGAAGTCTTCTCCTCCACTATAATCCCCTTCGCATGTTCTATGCAACTATTAGATCTGCACTCCTTGCATAATGTCTTCAACTCTTCGATCATCATCTGCAAAATGAAAAAGGAAACAGAAAAGATTTAGCATCAATTCCCAACATGCCCAAAAGAAAAAAAAAATCATTTAAAAAGTGTAGGATTATGCAACTAAGTTATCTGTCGTGAAATAAGGAGTCGCTTACAGAAAGTTACGAACATTAAGAATCTCTTTTCTATTGTAACTTTAAGAAAATTGTAAATACCGAGAATATAAGGCATATAAGCATCAATATATGCACATGCATTTAGTTAAGAATCATCAAGGACCTTTTGATATTTAGGAAGCAAGTCATAATGATTTTTGAGGAAGCAAAACAATCTCTGAAACTACTTTGAAAGGTATACACGAACCTGATCGCTGTTGGCCATGCGTTGAAAATCCTTTAGGGCATTTTCAGCATGAGAACGGGCACGACAGTATAATGCATAAGCTTCTGTTCTCTTTCCAGCCAAACTATAAGATCTTGCCAAGTAAAAGCACCTGCAAGAAGTACAGAGTCCAATGACTTAATAGGACTTAGGAACATTCCTTGACAACCAAATCAATTATAAATAAAATACTCCTGGAGATATGTGAGAACCTGGATCATCCATCATCTAGGCAAAAAGGAAATCATAAATGATGATGAAGACAACAAGGCCCACTCCCCAGCACACGGACAAAACCCCCTAACCCCAACCTCAAGCAAAGAAAAGATTTGAGAAACCGGTATATAATCAAAAATTTATTAATCTGCTTCACATTGGACAAAATAGTAAACTTCAAGGGGATAAAGGAAAGAGACAAAACTTCTATACCATTTTTCTGGGAAGAAAGGAACATCAATTATTATACCTCACAAATTTTAAAACAGTTCTTAACAGAATGTCTCTTTGTGCCTTAGTTTCAATGGAATTTCAAGGTACTCTCTTTTTTCAAATACATTTAAATTGAGGAGGAATTTTAAGGTAGGTAGCTTTTGTCTTTTGGAAAGGTTTTTGTCTTGGATGGGCTAAACAGTATCAACATCTGAAACATTCTTATTGGAGACACTCTCTAATTTGTAAATTCTTAAGTTGTTTTTGGGGCTAGCGGACATCTTGTTCACCTTTTGGAAATTTTTATATATTCAATCTACTTGGCTTTGTTCCCAGAAAAATGTGGCAACAAAGCCAGGCATCCTTGATGCCCTTATAACAAATTTTATAAAGAATTAGCTAAACAATCCTCATATAAAGTCAACAAGGACATGTAACACAGGTTACAGGTTCTTCCAGCAAAATCCCAAACAAATTCGATGTGCATTTTCTACCATAGCAAAGAATTCTAACAAGATGAGCATCTATGTACAGGATGTAGACCAGAGTGATGGCAACATACAGACAATACTGAAAATGACACATTAGAAGACGTGTAGCACTGAAGAAGGTGAGAAGAACCTAACCAAGGTTTTAGTTGGAAATGACAAGGGCTCCAAACTTACCCAAACTAAAAGGCACAGCAAGATTTGAAAAATAAATTGTAAATCAAGGCATAACTCGCCCAACACAAATTGGACGGATTAACTTAAGAAGACATTAGTGTGATCCACAGTTGTACTAGCAGATGAAGCAATTTAATTAAAAAGAGTTCAGTCCAAGTGAACAACAAAGAATTATAAAGAATCATACCTTTCAGCACGGAATGCTAAACTTTTAAGCTCACACTCTTCAGCAAATTTTACTTCTTCAGGTTTTCTCTCTCTTCCAGAACTAACTAAATCAGATAGATCAGCTGTATTCTGTTACAAATAACATAATCAGATGGATCAGCAGTGTTCTGTTACATATAACATCAATTACAGAGAAATTAGCTATCAGCTCTCAGGTAGCAGCAACTAGCAAACTCATGCCAGCATCTTTTCATGAATAAAGGCATAACAAGAATGCATACATATAGAAAGACTGTTAACCTGTAATAAGAGATCATATAAGCGAACAAGTTCTTCAGGCTTGGTAACTTTCCCAGTTTTGTCATCACGTTGCTTTGTGAGTTTACCCTTCACAATGCTAACCAACAACTGATTCCGCTCAATGGTACGTTGCCCTAGTACAGCACTAACAGCTTTGTCAAGTCCATATAAGTCATCTTTTACATTTTCGGCATTGCCTGCACTTGCCTATAATAGACATCAGGTCAGGAATATCAGTCAAAAGGAAGAAATGAATTGTACACACAAGTTAAAGAGGGGGGAAAAAACCAACGACATCACCAATAAAAACTCAAGCATAAAAGTACAAGGACATCATCTTTTATCATTATGAATAAGAAACAATTGGTTAATGTTCCATACCAAGTCACTACGAATGCAGCTCCTGGCTTCATGGTATGCAGTAAAAATTTTATCAAAGATGACTAGCTTTTTCTCTGCAGGTAGGGAATCCACTGCTTTACCATGTAAATCCTTCTCCAATTCTTGAGCTGAAAAACATGCCATTTGAATCAGAACATGAGACCTTGTTTGGACTAAACAGCATATGACTGATGACGAAACTTCAGAAACATTTCACAGAATTTGCCACAATGACCTGGAGGGATATCATCATTCACTAATAGAATGAATGATGCATAAACAAGATTTCAACCAATATGCAACTGCCACTAATTTGCTAGAGTTTAATTAACCAAACAAAAGTGCAGACTGCATCGAAAAGAAACAAACAACAAACACATAAGAGTAGGTTCAAGGGTAAAAAGTACACAAGGCTTACAGACTTAGCATCAGCTTTATAATTGGTTTTTCAATTTGGGTAGGAAACAGAACAGCAGCATTTTTCATTTAATAATTAAATTCAAGAACTGCTTGAATTATTAAAGACTTAGTATACCCAGAGGACGTGACAATATACTCAATGCTCAAATTCAAGACCATAGAACCATATTTGTCCTGTCCCCACCCAAAATATTGTCCAACTATATTGGAAGCATGATAGAACAATACTATGAGATTGTAGCATAGAATAGAGAAGCATGTATGCCCTTCAAAAATGTAACAGACAAACAAGAATTGGTATTTTTTGACCGAGCACCCCCTAATAACAATGATATATTTAATATCACCTTTCCCTAAAAAATTTTCCCTAGTCAAAAAAGAAATTCAATACCCCAGAGGACAAGTGAAAACACTTTTCTAATCATCACCATCCACTGGAAGCCAGTTTGCTGATAATTGAAATAGCATCAATCAAGGCAAAAACTATTCCAAGTACCTTGCAATTAGTTAGCTTCAAGAAACCTGTAAGTTAAATAGATTTCATCTACCTCATTAATTACTAGTTGATACATTCAGGAGCTCTAAGATCTCTTGTACTACATTTGAGAAAAGCAAATTCACACGGTAGAACAATAAGACTATAAGAGATGACAGCAGACCTAAGCAACAAACTGTACTATGCTTCCTGTGAATCATTTTCAAAGGAAACAAATAATCAACCTTTTAAAATAGCGACCCGAGTCTTTGCATTGGATATTGGAAATCTATGGCCAAGCCAGTGAAACTCAGTCAGGGATGCAGCCTGTTGAGACCTTGCCTCTGCCATAACAGCCTGCAACAAGAGAATGAAAGCATCAGCACTCATCTCAGCATATGACTTGTTCTGTTTACAGTATTCAAACTTACCTCCAACTTTGATTTGAAAAGATCTAGTGCAGGACCTTCCATCTCGCCGATTTGTAAAAGTTCAGAGGTTTTTACATTTGATTCACCAATTTTATGTAGGCAGTAGCGGATGCTAGGTTCTAGCTCCTCAACTCGCTCCCGGCATAAAACTTGATTTTCTACATCTCCATATTTCCCAAGTTCCTCATACACAGCCCTAAAGATTATTAACAAAAGCAGCAGAATACAATCCCATCAGTAAGAAGAAAGAATAGTTAGTCTAGCTTCCCGGTTTATTAAACCACAGCAATCAGTATGAGAAATCAAACAAAAAGTGAGGAAATAAAGACGAAAAAAGGCAGACTCAAAAAAGAAAATATCACAAGAATTCATAACATGAATCCCTGAAGCAGTCAAAATACACTTTTTTTAAAATAAGAAACTGGTCAAAATACGCTTATTTATCTACAATCAAGGACTTCTAATCAGTACCTAAATCGAAACTCACTGATCACAGTGAGACAAAGGATATATTGTTTATGGAAAGGCAACAACCAATGATGTCCATATATCATGTTCCAGAGACAAGGATTAACCTGGCACTTTTGAAATTCTTTAATGCAGTTTCCCAATTCTGATCTTGTTCAAACAACAAATTCCCTTTCATGTAGGAAGCATAAGCCTACAAATTAAAAACAAAACAAGGTGAATAAAACAAATAATAGCAAATTAAAAAGGGACAATGGGAATAATCTTAAGGCAATCGGAATTTTAACTAGGAGTACTGAAGCATTTGGAATACATAATAACTCAGCTGTAATACAATAATCAACTAATTGATTAAATGCTAATGGTAGGAAATAGGTCAGGAATACTCAAGTCTTGCATGAAAATCAGACAAACCTTGAATGACTTCTTAATCTCACACATACCTCAAAGTAAGGGGCTAAAAAATTTGATCATTGAAAAATGCCTTGTAATAGGGCAAACTCATAACCAAATAAAGACTAGGCTTATGCTTGGAGTCAGCTCCCTTCAAATGTCTTCTCAAAAGATGACATGAGAGATAAACCTTTAGTTTTAGTCTCTAATGCCCGCAAGGCACAAGCCCCATCCACTGATACACACTAAGAAAAATATCGTGCATAACCAAGACAATACATTTATTTAGTAATCCCAATGTTCTTCACACATTTTTAAAGAAGAAAATTGAGTACTATATACAACATTTTTAAGTCCTATCACACACATGTCAAATTCCATTTCAAAAAAGCGATAGCCATCAAAAATTTAAAAGGCCATTGGATGCAGTGATAAGAAACTGCCACAAGGGCCTCCTGTTTTCACTATCAGCATACCACTACATAGCAGCCACTCAATGTCATTAGTGCATCCAACAAAAGGAAGACTAAATATAAACTCTTTATAACTTTCCAACAAAATATGCACAGATGTACCTAGCAAATAGTTTATAAACTTATCTCATCAGTAAAATGACTGAATAATAAAGTCCCTGAAAGCTCCACAAAAACCATTTGAACAAAAATTATCACTGTCACAACACAAAGTAAGAAGAAAAAAAGGAAGAAAAGTGATTTCCCAGGAGTTAATGGAAACAATGCACTCACTCTATCCACACATACATGATTTGCACTAAAGAAACATTATTGTTCAGGAAAAAGGTATAACTACTTTCTTTTTCTCTGTGTCCTACTAACATAGATGCCAAAATGTACAGCCATCTCATAAGCAGCCCAAAACAAGCTTATTACAGACAAACCTCAGCTTCCAAAGATGTTCTTGGGTCTGCCTTGATAGCACACAAATTCGAGAACAGGGTGGCCCATTTGACTGCTTTCCTCAGTCTTCCAATCAAATAGATGCGTTGCCGTGCGTTAGGGCCATCTGGAAGCTGTCTTTTCTCCATGGCATGGCTCCAAGCTCTCTCTACCGTATAAAGAACCAGATGAAGAAACCTAATTTGAATCAAATAACACTAAATGTTAAACATAAACAGACTACAAATAAGTTGAAGTTTTTCTCTCTTTCAAACTCCGGTAGATGTTCTTTTATAAATTATAAGCCACAAAACAAGGTTCTATTTAATCAATAAAACAAGCAACACCATGCTCCATTAATTTAAGTTTGCTAGTTTCATAAAATTAAAGGAAAAGAAATATAAACTTGAACTTCAACAAACGTCCCATTAATTATGATAATATTTTATTTGACTTAATCCCATTCATATCTCAAGTTTCACAAGTAAAGAAATCAAGTTTGCATGTCTAAAGAAATTAAAGGAAAAAACTTAAATTTCAACAAAAGACCCTTTAGTGACGATTATCTTTTTAAGGCTTAGTCCGATTCATTTATCAAGATAAGTAAAGAGAGCAACCAATCTCAACCAAATTATGTAATCCCAACCTTTGGTTATCTCTTACACATCAAAGCAAACAAATTGCCAACAAACATTCTTTGGATATGCTTGGGATTGAGATTGGAAACGCTAACTATCAAGGATGATCGATGGATGATAGGTTAATATTATCTGCCGAGTAAATATGAATGTTTGTGGCAAACACTATAACTGCTGTTGTTTCAAATTTAAGCAGAGGCATAGCATTTATAACTTATAAACATACGATTAGTAGCATTTGATTCCGTTGAAGCCGATTACAATGAGAATGAAATAAAGCATAAACCAAAAAGAAAAAGACGAATAAATGAGACACACCTCACTTCAGTGACGGTGGATTCAGTAATGGCCTTTCGTGTATATTTACCACGGCCATGGGTAAATTTCAAGGATTTATATAGCCTCCTCAACCTAGCAGTGCAATACCTCCTGCATTTGACATTTAATCCAATAAATTTTAAATTCACAATATAAAACAAATTTCACAATTCCTAAACTAATAAAAATAATTTCAACATTGTTAAAATATCTAAAATAAAAATATCATCAATATAAGTACCGATAGCGAGTGTAGTCGCCATGCCGCAATCCATGCTGCATCTGAGCAGACTTGAGAAGCTGCAGCACTGTAGCTCCAAAAAATAAATAAATATAAAAATAACGTCAATTTTTTTAAATATAAAACAGATTTAATTTTTCTATTGTTTGGTGAAATGCTAACCGTTGATAGAGAATTTGGGACCGATCTGATCGGAATTGCTGGATTTCTTATCGTCAATTTCCATAGCCGATGTTTCGCTGTTTTTCGCCATGCTACTGATCGACAAATTAACTAAATCCTCCGTCTGGAGAAAACGATGTCGTTTTAAATCTCAATGTGGCATCGAATTTTAAAGTCAGTGCAATTTATCATAAACTCAAAATGTAGAGTTTTAAAGAAAGAGATCAGAATAGAGAGAGGGATATGATAGAAAAGGCAAAAGAGAGATGACGGTTTTGGATCTTAGGGCAAATCTTTCAAATGAAATCCGAGCCGATTTCAAAACCGGATTTTGGGTTTTGTTGATATCGCCGGGTTAACCGGTTCTCTGTGCCTATATTTATTGAGCCCGGTTCACGGGTTTTGCTGCATCGTATGTACTCGAATTTTTTTTTTTTTTTTTGAAACAATGAAACTCGTAATCTTATAAATCAGTATTTATTAAGCATATGCATGCTTTTCTATCATTAAATAGTCAAGGATTTCTATCTCATTTTCAAAAAAATTATGCTAACTTTTTTTTCATAATGTGAAACTGTGAATGGTGCCAAATTTATTAAGTTATTTTTATTTTTGAGCTATTTAGACATCAAACGTGCACTAGTTAGCATGGAGTTGGCATCAATTGTTGCTTGTACAATTTTTCGGATAATTAAAAAAAGAAATAATTTTCCATGGATGAATAATCCATAATTTATTATTGCTTTTCTTTGTATATTATAAGTCCAACAATTAAAACTCAAAATTCAATATGTAAAATCCAACATAGGTCCAACACATAAAATATCATAATAAACTCTACAGCCACATGGGGAGACTTTCTTAACTTAGGAGAGAATGTGTCAACCAATTTAATTATGCGCTATTTACTGTAATTTGTTATTATTAGAAAATTTTACGTCGATTAGATTTTAGATGATTGATTATATTAATCCCAACCACAGGTTGTGGCCGTAATTTGCTATTGTTAAAAAAATTTCGTATTGCTTAGATTTTAGATGATTAATTATATTATACATAAATTAAATTTTTTCAAATATTGACCAGAGCTTATTATAAAGAAAAAAAATAAAATTAAATAAGAACATTACTCGGCTAGCAAAGCTTGTTATTAAACTTAATATTTTCTTATTCTTGAGAACAGCTTTTTTTCTCATATTATTGTTGTTTACATTCTTTGTCTATTTTATTCTTTCATGAATCGCAAACATGAGAGTGTAGAGACAATTGAAAAGATATTATTGATCATTACAACAATTCGCCTAGGCAGAGCTCCATGAGAAGCCTAAACTAGTTACTTATTTTAGACAGCTAATGACAGACATTATGGTAGCGAAAAAGTTGCCTTCCGACGCAAGTTACTCCGCCGGTATAAAGCATCTAAGAAACTCCCCCTATAAGTTACCTACAAAAGGAGGAAACCTATAAGTAATAAATCAACATTCTCGAATACTTATAAGTTCATAAAGCATGTCATACCTTTCAGAATAAAATTCAATAACAAAGGTGCGGATTTCCATTGGAGCAAGTTCAACAACCAATTTTGCTGGATCAACAGGTGATCCTCTTACCGCCGTTGGTTGTTCTTTGGAAGAGCCTTCAACTCTCCACACTAGCCTCTTCTTCTCCATCACAGCTCTTTCTTGATTAGCCGATAGGTTCATCTCTGTTACTTTGCTAATCTAAGAGTAATGAAGCAGAAAACATCATTAATGATAATTCATTACTTAATGCTACTAATAACAAATGAGTTTTGTTTGTGTAGTGATCTGATTCTACCTTCTTCTTTGGGAAAACCTTCTTCAGTTCTACACTTGACATAACTGATAGATCTGTGTCCTCTTCAATCTTGCATTACAAGGCACCAAAAGGAATATGAAAATGTTTTCTTTCTAAGACTATAATAGATTTTATAATTGGAGGTTGGAATAATCAAATAACTAACTACCTCATATAAGTGTGCCAATCGAAGGAGAACCTTTCCAGAATCCAGCTCCTGCATAATTTGGGGCAAAGTGATATATTTGAACTCATTAAATCATTAATACATGGGCACATCCTTTATTTCAAGTAGTCTATAAGAGGCAGAAAATAAGCAGTGAGACATAAAACCTGTAGGGTTATCAGTGCAACATTATCAGGTAAAACATAAGTGGTATCCATCGCTGAGTAGGTTGCTAAATGAGAATTTGCCCAGTGATCTCCATCCTGGAAATATTATGACAAACTTTATGAGTAAGAAATAGATCACTTTAGATGTTAGCCAGAATACTCCAAATTTCTTGCTTTTCACCTGCTCTGTGAAGGCTAATATGAAGGGAGAATATATCTCTTGCCCAAATGATCGGCGCCACTTAGCAGCCTCGCCTACAGGATCTATTCTGAGATAGTACTTTCCGATAATCTGTAAGATGTACATTAAGTAGGCGAAACACAGGTGACAACTTTTGTATCAGTGAAATAGTTATATAAATCAGTCAGAGTGGGCTTACAGTTAGTCCTTCACATTTGTCAAGGACACAAACTGTTTCATTCAATGCCTCAGAAACTCCTCTGCTGTCATCTGCAACCAACCTCCTGCTCATAGAAGGATCCCATTTAACATGTTTGTAACAATCAATGATATAGGTATAACAATGCTATGGGTACTATGGGTATGGAGAACAAACCTGTGAAGCATCAGTTCCAATCGACCATCAGCAATACTTGATCCCCCCACTGATCGATCAACCAAGATTGAGAGCTCTGAACTATTATCTTTCATGTAAATTCCTAGATTAATCTGAAAGGAGCAAAAGAGCAAACTTCATAAGTTATGCACAAAGAGATTAATCTTAAATCTTTTACATCTGTATTGGTCATCCAGTCATGAGCACACAATCTTTTGTAGGGACCTAGCATTTTAGCATACTCTTAAATTTTATGAATTTGTTGTCCATGGAAGATATCCAGAGCATTATGAGACAACAAAATGAAGTGGTTAGACATATAAGATAAACTTACTGGGTAATAATTTCCGGCAATAGGTTGATTCACCTCCAGGTTCCAATCTTTTCTGTAGTCTCGAATCTGCAAGAAGTGAATATTTTAACTTTATGCATGATGAATATTGATTGATTCTAGCACATAGAAAGATTCCAGATTCCAAGGTGCTATTCATAAATCCTCCAACCATGTGTTAGTAATCAATGTGAGCTGGTAACATACCCTTTCAATAAAATCACGACCACTGGAATCTGTATAGAATTTCTTGTTGCTAATCATATTTGACGTAATCTGAGTCACAACCTCTTTACCAATTCCATCATCAATAGGTATAGGTCCAACCTGAAGTTGATAAAAAATTTCTGTTGATACAAGTCTCCAATATGAATTGTCTATTCTTGATTATACTAAGTAGTAGTGCAGTACACTTACAGTAAACTCAATTTCAGCATGATCTTTTCCCTTGTACACCCTAGTGACCTGTTTATGCATGCATTAAGTAAATACCCACCATTTAGTGAATGATTTGACGCTGCATCGAATATTAGAAAATAAATAAAGATTAATGCTTCTTTTGACGAGTTCATTCACCTGATATATCCAAGGATTGATCCTCTGATGCACTTCATCCAACAATGGTCCCCGCAAAATGGTGAAAGAGAGCTGAAATTACTGGCAGCTCCTTAGTTTTTCAGTCATTACATATAAATTGTTCATTTTTTAATTTCTTAAAAAGAGTCTGAGTACCTGCCCTTCAGGTTCGATAGGATATGTACCATTTGGACGAAAAATGTATGCTCCAGAGGCCTTCAACAATTCAGTTAACACATTTGTTTGCAAAGTTTTAAGATATCATCACCCATCAGGAAACTAGAAAAGGGATGGAGTAGTTATATATAGTTACCTGAAGATCTTTACTTCCATCGTCTCCACGATAATAGATATATGATTGCTCTAGCAGTTTGTTAACCTTCAATTGTGAAATGATTCAAATTACATATGGAAATTAGAGAAATATGTAAATATACAATTTGAAAGGGAGAGTCAATTGCCAAACAAATGACATACCGAAGTTTTACTATTGATGTACTGCATAAGTTTTGCTCTTTTTCCAGAATATAAAAGTTTTAGGTTTCCTGGACCAACTTCTATGGTATCATTTTGATCGATTTGTGACTTGTAAACAGTTCTCATCTCTGAATGAGAAGCTGCAATTCCAAATTGAAGGTTAACAAACTGTTAGAAACCTTATACTCTGTCTATGTCGCGTGTTACACACTACAGCAATCACATTCATAACCTGCTTGTTTGGCACTTGAGATGATGTAAGTGTTGAAACCAAGAGGTGGTACAGATGCTGAAAATGCAAGCCAATAACTTGGGGTCACATTCGTGGATTTTCCCAAATAAGCTGTAGAATAGCTGTTTCTTAAGCTCAGAGAGTCTTTCAGAAGAGGCAGAAGCTGAGATTCAATTACTTTTCCTTTGGAGTCCTTAACAGTGACATTCTCATTAATAACCTGCAGGGAGATTAAATAAGTTGAGATGATAAGTAAAGAGGTTGAAGACAAAAAGAAAAAGTCTGAAGAAAATACTTTCAAACTCTTACTGGCTAAAACCTAAGATAAAGCATAGTGAAATCACTCACAGGAATTCTTATTATATCCTCTCGTTTCCAGCCAAGGGGATTATATACAACAACAACCTGCAGAACAAATTACCTTAAGATTTCATCCACAGCAATTGGAGTAAGATAATAATCCTTTCTAAATAAATTGGATAAATATTCAATTGTTCTTACTTACCAGGCTCTTCCCACTAGACAGATCAACTTCTGATGGAGGACAATAGCTTATATTCAGAAGTGGACACTGAAACAGCAAAAAGAGGAGGAGGAAAAGCGATCAGCATTCTTAATTTTAAAACCTGGGGCCTAAGAATTGCTTTAAAGAAATGCATGCTACATTATGCATTATTTAAATTAGCATGTCTTGCAATGTGCTTTATGTCATGGCAATTTTGAAGCACACAATTATCCGCATCACAAAAGTTATTTCAAGAGTCTTGAGTTAGTGCGTACATAATTTCATACATTTTATAATAAGTTAATAATTCTACACGCAGAGTAAAAACAGCAGCCAGTGAAAGTAAATTTGCCTGTTGAAAATTAGTAATTGGGTTGACACAACCATTCTTTGAAAACTCTGTTAGGCATGCAAGTGATGCTGCAACAACCTTTTCAGCCTGCAAGAAAAGTTATCAAGAAACATTACAGCTTTAGCATGGTGAAGAGAAATAATACAAGAATGCTAAAGAAGGTGAAGCCTCAACCTCAGTGTAGCCAATTGACAATCGTTTCGCATAATCATCAGCTACATGCTGCTTCTCTGTACCACTCACTGCATCATGATGTTGCACAAGTGCTAAGGCATCAGCCAAAGAGTCAGTGCTGAGACCAACTTCATTCCTTCCCTTGAAGAACTCCAATTGCCTTGCTGCCTGTTTATTTATTTAACAAAAGGAGCATCATGCATCTTTTTTTTTTTTTCTTTTATGATGAAACAATTTAGAAGACAAATCAGTCTTACAAGGTAGTAGGCACTCATTGTTCTGACATAGCCTTTGAGGGCTGGCCTACTTGTAAAATATCCTGTCCAATAAGCATTTTCACGGTCTGCATATCTGATGAATGCATGCATATGTATACACACAGATCAAACAACAAATGGTGAATGGCTATGAGTAGTTAAATTAAGTATTACTCACGGAAAAAAGTCATCGGTCTTCAATGGCCAGGACTCATTTGCTGCATATTTTGCGTCAATGTACATCGATGGGGTCGAGTACAGAGCATTGACACGCCCATCCTAGATACATTCAAAACCAGCACTTCCATTGAACACGGAAAAGAAGTGTTTGGGAAGCCAAGTCCTAGATAACTTGGTAATGCATTACAATCATTATGGATGTACTAACCTGATTAACATAATGGATAAATTTGTCCATCTGCCGGAACCATGTGTGTGCATATTGATACTTGAAGTCCGTCCCCATAGTCCACATGATATGATTTGTTCGAGTTATATTTGCCTAACAAAAAAAAGAGAGGGAGAAAATTAATGATCTTTGATAAAATTGAACTGCTGCTATTGCATCCACTGAAAATCATTACATAAAGCAATTGTCACTGGTAAAGAATTAAAATATGTATTTGATATCAATTGAGATAGCAGCACTGCATCTGCCAGTTAAAGCCAATGCATGTGTGTCACAGATGTGCAACATATTGACAAGCTTAGTGTGTGAAAACAGCTAACTTACTTGTGCTATTGCAGCAGACACAAAGTCATTAACGCGCTCAGGGACATTGTAGTCAAACAAATTCATGTCATCCTTCAAGTCAAAAACAAAAAGTCAGAATTTTACATATATATTTGTGTAGATATGTCAATGCTTGTCATAGAGATTACCTGCACAATAGGCGAAGTATCACCAACTTCAAAGTAGAAATTGTCCGATGGAGGTTCATAATTCTTAGGGGATATACCAGTCATTATCTGCAAAAGAAATTAAAACACACATACATAACATTAGAACATGGACCAGTTTGGTTAAATTAACGAAAATAACCATGTGAATGGCTTAAGTAACTCACCTGAGCAGATGAACCGAGACTCTTAGAGGCACGCCAGACAACCTCCAGAGTCTTTTCGTTTATCCTTTTAGCTCTGTCTTGATAATCAATTCTCGCAAAGAAAAGAAAGTCGAATCCAACCTAGGCCAATAAGGAAGCTTTTGTGTTCACCAATTTGTTGCATAGAGCGTGTGGACTAGTGAGGGAGTTAAAGAGATCGCTTATAATACCTCAGCGCTCAACAGGTAAGCCTGCACTGCAGAATGCCCAAATGGATCAATTTGCCAACCAATTCTTGGAGTCACATTGAATTGTTCTTTGATGTATCGATGCCCAAGAGTTGTCTGATCGATCATGTCAATGTAATGTGGGGCTGCCTCGTCGTGCATGCACATACCCCCATTTCTGCACACCAATAATGAAAAAATCACAACCCAGAAAACAAAATTCCCTTTAAAGCGTTAATCTTCATTCTTCAGTAATCCATTGTACCGCAACATAGTTTTAAGAAGAAAAGCTTCTTTATGATATATAGATTTTAACACTTCAAAGATAGGAGAATGTTACATTAACTCAAGTTGACCGGAGTTGACCAGCTGCTTCACTACATTCTGAACTTCCTCACTCTGGTCTCTCCACCACCTCTGGAAGAATGCCTACACTTTTCGAGAAAACAACAAGTCCGTGGGCATACATTTCCAATAGGAAATCAAAACTTAAAAGAGCAAAAAAGCCATGAGTGATTGCCTGTTCAACGTATATGAACTTCCTGTTCTTATCAGCCACCAGTGCCGGAATTAGAGAATCAAGCACATTTTGCACACAAGCCACCTGCATATAGACCATCCCATTAATCATTAAAAAAGAAACCATTCATTTCAATGAAAGTGATTGCACATATAGAGAAGAAGAACCTGAATGCTGTTATTGGAGCCAACATAATATTGATCCACGGTTTTCAACCAACCAACATCATCATGCGAATGCGGCACCAAATGAACATTGATCTTCCCCGGCACAATCCCGGCCGAGGTATTATACATCATGTACTTCGACTCCACGCATAATAAACACAAAAACAAAACCACTACTAAGCAAACTTGATTCGCCATTGATGACTGTTAATGCCCAGTTAGCACAAACGCTTAAATTTGAGCAGATAAAGTAACCAAAAAAAAAAAAACTCAGCCGAGAGAACCAAAGTCAGTAGTATTATGACTTGTCTCCTTGTTTTCTAATGGCTGGCCTGTGAAAATGAAAGCCAAGCTTTTGATAATTCTTGTTTGTCTTTGTGAGTGATGGAAATGGAATATTGTGAGCCCAGTTGTTTTAGTATTTAGACTCGTTATCGAGTCACTATGTGTCTGTGAGCTTTATCAAGACTTACAGTCTTCCAGAGCCACGTGTATGCAGTTAAGATTTAAATTACAGTTATATTACAATCTTATGAAAGGATTAGCATTTAATCCAAATATAATTTAACTTGCAACTTTAAGATTAAACGGACACACAGTGAAGGGCGTGTATGTTTGAAAAAGTATTTGCCCGCTTGTACTGTGGCCAATCATTTATTGTTTGGTCTTGGCCAGCCAATAGTGTACCACCCCACGCTTTTAAAGTTGTATCAAAATTTGATTTTCTTCCATTTTTATTAAAGATTCGCCATCTTGGATTTTTCATTTAAAGAATTTATTACACATATGTGTGCTACTATTTTTGGAAAATCGTGAACAAACTAATAAATAAACAATTTCGTATTTCGATAAATTAATTTATTCAGAATTTATATGAACATTCAGGTTTTTGTTATCTTATATTCTAAGTTGGGTTTGCACCAATTATTCCCTAGTTATGCAATTAATAATGGTCAAAGCTCATACCCCACGTTTTGGCTTTGTTAGTTGACTGTGACGTGTTATGGTCTTGGACAGACTACAAGATAATTAAACAATAAAATTTGATAATATTTTGCTCTTAACAATAAGATTTGTAATCTTTAACAAATCTTTTGTATCGTTTAGAATCTGCTTTTTGAAGTTTTCCCTTGTTCATTGATATTGCGATTTAATGAATGCTATTAGGAAGTATTTAAAGTGTCTGTTTAGTATCCTTTATTTAATTAGCATAAGTTTTTATTTATTTCATAAGTTCTTTTTTAATTTTTGTTGTTGTTTAAATTTTTTTAAGTAGAACTTTTAAAAAATTAAATAAGTTATTTTGTCTCTATTAATAAAAGCTCAAATTTTGATATTTTAAAAGTAGAAGTTAAATAATTTTTTAAATATTTAAAATATTAAATGAGTAAATAATTTTTTAAATATTTAAAATATTATAAAAGGAATGAAATAAGATTATTAAACGAGTAAATTATTTTTAAAACATTTAAAATATCATTTACTTGTTTAATTATCTTACTTCATTCCTTTTATAATATAATTTTAAAATCTTAGTTATTAAGGTAATTTTATAATTTTTAATAAAAACTTACATTAACAAGCAATCAACTTTTTTTTTTGTAAAGCCCGATTGAGAGTTAAAGGATCCATAATACCTACAGCTGCAGCCCCACAGACTTAGGGCCAATTTGGGAGTGCAGTTGAAATTGAATATGTTAATTATTTCATAATTTTTCATAAAAATAGTGTTTGATAAATTTTGTACAAGTAGCTTATTTCATAATTTTATCCATTTTGTCAGTAGTTTTTAAAAGTAAGTACGGAGTTTTTTTTATATAAGCAGCTTATTGAATTAGTTACCACACATTTTAAAAATCATATTATAACCCTATATTTTAATAAAAATACAATTATATCTTACTTATCTATAAATCTTTATATATAAATTCTCATATATCATATGACCACCATAATCACGTACATTCTCTCTAGTTTTGATATAGTAATTTCATATTCTAATTTCATAACTATGACTTTTAAAATTTAATCTATATTACATATTTAAGAAAAGAAAACATGTCTAAACAATTTATTAAACATATTCTAAAAATAAAAAATAATTAAAACTTATATCTATTTTAGTAATTATATAATAAAACAACACTTTTATAATAAAATTTTCCAAACACATATACTCTACTTTTCAAAACACCAAACTATTTTGTTTACTAAACACCAAACTATTTTTTTAATCAACAGCTTATTTCATCCGCACAACACAAGCAGCTTATTTCATCAGCTTCCACAATTTCAAATTGACCCTTAATATTCATCATTTTTGAAAGTAGGGAAGGGATTTCTTTTCTACAATTGAAAAAAAAGGAGTAGATTTGACTCAGCACAACCAAAACGATACATCCAAAAAGTATTTTATTTCGTTCACTCTATTTGAAAAATTATACCAAACATAACCTAAAACTAATAAAAATAAAGAGCAATGCAACATAAATCTCAATGAGTTGGCACCAACATACATTAGAAAACAATACAATAAATTATTTTGAAATTTTTGAAAATTATCTACAGCTAGCTAACTTATTAGGATATTGTTTCTAGATAGATTTTTTGTGGATATTTAAAATTATCCAATAAATTAATTATAAATGCTGAAAACTGAGGGTATCAATTGAGTTGATGAGCTGAATTCCTGTCGAATTTTAAACGAATTTCTTCAAAATTTGGCTAACTCATAATTAATCCATTTTATAAACGAATCAATTTGCTTAACTTAAATTTTAGTTTGATTTAACCTTAAAATAATATATAATATGAGATAAATGTTATGTACTATTTAATATTTATGTTTCATTTTGTCTTTTTTCTAATTCGATTACAATATTACACCAGAAGTTAACCGTGTTTCAGTTTATTAACCTAAATTGTTTAAAATATAAAAGTAAATAAGTAATTCATTTTATTAATAAGTCACCTATTTAGTATTTATTACAGATCGAATCGGGTGAAATAATGAATCCGGTCTCACCATCCGTAAAACTTGGTTACCGTGTACTAAATGGGTTTGTTTCTCGCAATTCACTGATCAAACAATCGAATCAAACATGATTTTTTTTTTTTTTTCAGTTTTCATTTTACAATAGAAATCTGAAAACACAGTATCCTATACATTTTCAAATTAAATATAACCATTTGAGAAACAACAAAATCAGGGGCCCATGAAAGCATTGACACGATCACCTTCTCTTGGTCCAGCCCAAGAAAGCGGGCCCCGTAGAAATAAAGCGCCCATGAAAATCTATCTTATCTCCAAGTTCAATAATTATCAAAAACATCACCAACGAACCACTCCCCACTCGCCACGTCACCACGTAACTACCTTCCCCTTTTCCCCTTCCCCTCTCCCTCACCGGCGGGAAACACAAAATATCACTGAAACTTAAAAAAATAAAATAAAATAAAATGGCATTCACAGCTTCACTGTCTTCCCGCATTCCATTTTACAACAACTCCTCTACACTCTCGCCGAAACGCGGCAAAACAAGTAAAAGGACGCCGCTTCTGTGCAAACCAGTTGCTGCAATTCCCCCCCTCTCGACCGCCACCGCCAACTCCGTCCCCGACATATCTACCATCGCCTTCGTCAGCGGCGGCTCAATCGCAGCACTGGCCGCCGTGCTCTCCCTCGCCGACCCCGAGCGCCGGCGCCAGCTCCAGGCCGAGGAAGTCGGAGGCGGAGACAAAGAGGTCGTGAGAGAGTACTTCAACAACTCGGGGTTCCAGCGTTGGAAGAAGATTTACGGCGAGACCGATGACGTTAACAGAGTTCAGCTTGACATTCGGTTAGGTCACTCGAAGACCGTTGAGAATACGATGCTAATGTTGACTGAGGAAGGCTCGCTGAAAGGAGTTACGGTTTGTGACGCCGGGTGTGGGACCGGCAGTCTGGCGATTCCATTGGCGAAACAAGGGGCGATTGTCTCGGCCAGCGATATTTCGGCTGCAATGGTTGCTGAAGCTAGGAAGAAGGTAAAACGACTTGTCGTATGTTGCATTATTGGAACTTGGAAAATGTGATTGTTCTAAAAATTAAAAACATTTGATATTTTATCCTTGTTTGTTAAATTTATGCAGGCAGAAGAGGAGCTGTTAGCAGACAATGGAGGGGAAGCACCAGTGATGCCGAAATTTGAAGTGAAGGATCTAGAGAGTTTAGATGGGAAGTACGACACAGTAGTCTGCTTAGATGTTTTGATACATTACCCACAAAGTAAAGCAGATGGGATGATTGCTCACCTTGCTTCATTGGCTGAAAAGCGACTTATTCTTAGCTTTGCGCCAAAGACATTTTATTATGATTTGTTAAAGAGGGTGGGCGAGTTGTTTCCTGGGCCTTCAAAGGCAACGAGGGCTTATCTCCATGCTGAAGCTGATGTGGAGAGAGCGCTACAGAAGGTTGGGTGGAAAATAAGAAAGAGAGGCTTAATCACCTCTCAATTCTACTTTGCAAGACTTGTTGAGGCTGTCCCTGCATAGAGAGGGAGGTGAGGTTAGATTCAGATTTTACATTATTGCACTTTATTTGTTGCTAGAAATTGTTAGGAAAGTTCTCGTGCTTTTTGTGTAAACCCCTGAGTTCTCCTCATGTGTTATCACTGTATATGTATATTACTTTATCTGTAAGGTAATTGGATGTCGGCATGCCTAACTATGAATGCAAAATGGCAAGATTTTGATTATCTAAAATTTTGTTGATATCATCAACCTGTTACCTTAAAAGTCTCATTGACGAGAGATTGAGTACCATTTTCTTAACTCATATTAAAATTTTCAAGCAGAAATGTATATGTTGTAAAGAATATCGAAAACTCAGAATATCACTTGGTATTGATTTTGATAGGGAAAAGATAAAGCCAAAAAAAAAATAAGGTCCATCAAACGACTTAGTCCTTGAATAGATCAGTTTTCGAAACCTTTTAGTATGCTTCCTCTGTTAGCAGTCACCTAATGTTGGAAAAGATGGTTTTGGGGACCTTTGTAGATTGGAGAACCTATTTTGAGCTTGGGTGTGAGAAAGATTCTAAAAGCAAGCATGAGATTTGTCATCAACTCCATCAGAATGTTTTTCTTGTACGCCTAGCGATGTTCTCTTGAATTACGTAGCTTTCTCCCTCATTCTTAATAGACCGTCTATGAGTTCGTTCATGGCAGCAATCAAGTTATCAGAATGCTCCTTCGTTTGTTCCGTATGAAGGGGACAGTTGATGTTTCGAGCTTCAACTAGTGGCCCAAACATTTAAACATCTATAAATGTTTGATTCATAAAAAAATATATTAATATTTGCAAATTTAGACCACATTTTAATCCTTCTTAAATCCTAATTATGTTGTACTGTAAATTTGAATTCATTGGCTGAAGTGACTTACATAAGTGCGTCTGTAATCTAATTAGGTGTCAGCATGCCTAAACACATAACTTTGAATGCAAATTAATCAGAGAGATTTTATTCATTGTTTATTTAAAATTTTGATGATATCAACCTGTTACCTTTAAAAGTTTTGTTGACTAGAGATTGAAGTACCATTATCTCAAACTCATTTAAGAATTTTCAACCTGAAATGTATATTTCGCAAGGAATGAATCTCATAAACTCATAATACCACTTGGTTCTTACTTTGATATGGAAAAGATAAAGCAACAAAATAATAAGTCTGTCAAATATATTGAAAAGATGGGTTTGGGGGCCCTCTGTAGATGGGAGAGCATTTTTTCTTTTTTGAGCTTGGGTGTGAGAGAAAGATTCTAAAAGCATGCATGAGATTTGATGTCAACTATATCAGATGCTTCATGTACCCTTAGAAATGTTGTAGGAAGTTTCAGAAAGATACCTTGAGTTATGTTGCTTTTTTCCCTATAACTTATTAGCAATTCTTAATAGAGCGTCTGTGAGTTTGTTCATAGCAGCAATCAAGTTATCAGAATGCTCCTTCTTTTGCTCCCTATCAAGTTGACAGTTGATGTTTTGAGCTTCAAGTTGGGTGTTTAGCATGCTACTATTCCTCTCTAGGACCTTGAATAACAGATCTCCCATGTTGGTCTCTTTGCTAACGCATGATGACAATCTTCTTCGCTTCCATCTTTCCTGAGTTGTGGATCCATTGGCTGTAGTTGTGCCTGCAAGCTTTTCTTTCAATGTATCTGCAGGATAAATATATATATATGAAGCCAAAACAAACCACAAGTTCTTTATTTTCTTTTTCATTGACAGTAACCATTGGCATTTGTCAACATCATATAAATTCTGTATCAGGATGCATACATCAGAATAGTCTATTAATCGAATAAGTAACAAGAATGAGGGAAGGAAAGGAAATGAAGGAGAGAGATTGCATGAAATCATGTGCAATGCAAACTTCAGTTTTACACTTCATTTACCTGCAACGTGCAATTGAGCAGCAACTTTCTTGCTGGGACTCTGTCTTTCAGTTGTTTCCTTCTCAGGACTGTGGTCAATTTCCTGCCGTTGAGAAGGTTCAGAATCTGAGAACAAACCATCTCCTGCTGCAGTACTTCGGTCACTATCAAACACCTCATCATCCTCATCCTCCTCCGACACCGACATGGTCGTCAATGGAACAGCTGGCATGGCAAGGACTCCATCTAAAACATCATACACTTCTCTATCAAAATAGCCCGGCAGTTTCATTTGTTTCCTCGATTCATTCCTCATCACCCAGAAAGATTCTTTCTCTTCCTTCATCTGCGACTCCCATCTTTTAATTTTCCTGAAATCTACAAGAAGATTGCCCCATCTTTTCCGGCATTGTACTGGTCGTCTGTTGACACCGTACTGTTTACAGTACGAAGCAACCGAATCCCACTTTGGTTCACTCTGGTCTGAGCTGAAGGCTGAAGTTGACGTGCGAAACCCGCGAATTCGGTCCTCTACAACCCTCTTGCCTTGTATGAGAACAATAGTTTCCTGTCTAGTCCATCGAGGGTGTCTTGCTGTCTTACTCCTGTCATCAGTGTTACCATCAACTGCCTGCTCTTCGTTGTACCCATTTGGCAGAGAACTGCCATCTTCATGCTTATCATTTGACCCTGGCGCCATCACAAATGGTCTTGACTACTGGCAGAAGAGTTTTGGGAGTCTTGTTTCGGTGTTAGCGAATTCTGTCCAGTGTTACCCAATCTTTCAGGCAATTTAACTATTTAAGACATTCTTAAATCCATTTCTTTTGACAGGTAAAAAACTACTGTCTCCCACTCATAGTTTTAATGGTGAGTTAAAGGTATGCATTATTATGAAGGGAAATATTTTCTTGTGGGAGGATACACGGCGCCATTATGATCTTTTCATGGGCAATTTCCTAATAGGCAAGGTTGTTTGGTGATGCCTGTAAATATGTAACTGTAAGCGCCAGAAATGGTAGTCATTTTTTTAGCTGTGAGCAGATGGGGCGTGATAAGCTGGATAAGGCGATAACGCAATTTTTAGAGGATCCTAAAATGGGCAAATTCATCATTAATGATGAGATTCTCTACCAAAGAAAAAAAAAACTTAATATGTTGACAAATCAATCATCGATTGCTCGTAATCTTAAATTTAATGGGAATTTTAAATTGTGATACTTATCATATTATCCCATATTTGATGCAAGGCTAAGGTTTCTAAATGAATACGGATTATTAATAAACGAATTATATAATTCAGCGTAACGGCGTGCTTAACGTTCAAAGCCAATTATAAAAAACGCTGCGTTTAATCCCGTTTCTTTCCCGCGCCTTTCTTCTACGGCAACGTACGGGTATGTATCTATATATATATCGATATCCAAATTGACAAAGCCCTAGAACCAGTAGCTTGCAAATGGAAGAAGAAACAATCGGAATCGATGAAGAGAGAAAACAACAACACGAAGAAGACGCTTCGGTAACTGACATATTGAGAGACCGATTTCGACTCTCCACCATCTCCATCGCCGAAGCCGAAGGTTTCGTCCTTTCCAAAATTATAAATTCGAGTATTAAGACATATCAATCAAATGCAGCGTTTTCATTTTTTTTCTTTTCTTGTTAATTATGCAGCCAATCAAATCGGCATGGAGATATCGAAACCGATTATAGCTTGTATTTCAGATTTGGCATTCAAATACGCAGGTACAGGTCGCATCACAATCATCGTCATTGCTATCGAATTGAGATTGATTGTAAAGCCTATTTCAATTTTGTTCTCTACTATCAATGTAATTAGGTTATTAGAGAACAACTAATTTATTTTTTGAACGTATTTATTTAGTATTTGTGCCGTTACTTTGAAAGTTTAGAATGCAACTTTAATTTTTTTTTTCCTAATGTAATTTTGTTTATGCATCTGTGATGAAATTTGTTAAAGATTGATCAATTTAGATGCCATCAATGTAATCAATAAACTAACTATGAAGATTGATATGAATCACGTTATCATCTAATTGGCCACTGAATATAGATACGACCTTAATGACTAATGCAGCTTCCAAACCCACTGCTCAAACTCTCCTTGATGGCCATGTCTTTTACAAGAAATTGGCAACCTTTTGTTTGAATCTTTTTTTGGGTTGTAATAATGAGATGTATTGTTGACACAGCTTTAAGAACAAGTTTCCCATATTTGTTGATGTTAAGGTCGTTCTAGGAACCATTGTTAAGAAGCTTACTAAGTTTGATAGGCAAACAGGACTACCAACTTGAGATTGCAAATGCCATGAGTCTACACACCTGCTCGATATGATGGGCTTATTTATCATATCATGAGATGACGGACTATTGTGACAAATTGATGGTTATGGACGCTGCCATCGTTTTTTAAAGAGGAATTGTTGATGAAAAAGGGCAAATCACATGTTGCTTTAACTATATCAGGAAAGCTTTCTCAATCAACGATGAAAGAGTGTTTTCTCAACCTCCTACTAGTCCAAATTTAAGATGTTACTCTCAACCTCTTATTGCATTTGTGATAGCTAGTCTACTGAGTGATCATTTAATTTTTGGCTAGCTACAAGAAAGAGTGTTTTCTCTCTTTCACACAGTTTGCAGCTGTTCTGTTTTGCCCAGCAGCTTGAGTCTCCACCACTGTCTCTTCATCGAACATAGCAAGATTTTACTATAAATTAAGCATATAAGTCCAGAAACCATGTGTGTTTCTTGAATTGGTTTTAGAATTCAGTTACTTTCAATCAAATTTTATATTTGACATTTGCACTTCATCTCCCTGAAGGAAAGTAGTGACATTAAGCATCACTATTGGACAATGATGCATAACCTTTAAAACTTCTTTGAAAACTTGAGATGTTGAAGTTTTTTTCCGCACCAACTGTGCCATTTTAATGCTCTTTGAAGATTGCTAAGCCAAGCCTGGCCGAACTAATCAGGAAGATACTCTTTTGAAATGCAGAACAGCTTGCAAAGGACCTTGAGCTATTTGCACAGCATGCTGGACGTAAATCTGTGAGAATGGAAGATGTCATACTTTCAGGTGAGTGTTCCTTGGTCATGACTTTGCTAGAACCATTAGCATCAAGGTGTCTGAATGTTATGAATGAACATTTATTTCACCAGAAGACACAGCCTAAGCATTTCTTGCTCTTGACCAAGATATTCAAAATCCCTGCTCTGTTACCATTGCACATATTTGCAATCATGATTATGCAAAAGTGAGAGAGAGAGAGAGAGAGATATGCCAGGGTTGAGAGAAGGGGAGAAATGGCATATATTTATGTTTACATTTGGATTAGCTAGAAACTTTTTAAATTTCTGTGAATGCTTTAAGACTGGTGCGATTTGGTTTTAGCACATAGGAATGATCATCTGGCCGCCACTTTAAGGTCCTTTCGCAATGATTTGAAAGCAAAAGAACCACGATCTGAAAGGAAACGGAAGAAATCTTCAACAAGGGAAGACATAACTACTACCAATGTAGTGCAAGTACCTGATCTCTAAGTCAGGACTTCCAGGTATGTGCACTCCCATTTGGTAACAAAGGCCTATTATTCTTTGATAATTAAATAACACTTCAACAATGAACTTCTCTACTTGTTATCCAAATCTTTCTTATCTGCAAAATGAATTGCATTTGTATTTCTCTGAAAGTACTATATCTATATACTTGCAATTTTCGTAAATTGCTGAAAACCTGATCAACAAGATAAGTCGAAGGGTGTTTAGGATTATAGTATGGTTTGTATTACGTTTGTTGCTTGATACTAATTTCTACTAAAGAGTAAAGACAGTATCTCAAAATTGAAGTTTGGCCGTTTTGGAGTCCATCCATTTCTTGATCATGACTTGGACATTCTCGTTACTAATTTCTTTCTAAACACAACCTATACCAATTTGCACCATTATATTCCCAAATTAAGCTGAAGCTTTAGCAATTTCTCGGTTACCGAGAAGTTGATTAATTTTCAACTATGGGTAACCCTGATGACTTGGAGGAAGCCTTTAATAGATTTTCAGGTCGCTGTTGATGAGTCATGAATATTGTTTGATGAAATTTGAGAGAAGAGGTGATATTGTAAATATCAATAATGGTTTTAAGAATTAAGAGGATGATATATTGGTGCTAATAGGATCATAAGGAACCTTTCTCGTGGAAACTGCTGAGTTCTGTAATTTGGTAGCCATCAACATCAAGGGTGGGATATCTAGATACGAGATTGTGAGTCCAAGTTGGGCCTTCAAATCATGTGGACCACTTCAGTTCAGACTTGGCCCAACTTTGTAAGGAGAGGACCTTATTGCACTCTCAACAAACTACTGATGTGCCCTATAACCGGAAATCATAAATTTGAGGGAAAATGAGCTAGAGCCCACTACAATTTATATTTTATAGGATATATTTTGCCCCTGAGCTTGGCTAAGTGTTTTCCTTGTCTTCTTTGGCTGGCCACTAATGTTCAAACTTTGGTTTAGTTAGGGAGATTAAAAATTGATTTGCACTTATTATTATTATTATTATTATTATTATTATAGGAAATAAATAAATAAATACAGAGGAGAAAAAATTAAACACAAGCGAATGATAACAGACGGATCCTATCAACAAATGATGAAGCTTCAAAGTTTTGTTTATAATTAGTTCAATTTTGTTGGGTTTCACTATTTATCGAACAAATTTTTGAAAATAAAAACCAATGATAGGTCGAGTGGTGACATTGAGCTATATAATATTTAAACAAAAAATATACGAAGATAATCGTTGAAAACTACTTTTAATGTACTTTATTCATTTCAGTCAAAACATTGCAAAGCAAATACAAGAATTGAAACTTGGAAGTGTTTTTGACAATTTTAAAAACTACTTTCAAATGCATCATTATGTCTTGAATGAAATAAAATAAAATATTAACTACTAATATATCTATCTTTATTTAACTTTTAAAGAAATGGAGTATATTTTTTATTATTGCACGAGTATGATTGTAAAAAAGATAGGTATGCAAGCTGACAAATCATATATGGTTCTCGGCCCAAATTGGAATACATTTTTTTGTTTTTTGTTTTTTTTTGTTTTACAGCCGCAGCTCTTCTTCAGAAAAGCTTGGAAAGAATAGGAGAGCAAGTATTAGTACTATAGTAAAAATACATTCCTTATCATTAATATGGTTGCTCGCGGAAATTGTGGTCTCTCAGAAAAATCGATGACTATATCTTTAACACTTTGTCAAATTAAATTTCTATATTGGATGGGTACCCTATCTGTTTAGTCCACAAGCTCCCATGAAATGGATGTGTTTGGGTATTCAATCTAGGTGGGCTGTTAATGTCACATCTTGGTATGATTTAGACCACACAACGCAAATTGAATCATTTTCAAATATGAAAAATATGTCACATCTTGTTCAAGAATTTATAGTGAGGTCAAATACCACTCAACAGACTGGTAATTTTTTGAGGCAAATTGGATCCTGTGAAGCAAGTCGCTTGATGTTTACAGTTCATTAATTTGATTAAATTTTGTATTCGGTCCAATTCAAAATCACAAAAATTTTATTCTGGTGCTGCAAATTGTTTTTAAAAGATTCAAAAGAAATATGAATCGTTTGAGGGCAACGAGAACCAGTTGAAGTTGATTACGTCTTAGATTTGCTTATTGTACCATCCGCCCATGTGCACATTAGGTATATGCTCTCTATATTTAGGTATCTCTTTTTGGATGCTTTTGTTCTTTTTACCAAAACTGCACATTTGATTTGCTGTCTTTTTAACATTTGTTTAGCAAATTAAAAAAAAAATGATGAAAGGATATTATTAATTCTTAGAGCAATTCATTTGGAGATTATCGGTCAATTTTGTCAAAGGAAAAACTGATCATTCTGGTAAATTTAAGATTTTTCTTTTTTAAATACACCATAATTACAAATTTACTTATATTTAGAAATTTCAGAAGTCAATTTCTTAAATATATAGTTTAAATATCTGAACTCACAACGAATCAGATCTATTTTCAAACAGTTAAACTCGAATAATCGAATTACTCTGCGACACATGAGTGTTGCCACAGTCAGTGGATTGTTACAACCTACAAATTTAATATTTTGTTTGTATGTTTGGCAGAAACTTTTTGATTTTGAAATGAGAACTCGTGAAAAATGAGAGACTTTTTTTTTCAGTTTCAACGGGTAAATAAAGAGCGGGAAGGCTATTCAACTAAATTACTTGCAACTGAACTAAGCTTTGAAAAGGTCGTCGGGTCACGCAGTTGGAGGTGGAAATGAAACCGAAACTGAATTACTTTCTGGCAGTTTCTCTCGATGCGGCAAATATGTGCAGAAGACAACGAGTGTCTTGTGTCACAAGCATTTTCTTCAATTTAGTGCACATTCACACACCCAACGCATCTTTTGTTCAAAACGCGCCTCTCAGACTCAAATGCTTAGCCTTTTTTTTTTTTTTTTTAAATAGTAAATTTAAAATTGCATTAAAAGTAGGGATGATAATGGATTGGATCTGATCCAAGATTCACGTGATTCAAATTCAATCGGATCGGATTTATATCAGTTTAAAATGGATTTAAATCGGATTTAGATATCGATGTGCGGATTTAAGACAGATTTGGAGTAGATCTAGATCTATCTTAATATCTAAATCCATATCTATATCCACTCATCTTTTAATTTTATTTTATTTTAAAAGTTTTTTAACAATTGTTGAATTATAATGATAATAAATTTTATTCATAGCATATTAGTAGTATTTACCATGCATTTAAATTCTTAAAACTTAAAAGTTAGTTTTGTAAATTTAAAGATCAGTTAACCCCAAATCATGTACATGCAATATTCAAATTGCAAGCCAAGTAATATAACCTGGCAATTTATTTTATTATATTAGCCAAATAATTTTTAAGGAATATAGTTATTCATATATTTAGTCAAATATAGTCATAATAAAAATAATAAAGGATTGAATATAAATCATATTTAATTTATATGTCATTATCTAATATTGTAGGAATGAGGGTAGGTGTATCGTGGATATTAGAATGATGAATGAGACAATAGAATATTAGATTGATCTTACTCTTGTAATTACTTCTTAATAATATTTTATTATCTTTCTTATTTGTTGTTTTGGTGTAAAAGTATAAGTTACAATATTTATTATATTTTTGAGGAAAAATTATATAATTTATTTGTTATCAATACATTTTAGTATTCAATTTTTAATTTAAAAAATTATTATTTTTTTATTATTGAATTTTAGAATTCATGACGAATATAGAACATATTTTAATTTTAATTTTTTTTTAAATTTGAACATATATAGATATTTATTTCATTTTGAATCTAAATATGGAATAAAAAATATAAATTTATGACGGATCTAAAGTAGATATAAATTTTAATTTTTATTATAAATTTAAATTTAAAACAAAATAGATTGAACTCATATCTCTCTAGTTGCCATCCTAATTGAAAGAGCCAAAAGCAGTTGATACAAGTCACGTCATACTTAAAAACAATTGGCCACGGCTGAATCGAATATAATGTGTAAGGGTTTTACGGAAGTCAAGACTCAAGTCTCGGTTAATCTAGCAATAAATATTATGAATCTCTGAAAAAAATGGTTTTGAGAATTTTTTGAATATGGCCTAATCTATGCATCCTAGCTATCTCAGACAATAAACACATTCAATTTTTTTTTTTTAAAAAAAAAAACTTTAATCGCAACACATACTGTCGCTCGTTAAAAGTTAAATTTGTTGAATATAATTCAAAGCTCTCTGTCCTGGCCTGGGTTATAATTTGTTCCCAAAAAACGGTTGATGTTTCATCTCGGCGACGCGCGTGCTAGCGCGTGAGTGCTGTGCTGACACCTGAATCAAGATTCTCTGAAATCATTTGTACTCGTTGTTCGCAAGGATGTCTTTTTTCTGTTTCTGAGCCTTTGATGGTCAATGTCATGGTCACATCGTGCGGCTCACATGGTTCCATCATATCACTTGAAGCCTGACCTAATCTATTTCCACGCCTTTTCTCGGGGCCAGTATGCCAACGCCATTGCCCAACTCCTAACCGTACGAACTACGAGGGGTGGTTAGTAGGCTGACCGCTAGTGTGCTACCAAGTACATGTAATTCAAAGATCTGGAATGAGACTCTCATTTTTTTAGATTGACCATTTTACCTTCTTTCAAAATATTTATTTTATCTTCATTTAATTAATTAATATATTAATATATTATTAACAATAATTATTAATATTTATAATTTTTGAATAAATAATCACAATAATTAATAATTAATAATTCATATAATAATTTTAACTAATTAATATAAATAGTACTATTAATTAATATATTAATAATTATAGTTATTGAATACATATTAAAAAAATTGAAAATATATTATAATTATGGAATTCAGTTATGGCCGTTGTTGTTATTATTATTATTAATTTTTTTAATAAAATTTATTATTGTTGTTGTTGTTATTAATTATTACTATTATTTGTTTATTTATTTTTAATCATCACCAAATGATAATGATTAACAAAAGGTATTTTAATATATTATTAATGATATTCATTTTTATACTAATAAACGCAACGTAAGAGTTATTCCCAATAACCTAATAGTATTCGACAATAAATTATGCTTAAATTATTTAAAACAACTTTTATATTGATGATTATGTAACTTAGCAAGGTGACTCAACTCAAGGTTAGCACTATACTCTGTTTTCTTTCATGCGATGATATGTCCAATAACCTTTTAGTATTTTGACAATAAATTACACTTAAATTATTTGAAACAACTTTTTATATTGATGTATATATTACTTAGTTAGGTGATTCAATTTAAAGTTAGTACTACACTCCGCTTTCTTTTATGAATCATGATAATGTAAGGTAAATTTTTCCACAAAGGCTGTAAAATGAATAAAGCCATAACAATAGAAACCAAAGCAAAGTGCATCTCCTTTATAAATTCCTGCTTCAAATTGGTCCACTCATATTACATATATATATATATATATATATATTCATATATCAGTTTTCCTTTTTGCCCTTTTTTTCTTCTTTCGTAATCGTTACAAGATGCTCAAATTTTCGACTGTCTTCAAATGTTTCACCATTAAAATCCCACCATGCTTCCAAAAAGGCAAAAAGATGTCACTTGAAGCTGACACGTGGCAGTGATATCATGGAACGTAGTACCACAAAACTTATCCATCACCCATAATAAAACCCCGTGCCCCAACACCCATTTCCCCACCTCCCCATTCGCGCGTCACTTTCATGTTTCATGCACATGCACGCAACAACAGCTGTACTGTACACTGTACACTTAGAATAGCAAGACCAGATCCAACGGCAACCACGACGCCTCCGTTACCACGTGAACCTCTCTAAGACTGTAACCGAACCGTCTCCGCTTTTTGTGTCTCTCTCCGTTTCGCTTTCACAATAACCGTCCGATTTAATGGAAATTTGTTAGAAGCTGTGTTTGCCCAGTAATCCTTTTTTTTTTTTTTGTTTTGTTTTTAGACGCAAATGCAATTGATCGTCATTTATGACCAAATTATTTATTTTTTAAAAAAAAACACCCACGTCTCATTAGATTTCTTTCTTTTTCTTTTTTCCTCCCTAATTTGATCTTACTTTTGTTAAAAATGAGAGATCCCTAATAATTATTCCAAAATACTTATAGACGACGACGACGACGGTTATATATTCACATTCGAATATTATCGACAGTGCCAAACACTGAGATTAATTTTCTTTTAACTTAAAATCTATGTAATCGACGTATCTCAATTATTGACCCTTACACCATAGATAGAATAAGATGGTTTTGTTTCTCGTGTTTGGTTTCATTTTAGTTATGGGAAAATAAAATTATAGCCGAGGGATGGAATTTCCCTCTTTAGATTGTTATTTCTATTACATTTCATCCTTTCCTTGCTCTTGTATTCAGATGGAGAGGATACACCCTGTTCCGTCGAGTCCAATAAATGGTCCATGTGGATTTTAATTATAGTGACTTGTCTTTGTGCATCAATTATAGAGAAATATTTCAATTTATCCAAGTAACAATAGTTTTCGGGGAAAAAAAATAATAGTTAAAATTGGATTCTTCATTATTGTTATTCTAAGAAAAAAAAAATTATTTTTTTCTCTGTAATTTATGTATACAAAAACCATACAAAATGATCCAAATTTCACTATTTTCTCATGTATTCTTTTTTGTTCATCCAGAACTTTCGCATTCGTTTATGTTATTCCAACAAATTAAACACCACCTATATTAATCTTGGAATCTTATTTATTTTTTTAGTCCGTACTGAACTAAAATAATAGTTCGATTCATTGAGATTAATATGTTTTAGTTATATATACATATATACGAATTTTTTAGGTGCCAATATGAATATTAGTAAATACTGAAACATTTTAAAAATGTGTTAAAGATCAATGTAAATATTACTTCTTATATTATGCTTTATTAGAAATATTTAAAAGGTTAGTGATGTCGTACCTTTCAATTTGGACATTGTTTGATGATCAGTGAAACAGTAAAATTTAATTATTTGACGCCTGTGTTAAATTGTAGAATATATATGATACCTTCAATACTATAATTACAACTAAATATAATTAATACGGTAAATACAACCTCAGTCACATTGTTTGCCAAAATATTCAGATGCTAAATATAAGTAAACTCATAAATTTTGGCCTTAAAAAGATAACACAAACACATCATCACCTCATTAGGGCAAAAGTCAATAATCTAATCGTGCCAGCAAATAAAGTTTGGCAAATGCTTCCTCGTTGTGTTTGTTAGATGGACACAACGGCAACAGCATGCATTATCAATCACATGGATCATTACCCAGATTCTTAACGTGTGGACCCCCCCGCAACCCCGTCTAATGTCTAATCTAATTGGCTTTTTAGCTGAAATCGTGCCCACGTGGCACCATAAAACACCTTTCAGATATCTCAATAATTTTTCAACGCTTTTAAAATTGATTTGGTTTGGATATCATGAAATAAAATGGTCTTAATAAATACATCAAGCATGGTTGGATGAAAAGAAAGATAATTTAACACTTTTATATCATTTTCTTCAATAATTGGGGGATTAACAATTTTGTTATTCCATGCTCACCTTAAATCATGTTATCATATGAACTTTGAGAATAATGGATGATCCATGTTTGATTTGTTGATGTTATTGTAATTCAGTAATTTTCATCGAAGGTTCTCATTTTTTTATTTAAAATATATACAAATTCTTAATATTAAAATTTTAGTATAATATAGAACCATGTACATCTTTAGTTTTAATTCGACATCAAATATTATTATAGATGTGTCAATTTTATCCACTAATTGTTTGCTCCAAACATGTATAATTTTATGACATACTTTTTTAAGTAAAATTATTCTTTGTTATTGTAATGAGATGTGGGAAGATTAAACATCACTTATTCTAATGTTGATTACAATTTTTTTTGCCCAAATGTGACTTAGATTATGTTTTATATTTATTTATTTCATTGATTTTTTTTCTTAATGTATCAAATTTTAAACTAAATTTTTTTAAAAAATTGCTAGAAGCGATAACGTGGTATGCCTCCATGAATCTTCACACATAGATTTTTGAAAACTAGGCGGTGAACAATTTGTCACATAAAGCTTAAAAATTGATATGAGATGTACTGTACAAATAATTAGATGTAAAAAGAATTAGCCAGATGTTTAGTAAATTTATTTTTAAGAGTCCTGTGAGTTGTAAAAAGCAGTCATATGTATTTAGTAAATCTTACTATCGAACCTAAAGCCAATTTTTCGGTCTTCCTCCCAATAGGTTCTCTCTCTTTGAAAGAGAATCCAGGAATGGAAGCTATATGAGTCTTTATGACTCTTTATGGCCCCAACACCTTGGGGGATCAGAAGGTTTAATTAGTTAAGCCTTCTTCTCAAAGTGTGGTTGGTGAGATAATTTATTAATAGTGAGGATTGGGATTTAGTCAATATGAATACAGAAGAACTCATTCGGAAATGTCAGGCTATAACGTTAAAAGAAGAAGAAAAGGATACGGTAGTAGTAATGGGCAAAATGAAGGCTAAAGGAGTAAATATTACGGTAAATTGTTTAGTGGGCAAAATACTTCTAACAAGAGGAGTAAACTTGGAGGGGCTGAGATCAGCTATAAGACAAGTGTGGAGGTCCATTAAAGAGGTGAAAATAGAGAGTATGGGAAGCAACATGTTTTTTATTCAAATTCAATACTGAAGAAGACAAGAAAAGGGTGCTAATGGAGGCCCGTGGCATTTTGATAGAGCGTTGATAGTAAAAAGCAATGGGAACCTCCTCCAATTGGAACCTATAAGATAAATGTTGATGCAGCTATCCATGTTGGATCGCAAATAGTTGGATTGGGAGTTGTGGTCAGAGGTTTTGATGGCAAAATAGTAATTTTAGAGATTCAAAGATTGCTTGGAAGTGACTAATTTAGTCAACAACAAGTTAGGAAGTAGGACCGAAATTTTTTGGGTGATTTCAGAGATTCAAAGCATGTGTAGCCAGTTTGAGTTTGTCAGGATTGAGCATACCCCCAGAACTTGTAATTTAGAAGCTCATTGTCTGGCGAAATTTGCCATAGACTTTAAAGAGCCAGTTGTATGGGCCAATGAAATTCCTCAGGGCATTTTGGATGTATTCACAAAGTTGAAGCAATGAAAGTCTTACTTTCTTTCTCAAAAAAAAAAAAAATCTTGCTATCGAACTGTTGAAAAAATACAAATGATTAAAATTAACATAGTATTGAATAAAATTTATTTACACATTTATAAATATATATGTATATAGTTTTTTTAATTGTGTGTATATAGTAATTAATAACTAAAATAAATTTTTATTTTGTTATGTCACTATAATAGGTAATAATAATATTTTTAATTTTAATAAATTTATTCTATAATTAAATTATTATAATTTAAAATTTTTATAATATACGTGAGTATATATATAAATTGTATAAAGTATAAAACTACTTTTTAAAATCAGATTTTAAAATATATACTCGTTTCTAATTTTTTAAAATTTATTGTAAAATAGGATGAAATTACTTGAACAAGAAAAAATAAATTCTCTAATAATAACAACACAATTTCAAAGTGGATAAATATTTCACATTTCATTAGCTAAGCAAAGATTACAAAATGTCTCCAGATGATATCGTTATAATAATATGTAGGGGTCCGGCTCGGCGAGTATCAGAAAAAATAAAATCACGAGGGGGGAGACAATTTCTGATTGGCCAATAATTTCACAAATCCCAAAGAAAACATATTAAAAAATAAAAGCACTCTCTGTCAAGAAAAGTTTAAAAAAATAAGAAAAAGTAAAAGCTATTTTGACCCTTTTTTTTCTTTTTTAATTCTCCTTTAAAAACAGATTTTGTTGTAGTGTGCGAAACACACACAGAGAATTATAACTCCAAGTTACTCAGCAGCTTTGATAATTTGGAACAAATAAAAGGGCGACACGTGGATGGTTGATTTGAACAGCAGTATCTCGGATAAATGCTTTTCTATTCCTTCACGCAGCGCCCAGCCCCGGCATTCAAAATTCTGGTGCACGCTTATTTGGTCCCCCCTTTCAGTTCGGCTTCACGGCTTTCCTATTCAATTTATTCTACTTGTTAACTCCTGGTTAGGTGGCCGTTAGATTTCGTGTGGAAGAGGAAATTGCAATTTAAAAATGTCCCAAATTCTATTATTATTTAATTAGACAAACAACTCTTATTTATTTCTACTACTATTTAAAATACATATTTAATATGTAATATGAAGGTTGGTTAGGTTTCATAGTTTATGAGCTTAATATTTATTGAATAATTGAAAAAAATGATAGGCGAATAATATTATAATAGTAAGGTTAGTTTAGTAATAGTCGAATATTCTTTAATTTAAAAAGTAACAATTTTCTTGCTAAGTGGTAGACCGGTAGTTCATTATCATTGTTGTTCAATTCTTTATAGGATAATGAATAATGATCCATGTACAACTATTTGTACAATATTTTTATAAACAAAAAAAAGAAAATATTTTGTAGTAACTTTTTTTTTCAATCCTACCATGAGTTTTTTTTTTTTTATCTCGTATTGATAGTGTACTAACTATAGAATTTTCTATAATAAGAATATCGTTGTTGTATACTTGTATTGTATATTTTCCCATACAAAGAAAATGAAAAGGCAACTATTCTTGACTAACCCGATTTATAAATAAGCATGATTAGATATTAACAAAATGAAGTTGATTTATTTAGTGCATGAGAGCAACACATAATCATTATATACTTTTATTCACGCATCGGTTGTGATATAATCTAAATTGTCTTTTAAATCTATACACGAACCACTTTACTAAGCATTAATGAAAATTGTTATATTATTATAAAATTAGAATATTAAAAAAAAATTGATGTAGTACATGATATATCATTTATACCATCGTTCATAAAAATGAACGGAACAAATATAATGCATTTTTTAAATATAGTACTTTAAAATATGTTCCATCTTAAACCCCCATTATAATTAGCAAATTTTCAAAACTAACGCACACACGTGTTGGCATTTTACTCAATAGATAGAAAAAGGGCAAGTAAATGCATTGTTTGTTTATTTACTTTTATACTCTTCACCAAACCATATAACATTAATAGCTTTTTATTTATTTATTTTTATTTTGTGCCAGCGAGAACAATACAATAAAAATTGAAGCTTTACAGCGCCGTGCCCTTGTTGACAAATCAGAAGGAGTCGAGAATAAATTGTTATAAATGCTGCTTGTTACACACTTTATGTGAACAACAATGAAAGAATTTTTTATTACAATAAAAAATGAACTGTAATAATAATAATAATAATAATAATAATAATAATAATAATAATATTCTTGGAGTAAACAAGGGAGAGGATCTATAGCTAGCTTATCCCATAATAATAAATAACGACAGCTTATACATGCAATTCTTTTTATTTTATTTTTTACCCTTTTTCGTGTATACAAATGTTCAAAACATATCGTACACGACACTCATATTGAATGTTCTCATAGAAATTAGATCATCGGGGCACGCTTTACAATTCATCTCTACGTGAAAAATTTTCCCAAAATTTCATTAGTTCATAACCACCAATACCAAACTCCCCAAATTTGTTTCTTTCTTTCTTTCTTTTTTTTTTTTTAAATTTGTTTATTTCAAGCTCATTTGTTTCAACACCTTTTGAGCTTAAAAACATTTTACTTGCATACTTCATCCTCCCAACTCTTGCTCAATTTTCAATTCAAGGATATTTCCTTTGACAAATGTGTTTAAGTTTATTTCTATTGTCGCGTTTTGCATTTATAATCGTTTTTAGAAAATGTAGTCTTGGTACTTATCATAACGATAAGAAAAAAATATATACATTAATTATATTTTAACTAATGGGTTAGTTATTGGTAAGTATTATAAATTTATTAAATTAATAATAAAATCTATTAACAATTTACGCATCATAAATACCGATATACGTTGACACCAGAATCTAATTTAATAGGAACACTGTTTAAGGGTTTGATTAAGATACTAACACTTAAATGAGTTAATTATCTTTGGGTGGGGTCTAGTTATGTTGCAACAGTAGTACGATACCATTGTTGCTTTCAGCCATTGGATCTACATAATACAACTATACAACTATAAATCCAATGGATTGTTACAACAGTGGTAAGATACCACTATTGTAACATAATTTTGCCCCTTTAGGTGACAAATTTTAAAAAAGTGACACATGTTTTAAAAATACTTGAGCGGATGATAAACCATTAACTTTGTCGTTAACTTTAACGCGAATAGTAAATTAATAATAAAACAATATTTTTGCCCCTATAATTAATAATAAAATTATGTTTATGCCCCTATAATAGAAAAACATATAAGTGTAATTGATTAGGGATAAAAACATATTTTGTAACTAATTGTAGGGATAAAAATATTATTTATAGCTATTATAAGGGCATAAACATCATTTTATAATTAATTATAGTGACAAAAATATTATTTTATAATTAATTTACTGTTCATGTTAAAGTTAATAGTCTGCCAGTATTTTTAAAACATATATCACTTTTTTTAAAATTTGTGAAAATATGTATCACGTACAAACAATTAACCTCACTTAAGTTTATGGATTGGGGCCTTGGGGAAGTGGTATTATGCTTGAACTCAGTCTTGTCAAAGTTCAAACGGCTTTGGTCAAATATGCTTTCAAGTCTTGAAATCGCAAAAATGATCAACGAGTGCTAGAATTTTTTTAAATTCAGCCACTTTCTAGAATTCCGAATTCAACTGTCCTAAAATTAGCAAAATAAAAACATAATTGTAGATAAATTTCCCTTCATTATCTTTACAAAAGAAAAAAAACAAAAAAAAAAGTTTGGATACGGTTAATTACAAACGTAAGTCTTATTATAGAATACTCTTTAATCCATTTCCTTAAAAAAAATGCACCGTGTTTAATCGTTGGAAACTTAATAAATTTCACACCTCATCAACATCAACCCCCGTTTTCTTATCCCTCATAAATAACTTAAAACATCATAAATAATACACTAAAACTTAATAAAAAATAATTTTTTATTAAATTAATGTTATTAATTTGAGAATTTATTTAGCAGACGCATATATTTATCTAATGGTGAACTACAGTTCATGTGTTCATTTCTCATTGTAAGAATTATACGCTAAACCCTACATTTTTTTTTTTTTAAGAGAACTGGTCGTATGGATAATTGCTTATTATAAAGTGAACGACCTTGCCCACCGTATAAAAACCCAAATGAATTCACTAGTTAATAATTAAATCCAATCTAGCTCGAGCCATGAGCCATGAGCCATGAGCCGATCCGCCTAAGCTAAGCCAACGAAGCCCTGTAAGTAACAGCAACTTTCAAAAGCCGTAACGCCGTTATATTAGCATGAGAATAAAAGGACCCGAATCAAAAGCCAAAAGCTCGTGTTTCAAGGGAACGGGTCTGGTACTCTGATTTGTAGTTCCGTTTTATCCACACACGCACACAAACACAACACAATTCACAACCCCCCGCCTATTTCTTTTCTGTTTTGTCTTCATTTCTGACCCCCATCAAATTAAAAAAAAAAAAAAAGTTTAGTTTAGTTTTTTTTTTATATAAAATAAAGCATACTGCATATTCAATTATTCATAAAACAAAAAATCTGTCTCTTCTCTCTCTCTCTCTCTCTCTCTCTCTGAAGCTCCTCACGCTTTCAATCAATCACCTTACACAACAACTAAGACCGGCGAGCGAAATCTCGCCGGTTCCTGGCCGGAATTTCAGTCCTTTCTGAGAACAAACATCTGAATCTCCGGTTTTGAAAAGAAAAAAATGTTTCCATTCAAGAGAGAGATTGGATAATTACTTTTCTGGAGAAGTAATTATTATGTTATTATTCAATTAATTAATTGGATGTGCAGAAAAAAACAAAAAGTGAGAAAAAATATTCTCTCCCTTGTGTGGTGAGTAATAATAATAATAAAGCTTCGTAATGCAGGGGGAAAAGAGAAGAAGAGAGATGCTGAGATGAGATCCCTTCTTCCCTTCTTCTTCTCTCCTCTTTAAAAATCCTTTCTCCCTCTCTCTCTCTCTATCCATCTTTAAACAATTGTTTAATTGCTCTGCCTTTTGCTTTCTCTCTCTCTCTCTCTCTCTCTTTACGACGACGTTTCAAGCTTGAGGGAGAAAGCGAAATTCGATGACAATCTGGTGAATTCTTTTTTGTTTTTGTTTTTGTTGAAAGGTGAGATTGCTGTTCTGTTTGGGTTACATAATTTTAAGGTCAAACTTGCGGTTGGTTCTGATTTTGAATTTTTTTTTCCTTTGGGGGATCAAGCATGAGGTGAATGAAGAATTTTTTTTTCAAAATTTTTTTCTTTAAAGCGCGATCCTTTTTTCGGTTTTGTGAATTTTGCGGTGGAAATGCTGAATTTTGATGGAATCTTGAATGTTAAGTTTGATTTTGTTGTGATTTAGCTCACCTAAGCTCTGAAGGTGTTGTGTTAGGTTTAATTATGTTTTTTTTTAAAATTATTTTGGAGAAAAAAATGTTTTGAGGCATTTTTTTAATAATATTCATTTTTTCAATTTCATTTTCTCACGAACCAAACAAGGCATTTAGGTTTGGTTGTTGGTAGGTAAGATAGTGGATTTCATTTTTATGGTATTATTATCCTTTTCATTTCATTATCTCTCAAATTTTAAGGAAAAAGAAGAAAAATCTCCGTTTAATTTAATGTTAAATCTTTAATCTCTTAGAAAGACATATACTAAGTGAACGACTTTTCTCTGATTTTTTTTTAAAAAGGAGTAATTTTTTCCTTTTTAATTGGATAGTCTGATATGAGAATTTAAGTGGTAGAAAATTATCATATCTGAAGTAAATGGAATTTGAAAATTTTGCAGGAAAAAAAGATCATGAAGTAGCAGACTAGCTAGTGATAAAATTTGAGCTTTTGTCTCTGTTTTTGGTTTTCTATCCGTCATCAAAACTGCTGCGCTATGCCTTTTGAGATAATGGATCACAGGAGTGGATCTGCTCCAACCCACTTCTCTGAAGAAATTCGTTTTCCAGCTGAGGTAACTGCTTAATGCATCCACTCTGGATTTTCTAATTATCAATTTCTATTGAGTTTGTATCTCAGCAATTTGAATTTCTCTGTGGATATGTATTTTTTACACCATATGTGCTTTTCATTTGAATTTAACTTGTCATTAGTGATTTTTCTGGGCAGAGACAAATTGGTTTTTGGAAGCCGAATACCATGTCTGATCAACAAGGTGAGCATTTAATTGGTGAATTTACCGAATTAGTTATATATTCCTTTAGTTCTGATGAAATGCGTTGAAGTAGTTAACTTTTTGTTGGCTCTTGACTTCTTTTGGAAGGATGGACGTATAGTTGATCATTCATTTACCATGGATGTTCTTTGATCATCACCATGATTAGTCATTATGATTGAGTGAGTGGTTTGTGTTAAATTCATGATTAGCTGGTTCCAGCTGTTCTCGCTTGTCTTTACATGGAAGATTCGGTAATAAGCATTTATGCGCAAGATACTGTCTAAAGCGATCTCCACATGTCGTGGAGAATCACATAGCTGGATTTAACTGAGTGTCAGATATTCATTAACCATGGATGTGCTAGACTATTACGATGACTAGTCATTTATGATTGAGTGAATCTTTTTTATGTTTCCTCCAGGACCGTCTGGTTCCAACTGTTTTTGCTTGTCGTTATGTAGAAGATTCATGCATTCATTTGGTCAACAAAGCATATGACATATGGATTTTTGCATCAGATTTCTTTTCCATTTATAGGAAATATTTGGACTTTCTGTTTTTTGACTGGCAAATATTGGACATTTAAGCAAATCTACTCTTTTTTTGTTTTGTTGTAATGGGTACAATTGATACACGCAACCATTTTAAAAGGCATACATGGATAACGTTTGCACTTCAGCAGGGTTGCAGATGATATAGATGATGAACTGGGTATCTAAACTTGTCAAGATGAAGTTGCTTTTTCTAAGCTGTTGTAGTTGATGGATATTTGCTAATATGGATATGCTTTTACACGTTCTTATATTTATTAGTCTGATCTGTTTTCTGTTCTGGGATGGTTGTTATGATAGTCAATATTTTCACCACTCTGGTTCATCATTCTAGTTCATTTTAATTGCGTCTAAGTTTATATATTTTTTCGATTCATTTAAGTTTTTTTAAGTTCATTCTGTACAAAAGTTGAGTGTAGTATTGATTCTTATCCTGTGACTTGACTTCTTGTTTTATCTACAGATTCTTCTTAAACAATCACAAATGACTGTAAAGAGTTTTTCCAACTTATTCTTATGTAAATGTTGTTCTTCATTAGGTTCAGATGGAACGGTACCAATGCTTGGCGGCAAGTTTGTTGCATCATCGCCAATGGAAAATTTTTCACCAGTTGGCATTCCGTCAGTTGATTGGTTAGAACTGCAACAGTCAACATTAGCCAGAGACAAAATGAAAAGGCTAGGGATTGTTGGAGAAGAAGGAGCTCCCAATTTGTCTGAGAATTCATGGAACTCCGTGAATCACCATCCAAAATCATGGTCAAATTTGGCTGTGCAACCAGGAATTAATAGTTTGAGTGGAAACAGGAGTGGTATTAATGGGATCCAGTCTGAAAGCAGTCTGTTCTCAAGCTCTTTGTCTGATATATTTACTCGGAAGAGTAAGTGCTTCTGTTTATGTCTATAAATATGCCTTTCTATATTTCCATATGTAAGCTAATGGCTAAAGTCTGACACCTTAGATGACTTTATGCATTAAGAATATCGTGTGGGGATATTGTGGCACTCCAATTAAATGGGCCCAAAATTGTCTTAAATACTCTCTTCTGTATGTTCATCATAGTTTACTTCTAACTACTAACTTTCCAAGTCCCTAATTAATTGTCAGAGAACGATAATTTTTTTCTCCTTCTCCATTAATGTACAGTGAAGTTGTCAGGGAATGAAATTCTATCTCGTCAGCCCCTCAATGCAGTTGCTTCTCATCATCAGCCAGAAGAACCTTTTGAATCTTTGAAAGAAATTGAGGCACAGACTATTGGAAATCTCCTTCCTGATGAAGATGATCTATTTTCGGGAGTGACTGATGATATGGGACATAATTTTCAAGCCAATACTGGGGATGACTTGGAAGACTTTGACCTTTTTAGCAGTGGTGGAGGCATGGAATTAGAAGGGGATGATCGTTTATTTGCAGTGCAAAAAAATTCTGATTTTGTTGGAGGAGTTTCAAATCAAGGGGTTTCTGCTGGTTCAGTTGTTGGCGAACATCCTTATGGTGAGCACCCTTCTAGAACACTTTTTGTCAGAAACATCAATAGCAACGTTGAAGATTCTGAATTAAAAGCTCTTTTTGAGGTGTGTAGCTCTACTTTGCTTTTGCTGTGGGCTTATTACAGAATTACTTAAATTTATTTCAAGTTTAACGTGTGATTGTCTTCTCATCTATCAGCAATTTGGAGATATCCGAACAATCTATACAGCCTGCAAGCATCGTGGGTTTGTGATGATTTCTTATTATGATATAAGGGCTTCCCGTAATGCAATGAAGGCGCTTCAAAATAAGCCGTTGCGACGTAGGAAACTTGACATACACTATTCAATTCCGAAGGTTTGGTGATGTCTTTCATTCTTAACTTTCTTCCTAGTCATTATTTCCTTACAGCTGTTGATGTTTTTTTTTCCCCTTTTTTTTCTTTTCCCCCTTTTTTTCCACCGTCCTCATTATTGTCGTTTTGTACTCTTTGATGATCTAATTGTTTTTTTTTTTAATATCTTGTTTGCTTCATCATGTCAGGATAATCCATCAGAAAAAGATGCAAACCAAGGAACCTTGGTGGTTTTTAATCTTGATTCTTCTGTTTCAACTGAAGAGCTTCACCATATTTTTGGTATTTATGGAGAAATTAGAGAAGTAAGGCTTTGAGCGATTACTTCTTGCTTCAGTTATGTTGAGGTTGATACAATCAAGTTTCATAGTTGTGAATTTGATTTGCAGATCCGTGATACTCCCCACAAGCATAATCACAAGTTCATAGAGTTTTATGATATTAGGGCTGCTGAAACTGCTCTCCGCACATTGAACAGGAGCGACGTTGCTGGCAAGCAGATCAAGCTTGAAGCAAGCCGTCCAGGGGGTGCAAGACGGTACGGTTTCCATTTATTTCATGCACTTCTTTCCTTATTTCTATCACAAGTTGGACATATTAGGAAACTTAATGTGCTTCCCTTAATGTATGACCTCAACATAGTAGTGATGAAGACTTAATTCTATTTTGTGTAATGTTCTGTGGCTTTCATGGTCTTACTTTGATTTTTGATTTTAATTGATTAGTAAACTTATATGTTTCCCTATGTGTTAACTGTTTTTTATATTTTTCTTATTCTTTTTGGCCTATGTAAAATGGTAGATTTCATGAACATTATTTTTGCAGATTCATGGTGCAATCAGAGCAGGAGCAAGATGATTTAATCTTTGCCAAATTCCTTTTGATGATTTATCATCTGGCCAAATCGGTATGGTTTTGCCAGTTTATAATTCCTTTGTGTTGGTGAATTTGTCTTTTCAGAGCTTTTTCCCTTTTTGTCTGACAAAAAATAATTTCCGTGGCTGCAGTTTCTTCTGGAGTAATCACATCTACCTGCATGGATAATGGATCAATCCAGGTTTTACATTCTGCTACCCGGTCGCCTGCGATTGCACTTACAGAATCTCACCAAACTTCTAGTGTGCCGAACGGCTTGCCTTCTCTGGCAAGAGTGGGATCTATTGGCAAGCAATTTGGCCATTATGAGCCCAATCTCTCTTTGGATGAAATGAAGTTTGGCAACCAACATCCAAGTTTCCATCCTCATTCCCTCCCTGAATATCATGATAGTTTGGCCAATGGTCTTCCATACAATTCCCCTAGCACTATTGCAGACATAGCCAGCAGTGTTGGTACCAAAATGAAGGACGGACTTGACAGTAGACACATTCGTGGAGTAAGTTCAAATGGGCACCTGATGGAACCTACTGGAGGGGGTAAGTTCTGTTGATTCTGATGTTCCATGGTTGATTTCAAATATTTGCTTGCATCTCTGCCAGAATTGGGTGGTAAATAACATTTTCAAGAAGATAGCAATTGGATTTTTACACACTAAAGTAAGAGGCTAACATGAAAGCAAGGATTTGCTTGATGCGGATGATTGTAAAGAATTAATGACCTCTTATTTTAAAATTGTGTGGCTTGCCACTTGTTTGAAGACTGATTGCTTTCTTTATTAGTGAGATGGATAACACATACAACTTCAACCACACATGGGTGCATGGTGGTGAACATTGGCTGCCAAGTGAAAGTGGGTATTTACCAAACACCAGCAGTTGTGCTTTCAAAATTAAGTACAACAAATCAACAATTACAAACATACCCTAAACTGATTTTTTTTAGACTTCTGGATGTTCCTCTAACATTATTATGCTAGTTTTGCACATTGCTTGTGCCCAACTGCCCATGTTTGAGATGTACGGTACAATGTGGCTACCAGGACCTTAAAGCAATAACTAATTTGTTTGCCCACTGGTGTTTTCTCTCTACTGCCTGCTGCTGAGCTCCATTTTCTTCCTTATATAGTGCTTTCACCAGTGCACCCTAGATTAAATAGATTAGCTTATTCATCGCTCGCAATGTAAAATTATACTGGTTCAGATGGAAAGGGATGGTTCAATTTGTATATTTACTTTCTTGTATACTCCAATGGTTTTCTGGGTCAAGCCAATTCAGGGATTGTGAAGATAGATAGATCGGTTGTAATTCACCTAGTATTGAACTCAGCACATAAAATGTATCATAGATTCTAATTTTAGATTATTTTACATTTTTCTTTTACACATCAGATAAGTGATTTCCTCATTTTGATTTTTATTTATTGGTTTGGTGAATTGTTTGTTGATACAATCCTTTCCATCCAGTTTTTGGATCTCCTAGAAATGGAAGCTACTCCCTTCATGGAAATCCTTATGTTTGGAATAACTCCAATTCGCATCAGCAGCATCCTTCAAGTCCCATGGTTTGGCCAAATTCCCCATCGTTTCTTAATGGTCTGCATGCTAGTCGTGTTGCTCACATGCCTGGATTTCCTAGAGTACCTCCTCTGATGCTGAACGCAACATCACCTGCTCACCACCACATTGGATCAGCACCAGCGGTTAATCCTTCTCTTTGGGATAGGCAGCACACTTTTACAGGGGAGTCTCCTGAAACTTCTAATTTCCACTTGGGTTCTCTTGGGAGTGGGGGTTTCCTGGGTCGTTCTCCATCACATCATGTGGACATTGCTTCTCAGAACATCCTTTCTCATGTTGGTGGAAATTGCATGGACATGACTAAAAATGTTGGAATGCGCTCTCCTCAGCAGATATGCCACCTTTTTCCTGGAAGGAATCCAATGATGTCAATGCAAACTTCTTTTGATTCTTCTAATGAACGCATGAGAAACCTGTCGTACCGTAGAAATGAATCTAATTCAAATCATGCTGATAAGAAACAGTACGAACTTGATATTGATCGCATTTTGCGGGGTGATGACAGTCGAACTACGCTGATGATCAAGAACATTCCGAACAAGTATTTGAACTATCCTTCTAGTTGTTTCAAGCATTTTATTTCTCATTGCTTTCTCCTGTCATTCAATTTATTTGTGTGAAGGATGTCAGTATGCAGCATTTCCTTGTCCATGAAACTAATTAGTAGTGAACTGCAATTTTTGATTTTATTGATATATGTGTTGTGACCTTGGTAATCAGTACTAGGCATTCTAGTGATGCATTAGATTCAGTATCCTTCAATACTTAAAATTTTCTATTCCAATTTGGTTAGTCTAGTACGGTGTGTCTTAGATAATTTATTATAGAAATTTGACAGTAACGATAATTTTTCATTTGATCATTTTTGTAATCATGTTTAGTTGCTAAATTGTGGAAGCTGGTGCATGCTTTTGTATTAATTATACTAGAATTGCTAATTTCCTATTTTCAAATCAATTTGATGTGTTTTTCCCTCTTTATTAACCCTTACATTTTTGGTTTGATATGGTGATTTTAATAGGTATACTTCAAAGATGCTTCTGGCTGCAATTGATGAGCATTGTCGAGGAACATATGATTTTATTTATTTGCCAATTGACTTCAAGGCAAGTTTGTTCGGTGATTTTCATTTTTTAATACCCTGACGGATCTACTTCATTTTCCCTCTTCTTTTGGATGGAAGAGAATCTCTCTTGATATATGCATGAAATACTCATACATTTTTATATGTACGTTTTAGTAATTCTTTAATTATCAACAGAACAAATGTAATGTGGGCTATGCATTCATCAACATGATTGATCCCCGCCAGATTATTCCTTTCCATCAGGTTAGATAGATGAGCTGTGATATGTGCTTAGAAGGAATTTATTACTTTCTTTTGGAATTGGGTTTCTTGTTAACAAATGTTTGTGGCATATTGTACTAAAAACTAATGGAAAAAGAGACAAAATCTTCTTTGCAGGCATTCAATGGAAAAAAGTGGGAAAAGTTCAACAGTGAGAAGGTGGCATCTCTTGCATATGCTCGAATTCAGGGAAAAGCGGCTCTTATTGCCCATTTTCAGAATTCAAGCTTGATGAATGAGGATAAACGTTGCCGTCCTATTCTCTTCCATACTGATGGCCCCAATGCTGGTGATCCGGTAGGATATCTGGGTACATTCAACTCATTATTTAGATAAGAATTGATTGTAGTTCAAACTGAGCTGCTAGAAGTAATTCTAATCTATTGACTGGTGGATTTTGGAATTTTCTCAAGTTATCATCAGTCAACTGAAGTTCCGGTCTAGTGTCCTAGTCTTGGTTAGGTAACAGGTGTTGGTTAGGAAAATTTTTGGGAATGATTTGACTGTCAACATCAGGCACTTCTGGTGCATTTGCGAAGGACCAAAACTAACCCATCTTTTATTCCTTTGTAGGAGCCGTTTCCCATGGGCGCAAATATTCGATCAAGATTGGGCAAACCTCGAATCAATGGCAACGAGGAAAGCCAGCGCCAAGGATTCACTTCAGTATCTGGAAACGGAGAGGAATCTCCCAATGGATCAGACTCTTCGGGTTCTTCAAAGGGTTTGATTGAGTAATCAGAGGTTTAACCAAGGTCCGAGGCACTAACCATAAAACCCTGTATCAGAGTACAAAAGCTAAACCCATCCCTATTCTGTATATCAGGGGTGGCCTGACAACATTTTTCAGCTATAGAGGGAGCAATTTTTGCATAGTTTTTGGAAATCAAAATTCAAAACCAAAATCCAGTGGGCTATTTGCTGATTTTCTTTGCTGTTTCCTTCAACAGTTTTTGTATCATTGCCCACTGTTAAGTATAGAGCATGGCATAATAGAGAGAGAGAGGTTAAAAGTTTTGGATAGTCATGGCTAAACAGAGTTATGATGTACAGAAGTTCCTGAGCTTTTTGAATGACTCTAGGGATCTTCTCTGTTTTTGTTCTCAATTTTGTATCCCATTATCTTTATTGTAATTTCAATTTTCCCTTGAGATTTTGGAGGTGTTTGTGGACTCCGCATCTGTTCTATGCGGGCAGTTGTGATTGCTCAAGGAGAGATAGATAGAGAGAGAGAGAGAGACGAAGCTCATTTTCTCATTTAATTATTGTTCTGGTTGTTAGAAATTTTTGAAGTGCTGGTCTATTGTGTCCGACGTTTGTTTAGAACTTTGTACTTTCTTCCAGTTTCTTTCCTTTTGTGTGTCCCAAGCTTACAAGACCTGCCTGTGTACGTCCCAGCCAAGAGTTCAGGTAAGCTAGCCTGCAGACTAGTTTACACTGAAGATCCGTTTTAACTTTCTTGCATTTTCGGCCGAAGGATAATGCAAGAAAACAACTGTAGGGAGACGGGTTAATCGTATAATGCTTATGCAACTTTGCATCATTTTTGGTGAGTGCACATTACCTACGTTATCATCTAAGTAAAGTTGTTGTGGCTTAGTTTAGCCGGGCGTGAGTGCACATTGCATCCTCGATCATCTGAGTAAACACGAACATTTTTTAATGTTGCAAATCGGTCAAAAATTAGTTAATATGTTGTATTATTATTATTGTAGAAAATGAATTCGAGATTTAATAGACAAGATATTAGAATTCGTAGCCAACCGGCGCCCAAGCTTACGGTCAATTGACTCAATTGTTGGGGTTGGACTATACTTGTAGTTGCAGCTCTCGTGATTTGATTTTGAATTTTTGATGATTTCCTTTCAACTATTTAATGTTCCTGTGCCCTTTTCCTCGATTTTGCCAGCAACCAACAAAGAAAGAAGGTTTAAAGATCTCGTTCAAAAACCTGGCATTGAAATTTGGAAACAAATGCAAAGAAGATTACTGTCACAAATCTCTCAATCAACCAAGCTCAACTTCCGATTCACTCAAAACTTCTTCTTATTCTCATCAAATGAAACCCAAAGCCCAAATCTAAATGGAGGCGGAGATGATCCTCTGTACTCGGACGTGCCGAAACCCCGTAGGGACAAGACGGAGAGAAAGCCGTATCCGACGCCGATGAAGGTCTTGATACAACGAGCGAAAGAGGAGAGAGAATCAAGAAAAGCTGAGCCTGTTAAGCTTCTCGAGCATCCACCTGGCAACGGATTATTGGTCCCTGAACTCATCAGCGTGGCCCACCAGGTCTACCGAGCTCGTCAGTCACTCCTCTCCGGTCTCTCTAAGCTCATCCAGTTCATTCCCGTCCAACGCTGCAGGTAAAGATTCGACGTCGTTTTTTGATTGCCTCTTTTCACGAGAGTACCCTATCTTTTGATTTTTTCTTTTTTTAATATTTCTGTTTTATATACAATTTAATGATGTTCACATGTTGCCATTTTGGTTAATTCATATGTTAATACTAATGGGGTGAATTCTCTTTTCTTGTTTAGATTCTGCTCTGAGGTTCACATTGGCCATGTGGGCCACGAAATCAGAACCTGCACCGGCCCGAAAAGCGGCTTTCGAAGTGCTACACATGTGTGGAGAAAAGGAGGAGTTGGTGATGTTGTATTCTTCCCCAAATGCTTCCATCTCCACGATCGTGTTGGGAAAGCGAGAGTTGTGCATGACGAGAGGCATTCTGTTCCAAGGATTCCTGCCATTGTTGAGCTCTGTATTCAAGCAGGTGTAGACATTGAAAAGTACCCTACTAAGAGAAGAACTAAACCGGTATACGCTGTTGAAGGAAGAATAGTAGATTTTGAGTCAGTGGTAGAAAATGCTGAAATGGAGAAAAATGTATTAGATTCTTATTTGGGAGCTAAGATTAATGAAATGGAGAGGAGTTCAAAATGTGAACGGATGGATCAATCAAATGATGTAGAAGGGGCAAATTTGAGGGAGGTAAGTATTAGGACATTGGCCTCGTGGTTTGAGATGATATCAGGAGCCAAGGAGATTATCGAGAAGTACACTGTGTGGACCTGTGGATACTGTCCGGAGGTTCAGGTTGGTCCCAAGGGACACAAGGTGAGGATGTGCAAGGCATCAAAGCATCAGTCTCGCGATGGTATGCATGCGTGGCAAGAAGCAACGATGGATGATCTTGTTGGTCCCAACTATGTCTGGCATGTTCGAGATCTGAATGGGCCTGCTTTGGATAACAACTTGAAGAGGTATTATGGTAAGGCTCCAGCTGTAGTGGAGCTGTGTGTGCATGGTGGTGCTCCTGTTCCAGATCAATATAGAAGCATGATGAGATTAGATGTGGTTCCTCCTGAACGCGATGAAGTTGATCTTGTTGCTTGAAGTACTGACTAGACCATGACCTTTGGAGCTTTGGATGTGACCCTCATTAGCTTGGGAACCAAGCTCTGTTCTGACGGGTTTGTCAAGTTGTGCCAGTTGAGTTGGTCTGGTTTGAGTGGCTTGGATAAATAATATGCCATTTTTCTGCAGCCTTCCTAGTTGAATGGACGACATATGAAATGATGCTAGAGAAGCAGAGTTGATCGGCACTAACTTAAGGTTAAGATCGATTTTGTCAATGAAGTAGTCAAGTAGCCACGGTGAATAAATGCGGATATGGTTTAGGGAAAATCCTGATGTTTAATAATGATTCTGATCTCCTCAGAGACATATTTTGGGAATCTATTTGAGGAACTACTCCTGTATAATTAAAAAATTCATTGTTCTGGTCCTCCTACCGTACGCGCACCAACTTCTGCTTCAAGGCATTGAAAATGGCTATTACTGATTTCATGTGTACCAGAGAAAGGATAAATCTCGTTTTCGTAAACCTCTTTGTGTTCAGTTTGTAATTGTGAGCTAGATCAATTGGCAACTACTCTTTAGATTTTGAGAATGGCCCTCAAAATGATGAATCAATTTATTTCCAAAGCCATTGGAGTTACTAGTTGGAACTCGGTACTTGCGGATCTTCAGATACAACTAAAACCAAACGTGTAGTCGTGTGCCGCCAACATAGCAGCTGCTCAAAGAAATAGGAATTATTCTTTCGGTTAATTATTTCTATTTTTTCTTTCCCTCTTCTTGGGAATAATAATAGTAATAAAAAGCTTGAGAAAATTGGAGTTGTATTGCTGAAAAAATTAAAAAAATGATAATCCAAATAAATTCCGGAAAAAATTAAAAGAAAATTAGCCAGAAAATATCATTTTGCTTTGTACTGTGAAACCAAGCGACCCAGAGCGGCTAGTAATTAGTAAATGTAAATGCTGATTATTAATTATTATTATTATTAGTATAATTTCCTGCGGCAAAGAAACACAAATTCCTTCTTTCTCTGCTTATCGCCGCGAAACAAAAAAGAAAAGAAACAGAAGAGAAGAAAGTGTCGGTACAAGTACAATACGCCAATACCGGTCCAAAAGCGAAAAAGGATACCGATGAGCGAGCTTATTGTAAAGAAACCGAAGCAAGAAGAAGAAGAAGAAAACGGAGGATGTAACAGCAAAGACGAGCAAGAAGAGGCATTGGTCGCTTTGATCGAGCACCGTGCCAAAGAAGTTCAACATCTCCGTCAGCGTATCTCCTATTACAAATCTCAGGTTCTTTCACTTTCTTTCCTTTTTTTCCTTTTTTTTTTTTATAGTTTTGATAACAATTTTAATCAGTTTTATTTCGTTATTCTCATTTGTATTATAATCTTTGTTTAGGTATTTGTTTCCTAGAAAGTGAAATATCTGAAGCTTAAAGTTTGAATATACTGACTAGATGATGATGCTTTTTCTTTTCCTTTGGCATTTGAAGTTCTTTCTTTCAACTTTGCACTTTTTTTAAAATCGATTCCTTTTATTTCTTTTTATAATTGATTGTTCTTTCTTACATTTTTACAAAACATGAAGAATAAAAAGTTGTGTGTATTTTTACACTAAAACATTGCCGATGAAGTTGCAATTAGTTGCTAATTATGTTCTTTGTGAGAGGCTTGCAGCTTGAGGAAGCGGAGAAGAGGTTGGAAGATTCACAATCTAAATTGGCTCGTCTTAGATGCCAAGATAATGTGGTTTCGTCTAGAAGTTCTCCGGCTAACGGAACTAAGAGTGTAAAGGTGGAGCGCAGATCGATCAGTCCTGTACGAATTAATGAAGGTTCTTCTAGAAACAAATCTCAATCTAGAACAGAACTTTTAATTCCTGCTGTGAATCCCAAGATTTCTGAACCTATAAAATCAACATGGTCTGGTGCGAAAGATCCATCTGGTTCAAGTACTCAAGCAAGTCCTGCTGCTCACTCTATTGGTATCGTAAAAGTAAAAGGGGAGAAATCTCATAGAAACTCGTCGGATTCAGAAATTGTCGAAGTTCGAGATAGAGGAACAAAACGGAAGTTTGGTAACATTCTGACCTGATGAATTTCATTGCGTGTGTGTTTTCTTTCTTGAAATCATATTTTCAATTGGTTTTGCATCGTGCTTTTCCAGTAGTTACCTTCATGGTTTCAATCATTTGCAATTTCGGCTCATCAAACTTTTTCTATATATCAGAGCAGAAAGAACATAAAGAATTGATTCCATTGGTGCGTACTAGTGCTTCACCTGCTACAATCCACTGCCATACAAGCAATCACGTCTCTAGTCTGCACAAAAGAAAATTGAGAAGTCTTTCCTTGAACCCTGTGAATGAACAGCTTTTTGTTACCAGGTAATGGAGCTGTTTGAATAGAGAGACTATCTTTCACTTTTAACTGAATGTTGGTGATCTTTTGGAATGAATGTAACATAAAATCTTTTGCTTCCAAGTCTTGATTGTGGATTTTGTTTTAGTTTTACCCTGTGTCCTTTTAAGATTAAGATAAGCGGTCACGCATACGTGGTCTTCTGTCTTGAATTCCTGACTCAGGTAATGCAGATGGCTTTTTGGCTTAATACATGAACAAGAATTTTTGTTTCACTTGTGAGCTCTATAATCTTAAGCAGGCACATGAAATGCCGTGGACAGGCTTAACTTGCACCTTTTTTTTTTGGTGTTTTGGTTCTTCTTTTACTTAAGTAACGTATGTCTTGTCATTATCAAACAAACAAAAAAATTATAGAGAAAAAATACTGCATTTTGTTCATTTGATTCCATAGGAACTAATTTTTTCTGGTTAATATGGAATTCTTGCAGTGCTTTGGATGGAGTAATCAGGTTGTGGCAGCTTCAGTCGGGGGGTAAGTTATACTGTTTGTCTTAAGCTGGTTAAGTTTTACCAGGTAGCTTACACAAGCTTTTGACTGTGGTATTGCATAAGAAGTGAAAGAACATGACATTTTATACACACCATCAGTTTTACGGTATTAGATGTCGAATGATGAAACTAGTAGGAAATGCACTGTGAATGTAACGCATGGGAAGAGGAATTCAACGTATGAAAACTGTGCTGATGAAAGTGTCTCAAGTGAGTAGTTCATTCATAATAATCTGGTGATACCTATAGAACTTGAGAAGAAAAGTCAAATCATGCTGAACTTTATGGGTAAATTTGATGTCTTTTTCATTGTCTTAACTGTTTAGTAATACGCTGAACTATTTGGATCACATTCTGTAAAAATGCATTTAGGAAATTGTAAAGCCTTTTGGTCCAGCATCTGGTTGGCTACTTGAAGTGGTCTTGACTGAGGCAGAATCTGCAGTTTTAAGGGGCTATCTTTTATCATTTGTAATTTTAAACAGGAAGTGATTAATAAGAAATTAAGAACAATTGGTTTTTTGGTATAAAATGGGTAGTGTGAATTTTATTTGGCCCCAGAAAGTTGCATTATTAAAGACTTTCTTCTTGTTTATGAGTGGTTCAGGGAATATAGTTCCTTCCAGGTCTAGATTGTTTTCTTTGTACCCTCTTTGTCGGCCTCTTTTAGTAATGCCATTTTGGCTAAGATAGCATCTCTGTTAAGGTAGCCTAAAGATTGGAATATCACTGTCAGGTTGTATTTTGTTGCCAAATTATTGTCATGTGTTGCCCTCTACTTGGAAGAGAAAAATTCTTGTCTTCTCCTGTAGCTATTATTCGCACTTTCGATATCTGATATCCTAGAGGCAGAAAGTAACCAAAAACTAATTTGTTTTCATGTGGTGTTGGTCCTTATGTTTTATCTTAAATTGCAGGTCAGGTGCCTCCTTACTTAGTACTACTGATTGTTTATCTCCAAAGCACAGGAGATGGCCAGAAGATATAGCCTGGCATCCACAGGGAAACAGCCTTTTTTCTGCACACACTGCTGATAGTGGGGATTCTCAGATATCAGTCCTAAATCTGAATAAAACAAAAGGAGTAAGGGCTACTATCATTTTTTATTTAATAAATATATTACTGCTACTAAAATCTTGCATGTTAATTTCCATAGCATATATTTGTAAAGATGTGGAGATCAAGCGGCCCCCATGTCTATTTATAGCTCCATGAACATACAATTCTGGTGTTCAAAGTTCTCCTTCAGATAAAACATGATTGTTTTATGTATGTGCATTACAGAGAGCTTGTGTAACCTTCCTAGATGATAAACCTCATGTTAAGGGTATTATCAACAGCATTATTTTCTTGCCCTGGGAAAATCCCTGTTTTGCCACTGGTGGCAGCGATCATGCTGTTGTGCTTTGGAGTGAGAGAGATGCTGAGGACTCGTGGAAGCCAAAAGCCCTTCACAGGAATTTGCATTCTTCGGCTGTTATGGGAGTTGCTGGGATGCAGCAGAAGCAGATTGTGTTATCTGCTGGTGCAGACAAGAGAATTATTGGGTTTGATGCAGGAGTAGGAAGAGCTGACTTCAAGCATCAAATAGAAAGTAAATGCATGAGTGTTCTCCCTAACCCTTGTGACTTCAATCTATTCATGGTTCAAACTGGGTAAGAATCTTCTACTCTGCATTGAGGATCTTCTTTACTTTTTATATCTATCTCCCAGTTGTTATACATCTTTATTAACTGTTGAAGTCACATTGGATTTGTTAATACACCTGCTTCATCTGTGTCTTCTAGTATTTTATTTTACTTGTTAAACAATTAGCTTAAAAGTACATGAGATTACTAAACTTTACTGACAAAAGCGATGCAACACATTGAAAGACCTATTAGAATATCCCATTTAATTGGCTACAGTTGTGTTGGAGAATTGTGATGTATTGGATATGTCATGGTTAAGTTTTTAACTAATATGAATCTTATGTTATTCTAATTTGGGAGCTGTGTCAAGCCATTCTTATAATGTGATTTAAAATATCTGGCATGGTTCATATTTTACTACAACAATAATGAGACCGGTTTCAAGCTATAATACGTCCACATGAGTTGCTATGTTTCTGCTTCCTACAGTTACGAATACTTCAGATTAATAAAATTATGGAAAATGGAGCATATCAATTTACTTTCTAGAAAGTTATTAAAGTATTCAAGTTCATTAACAGAATCACTGTGGTAGTAATCTGTTGCTGTCATATTGTATGTGTGAAAAACTACACCTTACCCCCAACCCCTGCACTTGTCTGAGTGTAGGAGGTCATAGGGTACTCTGCAAGATAGTGATGCCGAAATTATAATTAGAGATGTAAAGCATGATACTATGGATGCATAATTGATATGGAGAATCTACTAGTGGGCTTTATTGCATTAAGATATTGTTGTTTATTGTCAGAATAAAGTGATTGAAAAATTCCTCAGCCACCATAAAAATAAACACATAAAGTAAGAAAGAAAGAAAGATAATAATAATAATGATAGAAAAAATAGTCAGTTTTAAGAGATGTATTTTTTTTTTTTTTTTTTTGCCTCAAGATTTGAACTATCAGTTCTATAATTTTGAGACCTGAGTTGCTGTTGTCGTGCAGGATTGTAGTCATGTGTCTTATGGGTCATCTTTGGTTGCTGTATGGTAGTGTAAGAAAATATCTGGTGATTTAACATGGATCTGATGAATTTGACTGTGAGATTGTAGCCTTGAGAGGGAAACATCATTTGATTTGGGAAAACCTGTAGTTGCCTTTATTAGAAAGAGCTTTCTTCCTATTTTTTGTTTTTATATTTTCTTTTGCTGCCTGGAAGTTTTGAAAATGTGACATCTTGTGTTCAGGACTCCTGGGAGGCAGCTCCGATTATATGATATTAGACTGAGGCAGACAGAAATTCATGCTTTTGGGTGGAAGCAAGAAAGTAGTGAATCCCAGTCAGCTCTGATAAACCAGTCTTGGTCTCCTGATGGATTATACATAACATCTGGTTCAGCAGACCCTGTGATCCACCTCTTTGATATCAGGTACAGTGCCAACAAGCCATCCCAGTCAATAAGAGCTCATCAAAAACGAGTCTTTAAAGCTGTGTGGCATTATTCACATCCGCTTCTGATTTCCATATCTTCTGATCTGAATATTGGATTGCACAAGATTTAAACTTCTGTTCTTGTATGACAAAACATCATTCCTCTCATTTTGCTTTGGTGCTCCTCTTCATGCATCCAAGAGAAACAGCTCTTTTTGGAGAGCAATTTTGGTTCATCCTAGCAAATACCATGCCATTGGGATATGTAGGATTAAAAGATCGAGTTTTCGTCGGAGAAACAGTTACACATGCCTTTACATTAGTTGCCCATATGCTGTGATGACCGGCCAGAAATTGACTGAGAATCCAGGTTTGCTGGTATCACAATATCACTCACAGTTTCTGTATTCTTTCCCATTGGAAGGAAATTTAATGCAACTGTATTAGCTTTCAATGTGTTTTCGTGACCCATACACAATATTCCTGCTGGATCCTGTATCACGTTAAAATCGTTAACAGCATCAGGCAACGATTTGTGTTAGGAATTTTGATCTCATGTCAATTGAAATTCATACATTGCACGGTCAACATATATGAATATTAGCAGGTTACCTTTTCTCTCGTGTCGTGCATTTTGGAATGGCTATCAAAATTGTTCGTTACTGTACTTGGAGGTAATGTACTCACAGTTGCGGACTTACGGTGTCATTAAATGGTCATATTTAATTTATTTTTTTTAATTTTTTTACTATTTAGATCACAGAATACGGTATCTTGAGGTACCGTAGTCAGACCCTCTTGTTATTGTTGTTATGATTATTATTATTATTATTACACTACAAAATACCAATCAGGGGTGCAAGTCTGGTTGGTATTATTAAAATCAAGATTTCTAGGCATGCCTACGTTGGAAAAGTTTCATTTCTGCGTTAGTCATGTTTTTTGTCTTTACATATCCAACGACAAATCCACCAATTACAAACTAAAGGGAGCGAAAAAGAGAAATCTTCTAGATTTGGAGCGTTACAGGTCGTTTAGGCCTACAATTCTCCATCGTCAGTGGGTAGGTAGGCGTATGCAATGTACAGCGATGAAACCGAACAACAGTGGAGATGGACTTTGACCTTGACCTTGACCTTGACTGGCCAAGGCCCATCAACTCTTTGATACCCATTACCTACAGTAAGTAAGTGGGCTACATTGTAATGGTATATGTTTTGTTGGGTATTTAGGCCCAGCGACCCCACCACCTTCATTTCTTCTAGTGGTTAACTCCTTGACCTGGGTGCTCGTTGACTACTAAATTCATCTAAACTTGACATTGAGGCCATAAATATACAGTTTCGTCGTCATAACTGACTGTAGTACATGGCAACCACCGCGCTGCTCCCTAAAGTTCCGAGTCCCAGCATAGTACTGAGACTTTATTCCCCTCCTATAATTAAATAAGGATAAATGTCTCTCTCATAAGTATGGGTAGAATACTTATATTTCTCAAATATTAGTGATGATAAATATATTTTAATGTAAAAATAAAATCTTAAGTTGTACTCATAATAAAATTAATCTAGGTTTGGCTCTAACAAATTTTTAATTATAAATGTCAATAGACATCTTACTGTAAAAACATATCTGCCTTTCGGATTTCTTAATGCAGCTCCTTCAATCTAATTTCTTAACTTGAATAATATGAATCAACTATACTCTACATGAAACGAAAAGAGGTAAAAAAATTTTCTTAATATAAAACAAAATTAAAAGTTAAAAATACGAAGGAAAAAATGAAAATGAAAAAAAGAAAAAAAAAAAAAGGAAGAAGATTTGGTTCTTTAGGGTTATGATTGTATTGTTTGTCTAAATGTGCGTGGCCCACGATGAGTCATCGATGCCATGGGCAATGCTTGTGATTGAAGATTAATTAATTATAGTAACATAAAGTAAGAATTGTAGTTATTATGCTTTGCTTTTTAGGGATTCAGTACAAAGCAAGTCACCGATTGGAGCCCAATACTTGTATCTTTAGAAGAGGACATGCATGGCTTTTGCTTTTTAGTTTTGCCATCTCCGCGGCCTTTTTCTTGCCTTCCTTTTTTTTTTTTTTTTTTTTTTCAAAATTTGGATTTACCAAAAAGAACAACCAATTATGTACTCATATCCCATTTGAAAGTGGCTCAAGATTGCATTCGCAGGCCCCGCCTTTGGCTTGTAAATCATAGTTGTTTATGGGAAGAATGACACTTTACTAATTCAATTATGTTACAAGTCCTATTGGAATCGTTGGATATGAAATCTAATGGTTGGAGAGAGGGAATGAGTTGATAACATTACATGCAACTTTTTTTAGTTGAACTGGACAAGATTAATAAATGAAGATTCCTTTCAAAACTTTAAGTAGAAGATTTAAAGTTTTTAAAAGTAATATCATTTAAATCTCTAGGATTGAAATAAAAAGTTTGAAGTTCGAATCTCACTATATGATTAAGAAAGTAATTTAATAGTTATTTATGTTATATTTAAATTAAAAAAAAATTCTTATCATCCATGTATCGAACTGTTAATTTTTACCACCACTAAAAAGAAAAAAGCTACTATAACCCACAAAATATCACCACCCATAACAGAAATAGTGTTCCCCTAAGATGATGTCAATTAATTTTTTTCCTCCCATCTTTTCACTAATTCTAATCTCTTTTTTTGTTTCCAAATTCTGTGCGAACATCATCTTCCCACTTTGAGAATCCATGAATTGATTTGCTAAATAAACAACTATATACCTAATCATACTGACACAACATTAGCTTATAATCCAAGTAAACTACCTCAAAATCATTTACAACTCATAATTATTGCTTAGATTTTCCTTTTTTCTATTCATTTACAACTAATAGTTATAGCTTATTAGAATAATGATGCAATATATCTTAAAACATATTTTCGTCTTAAAATAAATAAACCTTAACCTATTGTTTTACAACAATGAGTACAAAGCTTAGTACAACAAGGACCTTTTTGCATATTCAAAATTTTTATGCGATTTTGGAATTTATGGGTTTTAGTGATTTTGATAGAATGGAGCATTTTTCCTTCCATCTCTTCTACATCTATTCTTAATTTTTTTCAAAGTTTCAACTATATCTTTGTAAAGTTCTAAATGATTATCTCGTTCATAGAGATCTATATGTAAATTAATTCATGAATTTGTAATCATTTATCTCTTTTGAGTCGTAGATCAAATTTTTTCTTCCAACATATCTATGTATATTCCTAAGCTATCTTCCCAACTTAGGTACATCCTATCAAAGCTTTCACATATAAATTGTAATTTGAGATCTGCATCTTTAATCAATATTTCCATATTATTATTATTATCCATTGTTTTATGCTCGATTTTGAGTTCTATTATTAGTCACCTGTCCTGGATTATTTCAAGGGTAGATAAAATTGATTCTATTAATGCTATCCAGTTCTCTTCTTTAAATGAATCGAATATTTCTGGATCATTAATTCCTTTTATTTATTCATACAAGCGTTTGCTTGTAGTTAATCTAGTTTTAACCATGGAAATTGTATAAGCAACTTGATATTCTTGACTAAAGTCTAAATGATCAATTGCATCTAGAAATTTATTAACAGATCTTTTCATTTTTAAGAAATTGAGTTACTCTTATCACTTCCTATCTTATAACATCTCTAAAACAAATAAGGTTGAACATGCTTCCCTTTGTTACTAAAATAAAAGAAGAGATTTCAAGATTACTAACCAGTGTACTATCTCTCAAATAATCTGGTATAATAGTTTGGCTAGAACGAATCCCATAGGCTATCTTACCAATTCTTTTATAATTATAAGTGTAGTCACTTCCTAATGGAATTTTAACCATAAGAAGATACTATATGCTTTTATCATATTGGGGCTTTAGGCCCATTGAAGACCCTTGAGATTTTTCTTTCTTCGTATATTGTTATTTGAAATCATTGATTGTGAGAAATTTCTCTAGATGTGTGACCTTTGAGTTCTGTGAAGAACTTTGGGTGATTTGACCCTCAGTTTGATCCTTAAAATGGATATTTTTTTAGTATATTGCTAATATATTGTTATGACGTTTGGACTTCTGGATGATTTTGCAAACTTTTGTGTGGTCAAAGTTTGCTCAATTCTTCATGGGCATCATCTATCATGGCAAACCCATCATAAATTATACCATTGCCTTTGAGAAGCAATTCTTGACCTTCAGATCATATCATTATGCCCTTAATTATTTTGGAAAGACTTCTCTCTATTGTATTTTCAGCTAAGAAAATCTGCAATATAATTGTTAAATCTTTTAATTTATTTAATTTCAAAATCATATTTAGCAAAAAATTGTTGCCATCTAATTAATCTTTTATATTGAGGTAGATTAGGCAATTTATTAAATATAAATCCTTTGACTTAAGTATTATCAGATCTTACCTTGAATTTCTTTGGTAACAATAAGAAACTAAATTTAGCTAAATTTAGCTATTCCGTTTTTAATAGCTGACAATTCATTTTCATTTTTGTGATAATTCTTTTATGTGGGTTTGAATGCTCCACTGGCATATCTACAGATCTTTTCTTGATCTGTTTTTAAGACTACACCCCAGTGATTATCTGAAGCATCGATCTCAAGAATTAAATTATCACTGGAGGTAGGGAATCCTAACCTTGGAAGATTTTTACATTTTTCTTTCAATCTTTTTTACTACTTTGGTATGGAGATCTTCCCATGAATTAGTATTATTCTTTTTTAATAACCCTTCTAAAGGTTATCTTTCTTTAGCTAAGCTTTCTATGAAACCTTTAGCATAATTAAGACATCATAAAATTTTTTGAATTTGTTCTTTAGATTATAATTTATCTAGGAATAAATATATTTTTTCATAAATATGAGCTTGCATCTCAATTCCTATTTCATCTATTATTAACCCTAGAAATTCTGTTGAAAGTTTCATTATTTCAGCTTTCTTTTTAGAGAGTAATATTCCATATTTCTTGCATTTTTCTACAAAAGAAACTAGATGATTAACATGGTCTATCTTATTATCTGAAAATATAAGAATATCATCTACATAAACAATGCCGAATTCATGAAATTCTTTGAAGATTTTATCTAGGGGTGGGCACGATTAAGTTCGGTTTGATTTAGATCGAAATTTAGTAGAACCGATTTAAATCGGTTATTTTATAAAAAGAACCAAATAAGAACCGAACTCAAACGGATCTTTTCGGCTCAGTTTGGTTTTTTTGGCTCTAGGCTTATTGGGTTTATTTTAAATTTTCAAATTTTTAGCCCATTGGGCCTCATGAATGTAATAATTTTTTTCAACAATTAGTTCATCCTAATTTCATTACAAATATTAACAATAAATACAAAGTATTCAAAACACATTTTATCACTAATATCTTATTAACTACTAATAAGGTACTCACAAAATATGAAATATTAAGATTTTAAAATACATAACCAAACTCCAATACTCCATCTACATAAACATAATCATAATGTTGTAAAGACAGATAAAAATAACAATAATTACAACTTACAACACAATATAAAAATTGTAACACACACACACACACATATATATATATACTATAATCGTGTATGTGCATGCCTATTTTAGTTATGTTACTCAACCAATTAAAATTTAACACGTGTCTATTTAAATAAAATTTCAAAAATAATCCAGTTTTTCTGTTTGGTTTTTCGATTCACCTGAGTGAACTGAATACCGAACTTGTATTTCGGTTTTTTTTACAAACCATATATTTCGGTTTTTTTTAAATTAAAACTGTTTCAAACGGTATGGTTCTATTCAGTTTTCACTAGTGCACGGTTTTTTTTGCCCACCCCTAATTTTATCCATCATTTTTTGAAATATTTGTGGTGCATTTTTCAATCCAAAAGGCATTAAAATCCATTCAACTGTCCTTGAGGTGTACTAAAGGCAGTAAGTGGTATACTTTCTTCTTCAAGTTTAATTTGCCAAAATCCAAATTTGCAATCAAACTTGCTAAACATCTTTTTATTAATTACAGAGGTAATTAATGTACCTTTATGAGGTAAAAATTATCTATCGAATTTGGTATATTTATTTAATTATTTATAGTTAATAACCATACGAGCTTTTCCTCCTTTAATTTCTGCATGATTTCTAACCATAAAGGCTAGACTACTATGAGAAATTTTAGATTCTTGAATAATCTTAAGTTCTAATAACTCTTTAATTTGTTTATCAAATTCTTGTCTATCTTCTTGTCCATATCTCATAAGCTTGACTCTTATGATAACATTTGGATCTTTTAATTCAATCTTACCATATGTTTTATCAATTTCCCATAATTGAGTTCGGTTTTCACCAAAATTTTTATCAATTTTTTCTAAATTTTTTTTATAATATAATATGATTTGATTGATTTTTATATTGTAATCACCACGCTGGCTGTTTCAAAAATGTAATTTTTGAGTTGTTTGCCTAATAAGGTTATAAATCCTTGGGGTAGTAATGGAATGATTACATGGTGTTTTAAGAGTAATGGCTTCGTTAGTCATTATATAAATGAATTGACGAAGGAAATTGACTCCTAAAAGTATATCTACTCTCATATGATCATAAGACCATAATATAGGGATACTTAAGATGTAATTTTCGATTTGGATTAAAGTTTTAATCCTACATGTCCCTAAAGTGATCTGTTCACCATTTATTCCTTGTCCTGTTAAAGGCTTATAATCTTTCCAATATGATTTTGGCTAAATCCTATAATTAGCTAAACTAACTCTAGAACCAGTATCTATTAAAGCATGAAACCATTTTGGCTTATGCGTATAATATGGTATAATCACTTTTATATAAACTATAAAATGATTAGACATATCTTGATATAGTTTGCTTAATTCCTTCAATTGTTATGCTTATTTTTCTGTGCCCTATATAATAATGAGTGAAATTCATCCCTACTAACAAATGATTTATTTATGTTTCATAATCTGGTTCTATCAAAAAAGGAAAGTTGAATTCTATTCTTTTTATTCTTAATGGTATTTCACAATATTGACTCAATGTCTTTCTTTCTCCATTAAATCCTACATAGGTATAAGGTTAATCATTTTGACATCTACATAAGATTTTGTAGCTGCTGTATCAAGGATAGCAAAAGTCTCGTGCCATGATTTTCCATTATTATATTCAATCTTTATTTGTAGATTTTGATTACTTTTTCTGACCGTGGCTAATATTTCATATGATGGTAGTATCACAAGATGACTACATCTAGTTAAACTTTGGGTTCTACTTTATTATGGTTCTCTTTTGGGTACAGAGAATGATCTTCTATGTCCTATAATGATTCTTCCTTCTGGAGTATATTCTATAGGTTTAGTAGTATTTCCTCTAATCAGAGTTGGTTGACTACTTAGATTCATTTCCCATTCTTCTGGTACATCTATTTCTCTCAGGATTTCAGGAGATTGTATCTTTCCAACTTTATTAAATAATTTATCTATTTCAATAAAATCTTTATCAGCAAACATTTCACTATTTGCTAAATTTGTTAATGCATATTCTATGGCATACATTATGCTATATGGATAAGATTCATAATACATTATATCAAAATATTTAAAATCATGGCATAAGGTTAATATCTTATTTATATTCTTGTCCCTAAGACTTATAGAATATTTGGAAAATATCTTAAATATCAATTTTTTATAACTCAAGTTTCCTTGTATTATTCCAAGGAGTGCATGTTTTCGATCTTTTATTCTTTTATCCAGTACTGCTAAATTTACTGGACTATATATTCCTTCTAAAAAATGAGCTTTTATCATGACTTGAATTCCTCTAATATGCACATATCCAATATTAGGTCTATCGTTGGATCTTATCTTACTGATTTTATCTTATATATTAGTTTTTAATAATAATGGTATGTTTGTATTTCCTCTAGAATACATAATTTCAATAGGTTCTTCTCGTACAGTAGCACTGGAATACATTATATTTTTTCTTTTAATCATGTTAGCAATTCTTTGTGCTAACTTATTGACTGAAGTCATGGATGATTCTAACCCTTTTTTGTTAATCTTGAGGTATTTTTTTTATCAAAGATTAATTCTTTATTAAAAGAACCTTATTCTTATAATTCTTCATCTTGATATAAATCTTTATTAGTTAATTCTTCTATGCTCATTCTGAATTAAAACTTCTTAAAGTTTCTTTATAAAGATAATATATACTATCATTTTCACTAATGTCTTCACTATCTGTGATTAAATTTAAATCATTGAAATCTTCAAACATTTTTATATTTGCTTTCTTGCTTTTAGGACATTCATTTGCATAATGCCCTTCTTCATTGCATAACTAACACTTGCACTTTTTAGGTGCATTGGTTTTAGATCTTCTTTTCAATTTATTTTTCTTGTAGAATTTCTTCTTATATTTATTTTTCTTGTAATATTTCTTGTTGGCTTTAAAGAATCTCTTCTTTTTGGATTTCTTCCTATATTTATAGGTTTGATCTAAACATCCAAATTTTGGTGGATCTTCTAACCTAGAACAACATAATCCTCGATTTTGCATTTTCATAAGTCTTTTATCTCTTATTTCAGCACACCATTTGTTGATTCTATTTCGAGTGTATCTAATCCTATTTCCTAGGATATTAGTTTATGTGGTATCTCCATATTTCTTATTGTATTCTAGCATAATCCTTTTGCCCCATGGTTCTGGTATCTTTATAAAATATAGATCATTGTAATAGCATATGGTATTTTCATCTTTATCAAATTCACATTTATAATAAAATTGACCGAAGCTACATGTGTATTTTTCTAAATAACATATATTACATATTTCAAGTCTTGTTAACTTCATTACATTTTCCATCCTTTTCCTTTTTATTTCTTGTTGAAATCAGTTTCCCAATCTTCTCCTAAGAGTTCTCTTCTTATTTCATTTTCAAATCTATTTAAAACTTGATCGAAACTTTCATTTTGATAATTATTTTCTCCATATAATATTTTATTTTTGTCGGTATTGTTTAGTCCCATAAACCAATGAGACACAATTCCTATAAATGAAGTTTTAAGGAATTCTATACAATTATCCCTATCAATTTTGTGAAATGCAAATGTCATGTTCATAGATTTAACCCAAGCGGTAATCATTTTATCTCTATCTTTGACACAATCTAAATCTAACCATATTCCATTATGATTGATTGGTTTTTCTCTATACTCTCTTGGAGTTTTATGTTCCTTTTTAGGCTTGTTAACCCTAAAATATTGACCAAAAATTTCTTCCCTAGTATAGGAAGCTCTTTTACTAATTTCTCCTTATTAAAAAACCCTTAACTTTGATTCATTCATTTTTAAATGTTCTATTCTATTTTCAATATCTTGTAAATTAATAAATACTTCCTCTTCAAATTCGGAATCTTCATAAGATATTTCTGGATTAGATAATTCTTTTAATCCATTGTCTATATTTTCACTTAGCATCCTTAAACTTAGTAATTTTTTTTTATCTTTGTTTATTTTGTTAAATAATGGTCTAGATATTGTTATCATTTCTTTATCTTTCTTTTCGTTGTAGTAAATTATGGTATCTTGTAAAATTTTATTTTGTTCTTGAATTACCATAAGTAATTCTTCCATATTGTTATCAATTTTTTGTACTTCAATCCTTTTGTAGTTTTTCATTTGTACTTATTGCAAACTTGTTACCAAGTTGTTCAACAATTTTTTCAATCTTTTGTAATTGAATTTCAATCTTATTTAATTTATCTTCAATTGAATTTTTGTTTATGATATGGATGACTTCTTGTTTCAATTTATCTTGATCTTCAATTTTGAAGTCTTTTATTAATTGTTTGATTGAATCAAACTCATCACTCATGTGATCTCCTAACATTTTAATCTGTCTAATATTTTCAACATTAAAAACTTTTGATCTCAAGTATTTCATTTACAACTTTTATATCGTTTATGGTTAAATTAGGTTTCCTAATTTATTTAATAAATACTAAAAAATCCAATTCAATTGATTATTACCCCACATTAGAATAATTTATTAGATCAAATGGTTGAAATCTTCCATAAGTAAATCCTCTATGCCTATAGCTAGAAGGTGGTAATCTATTGGTTCCAATATTTTGAGAAATTAACAATGGTTCTGGTAATTTATTCATAATACCATCTGCATAATATTTCATTATATTCTAACAAGTATTTATAACATATAATATTTCTTATATCCTTAGGAATATTGTTTTGTTCTAATCATTTATGTATATAGCAAAGTTTATACATAATTAAAAATTTGTATCCTATCAACATGTTGCTAGAAGGATAATATTTACTCTTGATCCTTTATTATTCCAATTATATTCATCTCTTTGTTTAATATTTAAAAATCCATTATAATCAATTATAAGTTCGTATGTGTAATTCTCAATGGAATTAATATTTCATTGTTTCTATGAAAAATTATTTCTATATACTTCTCTCCTAATCCTAATAGGAGAATAGGATCAATGTTTACATTTCTACTTTTTATTATGATGAGTTCTCCAATTCTAAATTCATGAACTCTGGCTAAATAAAATTGTTCTATTTGTTTGTCATTTAATGTATTTATCTCTGAATAATAATATTGTTTATGTTTTGTTATGTTATCTTTAATTGTATTGTTGTCTATCATTAGATTATATCCTCCATTATTAATAAAATAAAAAATTATTTATTCCATTTTTATATTTTGAACCAAAAACTTGGTCCTGATACCATTTTTGCAGACGATTTTCAACCCAAGATCCAAGTAAGGATGTATATGATTAATCTTCAAGATTTTATCAATATTTTGTAATTTTTCCTTTTCAAAACACACAGTTTTGTACTATATGTTGTGCAACTCTTTGTGAGAATGTCTTTTTCCATTGTTTTATATAAACCTAACAATAACGCTTTGTCCAACCCAACCTTGTGAATCTTTCGCGTTATTTTATTATCTTCAAGTTGGGTTATTCAATAATTTTGTGTTTTGGTTATTGAAAATTTTAAACTTTTAAATAAAGATTCAGTTTTTCAACAAAATTTAGCATCTATCACTAATATTTAAGTGTAATATGCATGATTTCCTTTGACTTTATTAAACATTATTAATTGCTAATTAAGTAGCAATACTAATTTATTGAATGACTATTAGATGTTACATCACTTGAGATACAAATTATGTATCTCAATTTTATTAGGGTAGTGTCTATTACTTGTAACTTCTATTACTCATAACTTTCTCTCTTAATTTAGGACCTGTTTGAGATTGTTTTTGAAAGGCTCAAAACTTAAAACTAATTTTAGTGTTTTATAAAAATTTTTAAAAATCACTTTTGTTAAAATCACTCCATCCTATAGCAGATTTTAAAAGTAGGAAAGGGCTAGTTTTTCAAAATATGATTTAGAGAATTACTTTTATTCTTAGTACAATTTCACATATATTATAAATGTCCAAAATTATGCTTATTCAATTAGGAAATAAATCATTAAATTTAAAGAGATTATTATTAGTACTAATTGCATGAAGATTACAAAATAAATAATAATATATATACAGGTTTATAAATGTGTAAATAAACTTTATTCAACGTTATATGTATTTTAGTAATTTGTATTCTTACAACAGTCTAACAGTAAAATTTATCAAATATATATTGCTGCTTTTTAAAGCTCATGGCACTTAACTAATTATTTCTACATTAAAATTAATAACAATTATTTTAAAACTTACAATGTTATTGAATTTGCCCTTACAATCATAAATAATTTGATTAAGAGACAAATAAATGGGTTTTGAGACTTAGCTCCTAAAGAGATCACAATTTACTATTCGCCTCCTATAATTTTCATGATACTCTTATTCCTATTAAAACGTTAACAGAAGGAAAACCCAAAAAAAAAAAAAAAAGAGTTGTTTTACGGTTGAACAAGGTTTTTGGACTAAAATTTTTACCCTAACAAGATAAAATGGGTTTTATGAGAATAACAAAGGGGTAAGTGATAAAACTCATAAACATCAGGGCCAAAGTGGTGATATCTCAAAATAAATTGAAACTAACATTTACATGCTAGGAATACCCGTACTTAATTCTTAAGCTTAATTAATTAGATGCCATTAGTAATGTTTCCAAAAGACATTACATAGCAAGTGACATATGCGCACAACCTTTTAGAAGTTTCAAAAGTATGAAATTATAAGAGTGGGGCCATAAATATTTAGTTTAAAACTATGCTTAATTATATTTTATTTGATCTTTGTCGTTCAAAGCAAATAAAATTTGTACTAACTCTCTTATCTCAGGTGATGCATTGGACCCAGTGCTAGCTAATACAGATGAATCAAGACATATTTTTAATTATGTAGTTTAATTTTGCATTCCAATCTAACCTTTGGCAATAAGTCGATCCGTATCACATAATAATATATCAACTTAATTAAGAAATTGATTACATTTGATATTTTTAATGATAAAAATGTAATTTTGAGTTGGAATTGAATCACAAACAAGCTGAAGGATTCTAAATTAACTAAACAACAAGTCCTAAGCATGAATGATAATTAGGCCCAATTTAGAATAACTATACTTTTATATTAAAATATTTTATAAACACTAACATTGTAATTTGAAAATTAAGTTGATTTAACTCATTATTTGTATGATAAAAATTTATAATATATTTATTATTTTTTAAAAATTATATTTATTAAGTATTATTAACTTTTATCTTATGATTATATATATATATTTTTGTGACAGTAATTATAACACTTTTAGTGAATACTAAATAGGACCTTAGGTTGGACCAAATTTGGCCACTTGACCACTTAAGAAAAGTAATCTACTTTATAGTTTTCTTCTATTTGCCCACTTGACATTAGAGGCAACATCTATTCATTTTTATATTTAAAATAAATTAATAAATATAATTTAATAATAATTTATTTCTCCTCGGTTATGTAAGAAAAAGTCAAACCACATAATGTATTTATATTTTGTTAAGAAATTTTACTAATTGAACTAATTAACACTAATTTCTTATCTCTCTTAACTAACGGATATTTTGAAGATAGTTTTTGATTTTCTATATTTTATGTACTAAATGATTTAAAACCTCTATCACGTCATGAATAAATTGGAGTTTAGGTTGCTTAAAATAATAATAATAATAATAATAATAATAATAAATAAATGTATTGATGGATATCATAATCGTCCCACTCCTACGCCTCAAGACAAACAAGCTCACAGTCAAAGGATCGGCTTTCAAGTCGTTGAATTCACGGTGGTCAAACTAACGGAAAAACTAACGTGACGTCAATCAGATACGGTTTATAATAAATGTATCCTCAATCAACGCAAAAGTTTGATCTGAAAAACCCTCTGCCTAAAACGCGTTTTCAGAAACGCGGTTTTGTTTTTCAAGTGGTTCCCAGAGCATCCATGCCATGCTCTGTATCAATCATTTCGTGCATGTTTGGAGTTTGGCACGGCCATTTTTACTGACTTTGTTAACAACTACTTGGAAGCTCATTAGGAAATGATAACAAACGAAGCCTTACGCTTTTACATGTTACATGCATTATTGGTAAGATGGTTGATGAATTACGTTATAAGAACCCAAAATTAGTCCCCAATAGCCACCATATATTAAATAATCAGTCAAATTTTGAATTGGGTAGTTAACTAATTTCGAATTACCGTAAGTCATAAATAATGCAGGTTAGTAAGACCCGAGCCTGGGCAAATTAAGGTCGTTATCGCCTCTAAATCAAGGCTGCATAACCCAAAGTTAAGGGCACATGTTCGAGTCCCAACTCCACAGTGTTGGAACTCTATTATAGTTTTATTCCCTTTCACATTAAAAGGATAGGATAGTTATTTCTCTTACATATGTAGATAGATCAAATATATCTTCTAAATAATAATAGATTTATCATTTTAAAGAGATGTTTTACATATGTGGATAGATAAAATAATAGCCATCCTTTTTTTCCAAAGGAGACTCATTGATTATTGTTAAAAAAAAAAAATTCGTTGATGTTATTAGAGAACTTGCAATTATTTGATCCAATTTCCATTAAAGTCACGAAGCAAGCCACCAGCTCCAGTTTGACCGAAACCTTTCTTGGCACCATCCGTATTTAAGCTAACACTCGGCCAAATAGGGGCTTGCCAACGTATCATTTTCTCCACTTTCTTGTGCTTGACAGTCATAGGTTGCTTGATACACCTTAGGATCTCAGACGTCCGAGCTTTAATATCTGTAACTATAAAGCTGCTATCCCACGATCCATGATTAAAGAGTACATTATTTCTCCAATACCATAGACGCCACACTGTCACTCCAAAGCACACTCGCCAGTACTCTTGACTTGCAGTATTATTACCTCTCATCAGATTCATGTGGAGCCAGTCCTTCAGTGGCCATAGGAAAAAATTAGGATGATATTGACTCGGCAGAAGTTGAGCCCAAACCCTCCTAACTGTAACACAGTCACGGAGAGAGTGAAGGATATCCTCAACCGACCCTCCACATCGATCACAGCAAATAGAAACATTGACATGTCTCCTATAAAGCTCCTCCCGAGTTTTCAATCTACCATGCAAAAGAAGCCACAAAAAAACACGTATGCTTTGAGGGCCCTTCCAGTTCCAAGCCAAGCGCCAGTCCATTTGAGATCCACTGCCCATAGATTCATCTAGTAACTCATAAGCAGCTCTTACCGAAAACATTCCATTAGATGAACTCCCCCAAAAATAATTGTCATTGCCAAAGACAGCTGTTGGCGGATGAATTGCAGCAATCTTTAAAAGGATATTATTAGGCACCAAATGGCTAAACAAAGTCCAATTCCAGTTACCAGCTCCATCAAGGAAGTCCACTGTCCTTTTGTTTAGGAGCTCATTCGGAATTGGTTGAGTCGCAAAATCAGCTAGAGGCTTTAGACTTGTCACCCAACAGTCCTCCCAAAATCGAACTGTCTCCCCATTACCAATGTTCCAGCGAATGCCCCCTCGAGAACTTGCAATTTTTTTATAACACTAAATTTTTTAAATTTTTTAAGATTTTTCTATGAATAGCATGAATTTTTTATAACATTGGTGATGAGGATATTATGGACTTATTAAATATTTTAATCTTTACCATTAATTTAATTTAGTGGATAAATAACCAATTACTTAATTTTTTCACGTTGCATGTAGTATATAAGTTTATGTATATAATTTTACTTTTAATAAATAAATAAATAAATTTTAAATCACTAACAAAAAAAAAATGCAAATATGTATGTTAGTTTAGATGTGTACATAATAGATATGAATTGATAATATTTAATTATTGCACAAGACATGCTAGTAATGATCTCTTTTGTCAATAATAATCAGAAGAATAAAATGTTAATTTCTTGATTTTACTGGATGGCTAAGATCGAGTTGAATCAATTTTCGTTATATTTGTTAATCTAATAATATGTTGGCAAAAAAGAGGGAATATGATTAGAAACTAAGATTGAGTTAATTTTTTTAATTCAATCTTTAAAAAATTGTACAACTGGTTTGATAATTGGTTAATGAAATTTTAAATAACTAAAATCAAGATATTATTTTAGCTAACTTCTAATTTTGTACTAAACGTTGATGATCTTGATGGGCGCAGAGGATAGTTGGGTACGGTGCTGTAGTGGGCAACTATGAGGATAAAGTGATGGTGACTGTAATTGACATAGGGGTATACTTGGATGATGTAGATTATAGTGCGGCTGAGGCTTTATGCTTTAGCTTAGAGTTGCCTGTGAGATTAGTTTATCTCACCTTCGGGTTGAGTTGGACTCCTTAAGTGCTTTTCAATTGGTTTTGGATCAAATTAGCACTCGTACTGCGTTATTTTAATTTATTATCGACGTTGAATATTTGTTTATGCCAACCATTTGGCCTTAACTCAAGTGGTTAGAGTCACTCCCTCATAAATAAGAGTGAAGTGATTTGAGTTTCCGCAAACGTATTATAGGGATTTAATTAAATTTTTTTTTTTGGAATCGCAAATCTTGAGTGAAGGTAGTCTTTCTCTCAAAATGAGAGTTTGACGTCCCTCGAATATTTGAAATGGTTAAAAAATTTAAGTAGTGTCATATCAGAGTCGATGTAAACTGGTCTCAATAATTTGTATGGTGTAAATATCATGAGTAATAATTCTTCTTAAAAAAAATTATTTATACCAAAATAAGATTTTCGGGTTCGTCATATTCTAAAGATTTGTAAATTAGATAGTTGATATTTTAACAGAACTTATTTTATATTGTTAGAATTCTATTGTATAGATGGAGGATTTTTCATTTCTTTTAGTTTGTAATATTTGAGACTTGATAGTCAATTAATAATAATTCTCTTTTACAAGTTATTGATTAAATCTAATGATACTAGTTACGTTAAAATTGATAACAAAATTTATTTTCACGAAGAATGTGGTATAGCTACCTCGACTAATTAAGGTCCTATTTAGAATTAAGGTAATGTAGATTTTAAACTATAATTATTGACGGAAAAAATTATAATTATCAAATAAAAATTAATAATATGTAGTAAATATAAATTTTAAATTAAAATTTTTAAAGATATAATAAATTTTTATTATATAAATAAAAAATTATTTTAATATAACTTATAAATTATAATAATTAATATTTATTAAATATTTTAATACTATAATTTTTAAATTATATATGTCTAATCTCAATTTTAAATGGAACCTAACTCAGCCCATGGACGCTTTAGAAAATTTTGATTCGGGGTAAGTATTAAAAATTCAAATCTCCGATTAAAGTGTGTGCGGACAAAAAGGGGAAAGAAAAAAAAAGAGGAAAAAACTCACGAAATGGGATGTAATATTAGTGAAAAATAAGCCACTCGGCCAAAGGTCGAGTGGTGAGAGCTGCAGCTCTCCAAGTGAGAGCTGCAGTTCGAACCCTCACAATGCATGTGGGGTGTTTTACTTCCTCAAATAACATTGAGTGAAGGCAGTCTGCTTTCTTACTCTAGTGTGAAGAATAGATATCTCTCAAATATTTGAGAGGGTTTAAATCTGGACAGCGCTCCATTAACATTGATGTATGTTAGTCTCAGTTATAGTCTGATTTATACATATTAGTTATACTTTCATGTAATATAAGTGGTAATATGAGTAATAGTCTCACGTAATAAAAAAAATATTAGTGAAAAATAAGCAAGGGAAAATTAATCGACAGAAGGGGACAGACAAGGTGGGGTCAACGGGAAGTTCATAGTCATAGATATATCAGATACACACTCTCTCTCTCTCTCTCTCTACATCTCTCTGTTTACATAAACATTTTCACGTTTCCTTCGTTTTCTTTTTCGATTTCATTGATTTTGTTTTCGATTTGAGAAAACTTAAAAGCTCAGCCGCTGCTGCTGAGCCTCAACAACGACGCACCGTTGCTAGCGTCTACTACTTCATTTTTCATTTCAAGGAAAATATCTCAACAGCAGCAGCGGCAGCCAGCAGCATGGGGAATTGCTGCTCCGACACTGGCGGCGGCATGGCAGCCGTCGGAGGCACGGCTGGTCTTTCTTACAACGCCGCTGCCTCCTCAAACGACGCCGTTGATTGGTTCCTTAAGTCTCGTGGTTACCTCGGTTTGTTCTCTCAGATCGAGGTCGCCTATCCAATTTTCTTGAAATGCTCGAATCTTTTCCAATTTTCTTCTTTATATATCTAATATATAGCATTTTAGAAAACTAATGCTCTTTTTTCATTTAATTCATTATCGTGCTGATTTTTGAATGAACGGCTGTGCAGTTATCATTTTCGGCTGCTGACTTGCGTGATAGAGATGTGCTTTCCAAGGTGTGTTGTGTTGATATTTCTTGCTTTATATTCCTCATAAATTTTAGACGAATTTAGGTCTTATATATATATATATATATATATATTTATTTATATCAAGTTTTTAGTGAGCAATTTATTTGTTAATTAGTGATAATTTATTATTTTGAGATTGTTAATTCTTACTCTCGAGAGCAAGGAGAATGTTGACTTAGAAGCTCAATTTAATTCGGTTATCATACTTTTGAATTGATTAGATGTTCTATTTCTGGTCACGGTGAAAAATTACTTTGAAAAATTCTGCTTGATTCAGAGTGATCCTATGCTGGTGGTTTATATGAAAGCAAGGGATGGAGCACTTGTTGAAGCAGGTCGTACTGAAGTAGTTCTTAATTCACTCAATCCTACATGGATTATGAAACATATAATTACCTATCAATTTGAGGTTGTGCAAACTTTGGTGTAAGTTCTTATGCTTCCAGCTCTATTTTTTTATCCCCAAAACAAGCATTTGATAGGTTGTGCTGTAATGTGGCTGAATTTCTATCTATGGCAGATTTCGTATATATGATGTCGACACTCAGTTTCACAATGTTGACGTGAAGGTAACTTTTTTTTTTTATACCGCCACGTCTGTTTTTCATTAATTTTAGTTTTTAAGGAAGTACTATACTTGGTTGCTGCCTTTAATTTAATAAAGTCTGATTTTTAATCTTCCAATGCATGCTAACTCTATCTGTGAGTTTCAGTCTGTAGAAAATCAAAATCTGCCCAAAAATACCATGTTTTTCTTATTTTACATGTCATATTGTGGCTGTATATTTTCAGCTATTGGTTATTGTTCAATAAATATCAACGGTAAATTTATTAGGGTAACTAACGCCAGGGAGTCTCAATGATGGTTTTCTGAACTTTTTTGCACCTGTTATTATATTTCACGAATCTCAAGGGGTGCCAGTGGAATTCTTTCCTCCAAAATGGTAATTCGGTATCTGTGGGTTTTTCTTAAAATCTTTTTGATCTAAAATGGTAAAGAATGCTTTTTACGATATGTTTATTTTATGCTTCTTCATATGCTAATATCATCTGGAATATGTACAATAAATAGTGTTAAGAATCCGCTCCAATTCATTTTCATTGTGATTAAGTTCAATAATAGATGATTTAACTTTTTCAGATGCTTAAGCTAGATGAGCAGCAATTTCTTGGTGAGGCAACTTGTACATTGTCTCAGGTATGGCATGAAAAACATTCTTGTTTATCTATCTTTCACTAAGTAGTAGTTGGAAGTTTAGAATGTACATGCTTAACTGTTGAAGATCCATTTTTTTTTTTTGGGGTCATATATGGCCGTTGACATGCTTATTTCTATATGTATAGATTGTCACCCGAAAAAACAGGTCACTGACCTTAGATCTTGTACGTAGAGAAGAAACAATCACTTCAATTACTGAAGAATCTAACCCTTCAAACCGTCCAAAACATTGTGGAAAGCTTACTGTGCATGCCGAAGAATGCATAAACTCAAAGACAACCACAGAGTTGATACTAAGTTGTTCAGATTTGGACTGCAAGGATCTGTTCTCAAGAAATGTATGGCTACTGATTTTTTATTTTCATGCTCTTTAGTAGATATTATGATCATGGGAATATTTTATAGTTGATCATATTCTGGCTTATTTTGTAGGATCCCTTTTTGGTGATATCTAAAATTGTGGAGAGTGGGACACATATCCCTGTGTGTAAAACAGAAGTCTTAAAGAATGAAACCAAACCAACATGGAAATCAGTGTTTTTGAATATTCAGCAAGTTGGAAGCAAGGTATTATCCAGTTTTTCTACCTTAGTTTTTTTTTTTAATTTTTTTTACTTTACTGTATTTTTTTATTTTTGGGTGTGTGTTGGGGGGGGGGGGGGGGTAGTTGAGATCCTCCAGCTAGGCATGTTTTAGTGATTCTGTTATATATTTATGGCATGCCCTTTTTTAAATTTAGTTTTCAAAATAAAATTCTGTGACTCCTAGTAAATAGTTTTGAAGCTGTGGATTAACCAAATAGCACCACGTGGCAGTGTCATTCACCATAAGATGAGCACCATTGCTCACTAAATCATTATTCTCTCTGTATATATAGTTTATTTAATTTTCATTGGCAGTGCCAGTTTTGGTTATATTGGGGGTTTGGCAGCATACAATAGGACCATGTTACATGTCTAATGCATGTAAGCTTTTCCTGTCATAAATTCTGTTCTTTGCATTTTATCATCAATCCTTGTTTTTCTTTAAAATCAGGAGGTATAAATATGAATTGTTTCTTTGTGTTTCTCTGTTATCATCAAAGTATATACTGGCATTCAGTGCTCCAGACTGGCAACTATATTAAACAGAGAAATTTTGTTATGTATGGACCTTGGGATTTTTCTTTGCAAATTGGCACATCTCCATATCTGTTTCTTGCTAAATCTCATGATTATTCTCTAAATTAATATGCAGGACAGTCCATTAATAATAGAGTGCTTTAACTTCAACAGTAATGGCAAGCATGATTTAATTGGGTAAATGGACCCTCTCTCTCTCTTTCTCCTTTCTCTACCTTCCTATTTCTCCAGGAAAACAGTTTTCACGCTTGTTTGTTGTTATTTCATCAGAAAGGTTCAGAAATCACTAGCAGACTTGGAAAAACTTCATTCTAGCGGGCAGGGACAAAATTTGTTTTTACCCACTGCGGCTGGGAATAATAACCACAAGGTCCTGGCTATTTTAATCAGGGTCGATTACATCCTAAAATTTCCAACCCCTCCTTAACTTATGCTTTCATTGCAGATACTAAACAGCCAACTGTTTGTGGATAAGTTCTCTGAGAGTGTTCAATATACTTTCCTGGATTACTTGGCTGGGGGTTTCGAACTGAACTTTATGGTGGCTGTTGATTTCACTGGTATTTGTCTATCCATTTAGCCGAAGTTACAAAGCATGAGAATTCTTACTTCATCCTTGATAATTGTTGGCAAACTGATACACTCACTTGTCAGTTTATTAGCTATGCATGCATGTAAATACACAATCTTGTCCTGACTCTTATTTCAGCTATGGCTGTCTCATTGAAGTTTTGTCTTTTGATCTCTCACACTTGTTACTTAAGTAATATTGTATACACTTTTATAAACATCCCTCAATTATGAGCAATTTTTGCCCCTCCATCACATGCTCTTGACCTTAATTTTTGTAGTTAGTCATTGCAGAAATAAAATCATCATCTATATTTGGTACATCAATGGGGTTTCCCTATTTTTGTAGTTAATGTCAGCATTAGAGTTTAAACTATTTGTGTTTTATGAAATTAAGTTCTCCATATGGAATTATTGTGTTTCTTGTGCATCAGCTTCTAATGGGAATCCCCGTCTCCCTGATTCCTTGCATTATCTTGATCCCTCAGGCCGGCCAAATGCATATCAAAGAGTGAGAACCTTTTTTCTATCTATAATTTCTTATAAATTTATTATCTTCCGGATCCACTTAAACATCTTGCATTTCCTTCCCAGGCAATCCTAGAGGTCGGAGAGGTATTGCAGGTTTATGACTCTGATAAGCGCTTTCCTGCATGGGGTTTTGGGGCAAGACCAATCGATGGTCCTGTCTCACATTGTTTCAACTTGAATGGAAGCAATAGTTACTGTGAGGTGAACAATTGCAGAGCATGAGCTTTTTACCATTCACTTGGATGACCTTGTTCTTATTTGCAGTTTCTAGCATCTATCTTAAGGTGATATGAAATTAATCTCTCAGGTTGAAGGAATCCCTGGAATTATGATGGCATATACAAGTGCTCTCCATAATGTAAATCTTGCTGGGCCTACACTATTTGGACCTGTCATCAGCAATGCTGCACTAATTGCTGGCCAGTCTCTTGCCAACCGTGGACAAAAATACTTTGTTTTGTTGATAATAACGGTGAGAATAAGAACTGGAAATGCAGGTTGACCTTTCCTTATAAAAATCTAAGATTTCTATAGTAAGAATGCAATCTTTGGGTAACCACGCATAATGTAACATTCATGAATTATTTCCTTTTCTACTCTTCTTTTTCTAACGAGTCGACATTAATTCTGCCATTTTGATTGATTTTGGGTGGATACCTGGTCCATTACTGAAGTGTATTTTCTTCACTATTTATTAATACAAATACACAGTTTCTTATATATTAAAAAAAAATTCTGCCATGTTCTTTTTGGCTGAATCCTTCCCTCCTTTTTTTTCGGTGATCATAGGTTGTTTGTTCTTCTGAGAACAGAATTGTCATTCTGTTTGTTCCCACTGCTCTGAAAGTTGTTAATATTGTTTTAGGATGGAGTAGTAACGGATCTGCAAGAAACGAAGGATGCCTTAGTGAAAGCATCTGACCTTCCGCTGTCAATTCTCATCATAGGAGTTGGAGGAGCTGACTTCAAAGAAATGGAGGTATCTTTTTTGCTTCTGCCCTTTCATACAAAGATTATTAGTATGTTTTCTTTTTTTGGGTAATATGAGCAAGTATAATTGTCCCTGAAATCTCTCTCCTTTATAGATTCTAGATGCTGACAAGGGAGAGAGGCTTGAAAGTTCAACTGGTCGTGTTGCTTCGCGTGATATAGTTCAATTTGTTCCTCTCAAGGATGTACAGAGTAAGTCACCACATTGAATTGGGCGATCCATCTAAAACAAAAGAATATATGTGTGTCATAATTGCTTTTGGCTTGTGGTAATGTCCCATTCCTTTGCAGATGGAGAGATTTCTGTGGTTCAAGCACTTTTAGCAGAATTGCCTTCTCAATTTTTAACTTACATGCGGACCAGAGATATCCAACCAAGTACTTGATTTGTGTAAAGAATGTACATATGAATAGTATTTTCTATCACTGGCTTTCATGCCATAGAGTTTGCAGTCTTGTCTTTCATCGTACCAATGCCACACAGTTTCTAGGGTTTTGATCAGGCCTCTTCATTTTAGTCGAAAATGATACGGTCATCATGCCTATCTGAAGATACCTGGTATGTCGGTTATTGCATTTCGGGAAATTGTAATCAAGTGGCTGCGAAAGCACTTTGCACCAATCAGCCGAGGCTGCTTCATAATTCTCTATCATGTTCACAAGGGGTGGAACAATGGTTTGTGACGGCTGCCAGCTTGACAAAATAATTTTTTCTGAGTTTGGATCCTGCTGCAGAAAGTATCAATGCAATACAAAGCACAACTGTGGGGAAAATGCATCGTCTTCCACTGTTGTCACCGGTAAAGAAATTGCGAGAAACATTTATTTTACAGCTTCTTTGCTCAAAAGTTCATGAACTTGTTTTCACGGCTTTCTATTGTATGCATTCCAGTTTACATCGGGTGTTTATTTGTTCGTTTGCTCAAGTGTATATGACCCATTTTTTTTTCATTCAAAAACTCATTTGCTTTTTATTTATCTTACAACTAAATGATCTCATTCTCACCTTCCATTCAATTGAAGCCAGTATCAGTTCATTTGAATCTCTAATTCCATGTATGAACAGCCAACTTCGTTTACCTGGTAATCAATTCTTATATAGTGGTCCTCAAAATGTAAGTATGTGAAAAAAAAAAAAAAAGATTTCTTCATTCTATGGACAACATATACAAGACCCATAACATGAGGACATGTACTGTGCAATGGAATAGACTCATTTTCTTAGCCTTTTAGCCTTGATTTAATGATTGGCCTATAGCATGTAAAAACATTGCAGGCTGTTATTTTTATTATTTTTGTAATATAACACGATGGTCACAAACTTTAAACTATGGAGAAAGACTTGCATCGAGCATCAATGAAATTCTGACGTGCGGCAGAGAAGTCTTGCTTTAGCATCCATAGTTTTTATTTTTAGATTTGATGAACTCCTCATAATTTAACTTTGAGACCAGTATTTTGCCGAATGGCACAACTTCATTGCAGTGGGCCTAATAATTTAACTTCACTGCATGATTCTTTGAAATTAGGAGAAAAACTTATCTGAGACTTATTTACCAGTGTATAATGAGGCAGTGGGTGGGTCTAGTAAGTTGTGGGACTCAAAATTTTTAGACGTACTATATCAATTTGCTCTTCCGCCTCGTGGAGCATGCTAAGGTGATAGACCGGTCATGCAAGTATTTCTCCCGAAGTATATTAGAGGCCCTGCATTTGTGTAAATACCGAATAGCATGAGATTGTCTTTGTCATTAGTTTAGATAAAATATGCAAATAACTATAATTAATGGCAATTCAAATAGTTAATATTCCGACAGCATATACATAATTGGGAAAAAAGATTTTTAGCCCCATCCTTTTTAAAGAATCGAATTCAAGTCACTCGTAAAAGAAAATAAGAAAATTGCTTAAAGATTGTGAATAATCTTTTTTCTTTATTATGATAAAAAATGAAGTTGTGTATTTTATTCTTTTAAGACAGTAAAGGCCCTGACATCATTAAAAGCCTTGGCATGTATTATAAATTCGCTACATCAATGTGAACTCTCTCCTCTAGAAAACCCCAGAAAGAAGTGATGCTTCAGACAGGAATGCACGAGGGACCATAAAGCGGTGTGGAAACTCAAGCAGTCAAGTCATGTTCGCTGCAAACATGAATGAAATGTTCTAGATATCAATAGCATCATAACTTTTTGATTTTTTTAGTTAATGCTTAGTTTACGCCTTTACATTATGCCTGTCCATCTTATTGAGCATTCTTAGCTTTTTGTCTCAGGAACTTTATGAGTTTATATTGGAAAATAAAAACTGGTAAAGAGAAAACGAGCTTCGAGGACTTCTCTTTTCTATGTTGCAGAGAAATTATGTGATCTAAAAATCAAAGATGATAGGTAAAGATGCGAAAAAAATAATTAAATAAAAATAAAAATAATTAAATAAAAATAAAAATAAATAATAGGTGTGATATATGGATTAAGACTTGATCAAACAGAAGCTAGTTGGGAAAGAGAGCCAAAAATTGAAGAATTAATTGAAAGGGTTCACTTGTAGGGGAAATTGAACTTGAAACATTTACGATGATACTATATTTGTCATGACTAAACTCATACTTGATAAGATATTGTTTATTTTAAGCTTTAAAAAGGCTCGCACGGTTTTGTTTTTGGGGCACCCATACACCTCAAAATACGTTTTGTCAATTAAGGAATTGATCACCCCTTATATATACCCAATATCTCTCCCATACTTTACTGATATAGGATTTGTCTAGAATGTTACATACAACTTCCTTTTAGGGACTCAGCGTCCTTACTAAGGTTTGCCCCACCATCGCTCAAGAGGACACGATGAGCCGCTTTGATACCATCTGTCATAGACCTAACGCAGATCTAACAAGATATTGTCTAATTTGGGCCTTAATAAGGCCCGTAGAATTTTATTTGTGGGGTGCCCATACACCCTAAAACACGTCTTGCCAATTAATATGTAAATCACCCCTTATAAACCTAGTGTCTTTCCCATGTTTTACTGATGTGGGATTCACCTAGGGTGTTACATACACCCCTTTTAAGGACTCAACATCCTCGCTGATGTTTTCCCTACCATTACTCATGAGGACATGCGGAGTCGTTCTGATACCATCTGTAATAATTCAACTCAGACATGGCATGATATTGTTTGCTTTGGGGCCTTAATAAGGCCCGTATGATTTTGTTTCTGGAGCGCTTATACATCCCAAAACGCGTCTTGCCAATTAAGATGTGGATCACCCTTTATAAACCCAACATCTCTCTCGTGTTTTGCCGATGTGAGATTCACACACACATCCCCCTTTGGGTACTCAGCATTCTCGCTGAGATTTGCCCCACCATCGCTCAAGAGGACACATGAAACTATTCTAATACCATATGTCATGACCCAACCCCGACATGACAATATATTGTTCGCTTTGATCTTTAACAAGACCCGCACGATTTTGTTTTTGGAGCGCTCATATACCCCAAAACGCGTCTTGCCAATTAAGGTGTGGAACACCCCTTATAAACCCAGCATTCTCCCGTTCTCTTGTCGATGTGAGATTCGCCTAAAGTGTTACAATATTAGAGAAACCACTTAACTCAAAAGTTTAGATTGATATTAAGTCCCAACAATTATATTAAAGATAAGTCTTAACAACATGCATGCATAACCAATAAATTTGATATAAGATTAGGTTTGTGTAGTCTCAATTAGCATATAATTTGTTGTGTTGATCATCATATATTGATGCTTGAGTGTCTACTAACCTTTGAAATAATCTTGACAACTAAGTTTTTGTGCATCAAAGTTTCTATACAACATAATAAAACGGTCACAAGTTAAATTTGAAGGCTGTAAGTGAGAAAAGGAAAGAGTTGTAACACACTTGGGTCAAATGCTTCTTTATATATATACGCACACTAGATATTTCCTCTCCGTTCACACCAGCCAATGGATTTGTTAGTAGCTACAGAAAAACCCTACCTTCTTATATTCCTTATTTAGTCATACATCATTTCTGTCCCCTCGTTTCCAAAGTCTATTTCTTTGTGCTTCTTCTTGATCTTGGTCTTGATACCATAATTTTAGTCTTCATGTGTTGCTTAATTTGGTGATTCTGAAATTTAAGTGCTGTTATTTATTATTAATTGCATGTTCTAGCTAGCAGAAAGGGTTGTTTGAAACTATTAACAAGCGGATCAAAAGTGGATCGAAAACATGGGAAGAGGCCCCTTTCATCCGATGTATCGAAGGAGAAAGAGGGAGAAGATCATTTGTCATTTCCAGTGTTTTCAGCCAGATCCCAGCAAGACATGTCTGCTATGGTTTCAGCCCTTTCTCAAGTTATTGGAAATACCCAAAATAGCCCAACTAGTCTTCAACTCTCTCAAAACCCTAATTTCACCACTTCTTCTTCCAACACATCTGAACAAGACCTATCTCAACGCGTCAAAGATCAAGGTATATGCATATGACAATTTATTTGGATATGTAGTAACAAGTGAGATTTAAAGATGAGGTGGTTTTGTATTGAGTACTGGACCGATCAATGGTTAGGATTTATTTTTATTTTTATAATTATTTCATTTTTCTTCCTTTGCAACCATTGATCTCCAAAAAACTACATCAGCATTGAATCCTCGTCTATGCAGTGCAATTTTTGCCATTTTTCGTAATGTTTAAATAACATTTTATAGCGGCATTTTCATAATCTTCACTACATAACTATGTGGGTTGAATTAAACAGCTATTGATTACTATGATTGTTGTAAGATAGCAAGCTTACGTTTCAAAATCATATTTCTTGTACTTGCATTTATTTATTTTTCTTCCTATTGAGTGGTTTCTGTAATAAACACACTAAAGATATTCTATATTTATCCTATGAAGGGAATGTGAGGAGAAGACACTACAGAGGAGTGAGGCAAAGGCCATGGGGCAAATGGGCAGCTGAGATTCGTGATCCTAAGAAGGCAGCACGGGTATGGCTAGGAACTTTTGACACAGCTGAAGCGGCAGCACTTGCTTACGATGAAGCAGCTCTTAGGTTCAAAGGAAGCAAAGCCAAGCTGAACTTCCCAGAAAGAGTTCAAGCTAATCTCACGACTCACCGTTATCAAGATCATTATTATCATGCTGCGGCCGCTACAACTTCACAGCAAGTTTCTAATCCTCATCCTCCTCCGCGTCCTCTACCACTAACTCAAGAGGTAATGTATCCGAATCTTTTTCAGTATCAGCAAGCAAACTATGGCATCCCGTCCGGTTTCTATGGCGAGTATAGGTATCTACCGGTGACTTTACCGACCACTTCTTCATCTTCATCTTCGTCTTCTGCGACGTCGTCTCAGCAACCGCAGCAGCATGAGTTTTTAAGATATGGCATGCAGCTTGAAAGCTCTTCATCATCAGCTTCTGATCCTCATGAGAGTACAAGGAGAAATTCTGATACAAGTCACCCAGGTGATTAGAAATATAAATATAGAGGTTCGCTATGCTTTGCCGAACTTCTGTTTCGCTTTTTAATTATTTGCTTATAGTTTTCTTTTAATTTCAAGTTTTTCGATACCAAGAGTGTTCGGTTAAATTTTCTAATGATATTTCGTCGTATTTGAAAGAAATGTGATTTTCCAAAATGTGTCGTTTTAAGTTTTATATTTTGGTGGGTTAACAAACATAGAAAAATATAAACGTAACTAATAAAAGGAAGAGATCAAGAAACTTTTTCAAAAGAAGCAAATATGCTTATCTGTTCCCTTCTATTGATTCAATCGCAATATATATGAAGAGTCATTCTCAGATGCAAACTTATGTACTTTTTAAAATACAGATTCTGTGTTGTAAAAGAATTTTTTAGTGTTACGAAAAATTTTACATTGTAAAATGTCAAATTCATATTTAAAAAAGTTGGAGATGGCCAGGTTGATTATATAGGTATATACGGGTGTGTATACACACACATATACATATATGTATGTGTATATATATATATATATATATATAAGAATAGGTACGTCCCAGATAATTTCTTCGGTTAGAAGTTGCTGGTTATCAGGATATATGTCTAGCTGAAGATATTATGTGATAATACACTGATAAACGATAGATATGATAACAGTGATTTGTTAGTTGCATGCTTTAAAAAAGCTCTTTTTATACAGACCATATATAATACGTAGCTAGTAACGTATATACAAACATCTACATCACTGCAATTAAAACTTTTCATAACATTGTTAGAGCGACAGCGAGAGCGATAGCCAGGCCATTGTCATCAGTTAATGGAATAGTTTCTGATGCAATCTGAAGAAGAAGAAGAAGATCGATGGTAGGTGTAGACTCAAGATATACGGCCCAAAAAATATTTAGGTAATAGAGAGGTCTAGCTGTTGACTCAAGATATATAGCTCCAAAAATATTTAGGTAATAGGGAGGTCACTAATTAATGCAAATAATATGAACTGAAATTAATGAAATCTTCCAACACACAGAACTCATGTATATTCTTTTCCCACACATGTAGAGCTAGAAGAGAGGTTAGTATGAAAACAAACGTGCCGTATACTTACCTGTATGAGCCCGCATATTAATTATTTTAATCTCCCGTAAATATCCAGATATCCACCTTGAAGCTTTACAGAATTTGAAACCACGAGCTTGTTAGAAGTGAACTCGTTATAAATTACATGCAAAAAATGCTATATATGGTATGGCCCGATCCTGCATCGATATCTGGAGGTTTCTAGTTGACTTTTTATATCAAGCCATATGAAGACAACGCTCAATTATATTATTGAATACGAAATGCCGTGTTCTTGTTTGATGGTCACGGAATTCGGCTTTGGTTTGGTGACTTAGTCAGCTCGTTCTCATGGACTATCAATTCAACACCCAAAAGTTGACCTGCACCTACCGATTTCATATCTTCCCTCAACTTATCATTTAAAATAGGGCTTTATTTATGGGAGCCCTCGTTGTTTGTAAGATATGGATTTACATACTAAACGTTTGAAATTTACATTACTTAACACCTCCTTATTTCCATTTCGTTGCATTCAAGTCTTTTCCTTTTACCATTAAATAATTTACAAGGGCAATTTAGTTCCTCCAAAAAAAATTGAGGCAGCTTTCAGTCTAACTCATTAAGTACTTAAATAAAATAAAATGTTTCAATTCAAGATCTTAAATTTGTTGAAGTCCGAGAAAATTCTTAAATCGTGTAGTTTATTAGTGTAATGACCGCGAAAATTATTACAGTCCAATAGTTTTCTTGAACTTTAATAAGGTGAAAGATTCTAAACCAGATCAACAATACGCACGCACACATACATACATACATACACACACATATATATATATATATATGGCATTGTTCCAATCTTGAATTTCTATCCAACGGCCTCCAAATCTTTTTATTTTTAATTGGCAGCACGTGGTGTGGAGCCCACCATGTGCAGCAATATTGGCCTTTGGATATAAATTCAAAGGCCAATAAATTGTTCCGGATGCTGTTCAAATCCAAGTGTATGCATGTTTGAAACTTCTATTTTAAGTTTCTTTCTACAAATAACATGAACTTAAGTCATAAAATTCTATAAAATACAAATTTTTTCTACTAGAAGGTATGTGAAAGGTTTAGACGAGATTATTCTAACTATATAAATCTACAATAGTATAATTACATAATTTTATTGCCTTATTTTTTTTATGATTACAATGTTAAATTATGATTCTCTCCTAATTTGAACTCCCTATTACTTTTAAAAAATATTATACCACATGTTCTTTTTGTAATCTATGAATTTTACACTGAAAAAAAAAAAAAACTTTGGTATCATAGGATGAGAGTACATTTAAGTCTTAGACTCGATCCATTTTTATCTTCATAATTGTCTTTGGAATCTAATCCTATAAATTTTATAATTCCAGATAGAAGACACAATCATATAAGCTATAGATGAAGACACCCCACGAGGCATGGATAAGAATCCCACCATGCACCCAAAAAAAGAAAAAAAAAACACAAAAAAGAAGACAATTTCTTTTAGCATGTTTTTGAGAGCTTCAGCGTTCATGGATAGTGACCAAATTAATTCTACCTTTTGTCACATCTTAATTACTTTTGGCAACCCGCCGATCCAAAAAGGATTAAAATTTAGCACTTTCAACAAATTAAAATCATCACAGAACTTTGTTCACGTGTGCTTTTACTTTAAGCAAACGATCGTTATCGGTAATTGTTTGATAAGAAACAATTTCATTACAATTTGTTATATTTTATCTGCTTAATCAACTCCTTTGTTACCCTGTATTATTAAGGGTCCATTAGTTAAATTGAAACGAACCTAACAATCCGATTTTCTTGACTTTAATTATCGTAATTGAATCAACATTGACCATACCAACAAATATTAGCTATTCTATTCTCCTTAATCTATATAGAAACCTACCAACCCACGTAAAAAATGTGATTAGACTAATGCTAAACCTAACATTTATTATTTTACCTCATGTAATTAAGGATCTCCTAGAGATTTTATTTTTTAAAATTTATATATATATCTTAACTTTTTTTTTGAAATTATTTAATGTCTTGAAATTCACAATTATGTTGATCAAGGAAAAGGAAAACCCTTGGTTGTTCTACTAGCACGGTTCCTTTTTCGAGAAAAAAATTATATTTAAAAAATACATAATTTTGTTAAAATGGTTCTATTGACTTGGTCTTCTTAATTTTTTTTGGGTCTTTATCTGTAAAAACATTCTTAATACATATTCCCCCGTCCCAAACATTAAAAAAAAAACTAAAATTAAAAGTAGTTTTCAGAGATTGTAATATTTCTTAGTTGAGTTAGTCGTGCAACTTTTCTCCTCATTCTTAAGTTTGAGAATTCATGTCTCAATGTGAGAATTTATTACTATATTTAATTCCTACAATATTTTTGTGGCTTTTCTCCTCATTTTTAGGGTTGAGAATTCATGTCTCAATGTGAGAATTTATTACTTATAAATATTTAATTTCTATAATATTTTTATAAAAATTTAAATCGGCTGTGAGGTCCAACTACTTTAACCAAAAGATTAATATCGTGAGAGTTTATTATTTGTTCTCTAATATAATATTAAAAAAAAATACAAAGTGGATACATTTCTTTTTCGGGTAAAGAGGCTTAAATTGTCGCTTTTAGTTTAAGATTGTGCCACGTATTGGTAGGACCATTCACGTAAACGTAAAGACTGAAATTAGCGTGTGGAAAAAGAGAAGCAAAAATGAACGCGACTTCGGCGCCTGATCACTCAGCCGACTTAAGTGGGTCGGCTCCTCTTTTCAAACTTTTCGGCCCATTCTTTTTCAATTACTTGCTGCTGACTTTTTGGCTCCCCCACTGCCGCCCATCATTTCATTTTTCAATCATTTTCTATTGAAATAGTATGAAAGTGTAATATTTTAATTAGTCATTTATTGAGTGTCTTTATAAAAATAATTAGTAATAAAATTAATTAATGTAATAAATATTGGTGACATAAATATCAGTTATAATGAAAACTAAGATTTGAACCATGTACAACATTATTATATTTAAAAATAAAAACAATACGATGATTCAGTTGTAAAAACTCTAATTTAATAAGTTTTGAGTATTATTTGTATTTTAATAAATCAATGGGTATAATGTCTTATTTTATATATGTGTTATTTTATTTCTTTGTTGGACGTAATTAAAATTAGAAAGGTCACTTAAATGTAAGGTCTGTAATTAATTTTTTTTTTCATTTTTCTCTCTTAAGGTCCTATTATTATTATTATTATTATTATTTTTAAATTTACCCATTACATCTACATCGCTAACTTTAAATCCGTTATAGGACACAAACAAAACAGAGTTATTGGATTCTTTTAATTTTGTTCCACGCTGAAATTTGGCTTCACATCCAAACTGACTTCCCAATCAGTCGGCGTCTATTTCTCTCCTAAGAAGGGATCAAACCTCTGACTCTTTCTGTGTCTCTATTAGTCTAAGAAAAGTGTTTGATGAATCGAACAAAGTGTTTGTAAAAATGCCTCAATGAACCTTCACCGGCCGTGACAAGACATGGCTAGCTAGTCTACATTATTGACCTATGCCCGTGACTCAGCATGAAGTAAGATTATTTCTCTTGATCGATTCCAGATAAGCACAGGATGAAGTGCCCTTTGTATAGAACAGTGAATACCAACTATTGGATCAAGCTTACTGTAACCATTGGATTAAAATGAAATTAATGAAGTATGCTGTGTTCAATTTCTTATGCATTGCAGTAAAGTTTATGTTTCACAGTTACATTAGTTTGCAATATATTAGGCATTTTCTACTGTTTCCAATCCCAAATTGATCTTTCCATTACATTGCAGGTATATGCTTAGTCATCACTAATCCATGTCATGAACCAAGATCTATGCTAGCATGATCAAGACTACAAGGATTATGACCGTGATGTAATCTGCAGATGCCACTAAAACAATCCACTGTGTGAGTGTGCTGGGGTAAGAATTTTGTTCTTTATATTGTAGACTAAAAAAATTCAAAAATTCTAGATATCACAATTGATGAATCATTATTTAATACGGGATTTATACTAATTGACGTCTCATCAATATAAATTCACCATTTAAATATAATAATAAGAAGATTTGATAACTACTTGTCACTTAAACTAATCAAATAATGTCACATCATTTACAATATTTGTTGGTATGCAAAGTAAGTAAACATAATATTATTGTTATTAAAATAAGGGATAAAATAGAAGATAACAAAAACACATGCTTCAATCATATACAACCACTTTTTTAATGTTAAAGAAGAAACTTTCTACGTTCATTCTGTTTGCAAACCACTAAAAACCCAAATAATTAGGAGTGTTCAGAATCTAATTTGATATGTTTAATTTGTCTGATTCATAAAAATTCGATATCTAAAAATTCAGTTTGTAGATTGATGAATTAGATTTGATTGAAAATTTGAAAATCGGTAATAGGTAGATTGGATATGGATTTACTTTTGTAAATCCGCAAAAATCCATGAATCTGCCAAAAAATATATATATATAATTAAAAATATAAAACTTGTAAATGTGGCATTATTACTTACTAATAAATAAATAAGTTAAAATATAGTTACATTAACACTATACATATCGTATCTGATAATAATATATAATTAACATAATTAACCAATTGAATAATTAAATAAACAAATATAACTTTCTAAACAGTTAATTTGAGTTAATTTTCATTTATTGATTTAAACAAATGAATTTTTTTACTGTGTTATATTTTGAAATTTTGAATGTATTATTCTAACTTTATTTAAAGAATTAATTAATTTAAGTCTTAGTCAATTTTGAATTTGATCGGTAGTAAAATTATTTTATTTTTTATTTTTATTTAATTAGTTTGTAGAATGAACAGAATTAAACATTTTTAATCTGCATACCAATCTGTAAAATGGTGAATTAGATATAGATTGGGTCAAATCCACATTTTATCTGCAGACATATGGATTGGATTTGGATTGAATTCGCCAATTCGTGAATTTGATTGGATTGAAAAGTTGCAATCCGCAAAATTATGGATTGATATCCAATCCGCAAAATCCGATCTGCGAACACCCCTACAAATGATTTTCTAAAAAATCACCCCCCAAGGAAAAAAAAAAGTTCACTTGGTAATTAATTTCATGTAACATAACTAAGAGTATATATTAGGCGATGTTTACTTCTCAGATTGGAGTGAGAATTCTGAGGAGTGGGAATCTTGAAATTGAAATAAGAATCATAATCTCATTTATGTGTTTATTTTGTCTTGGATTGAGAATATATTATTTTAAATTACAGTTTTATCCTTATTTAAAAAATTATAATATTTAATAACGAAGTAAATAAAAAATATATTTATAAAATAAAATATTTATTTTATTATTTTAATTATATAAATTAATAATAATTATTATTATTCTTAATTATGTAAACCATAATTATTTATTAATGTTAATTTTAATTATATAAATTAAAAATTATTGATAAGAGCACACAAATATTTAAAAAAAAGGGTAAAAAAGGAAGATGAGGGAGCGGATTTCCACTCCCATTACTCCCATAGGAGTAGGAATCCCACTCCTCACTCGATAAGTGAGTGGTATCTAAGGAGTGGGGCTCTCATTTTCCTACGTGAATAAGTATGTGAATTTTGAAGTGGGAAGAATCAACATTCCTCACTCCCACTTAAACAAGTAAATATAATATTAAGAAAATACTTGGTACTCCATGTATGTAGAACCAAAAGCCAATTGCTTACTTACAGACCAATTAAACAGGATTGCATGAGTGGCAAGCGAACAACCAAAAGCCAAGAAATGAGTATGCTAATTAGTAGGGTCTCAAATAAAATTTTGTGGATTAGACATCAATTCATATATGATCTACGATTTTGCGGGTCATAGATTTTTAAATTATAAATTTTCAATCCAATCCATTTCATAGATTGGTGAAATTCAATTTAAATTCACTCCAAATGCTTCTGGATCAAATGTGGATTTGATTCAATTCATATTCAATTCACCATTTTGTAAATTGATTTACGAATTAAAAAATTTTAATTCTGTCCAACCCACAAACTAATTAAATAAAAAAAATCTAATATAAATATAATTTTAATACCGATCAAATTCAAAATTGAACAAAATTTAAATAAATAAATTATTTAAATAAAGTTAGAATAATACAATTAAAGTTTGAAAATATAACACACTGAAAAAAAATCAATTATTTAGATGAATACATGAAAATTAACAAAAGTTATGAATTTAAATCTATAAAAAAGTTGAAATGTGAGAGCTTAGATGATATGTCAAAATGTGCATCTCCAATTTGTACTTTGTACTTTAACATGAACAAACAGACATAATTGAAATAAATAACAAATAAAAATATTTGATTTAATAAATTATAACAAATACTTACCTTTACTTACTATCCCATCAAATGCTCTCAAGGTCCATCAAATGTATTCATGTTAGCTCCCAAAATCTTTGTACATGTAAGACAGAAAAATGTCAATTTAAAAAATAAAATAAAAATATAAATTCACTTTAGAATTTTTACTATTTCAGAAGCTATATTTGTTTATTTAATTATTTTTCATTTTATATGATTATTGGATAAGATATAATATGATGTTAATATAACTATATTTTAACTTCTTTATTTTTTAGCAGTAATGCCACATATACAAGTTTTATTATATATTCCCACTTCGACCTATAAGTCAGATCCGAGGTGAATCATGCGGACTAATCACTAAAACTCATGGCACAAATTTAATTCATGAAAATATTTATAAAAATGGTCTCTAATATAAGCACATAACAGCCTTTGCGTCTCATCCGAAAATATACATTCAAAATTTGTACAGTTCATGTCTCACTATACTTATTCACACTACAATTATATATATACATATAAAAACATAAGTAACATAAACGTGCTCAAAATGCAAGATATTCAACAGTGCGTCTCGTGGCCCAATCTCAATTAACTAGAATTGATCTGTACGAAATTCTGCAGAATCCTGAGAGAAAATGGTTAAATAGGAAAATAAGAGCTTGCGGCTCAGTGAGTGAATGTAATTATAAAAAAATAATAATAAAGTAGTGTACTAGTGCTTATGCATAATCATGTGACATAAATCCACATTGAATATCATACATCAGCAGACATAGAATTTATATATATATAACATGACAAAACTGCACCAAATAGTACCCAGGGGAAAATAACTCTCAATATTTGCCGAGATCATTATCGTACAAGTAGAGCAGGGAAAAGCCTCTCAATACCCAGCGTAACTATCTTGCACAGGTAGAGTAATCTAACTCTCAATACACATATGTAGAGTTTATGAGGAATGGTACATATATGGTGATTAGCAATCACATCCCACGACTCAATCAAACGTATAATATGCGCACATGTAATCACAACATGATATTAAATTATAATACTAGACATAAGTGCTTCAAGGAATACATAATAGTACTAATAGTATCCAGTCATAGATCATGTTTCAATCCGGGGTTCGTTGGTGCTCTTGTGGGTTTCTGGATTCTTGAATTTCTCCTAAAATACAGAATTCATAAATTAACTGTTAGAACTGATATAAAAACTTATACGTATCATGTAAACTATAATATAACTGCTCAAACTTCATAAATCTATTACCCACGAGTTTACTAGATATTAATCTAACTGTCCAATTCTATTTTCTGTAACTTTTCCTTTCAATTTCTCTTTTTAACTTATTTCTCTTTCTCGGTCTCCTATTTTTTTTCCCTTTTTCCATTCTTTTTCACTTTTTTCCTTTTGTTTTCTCTTTTCCCAACTATTGGTTTCTTCCTCTTATTCTTTCTTTTTTTTTCTTTTCTCTTAGTTTTCCTTTATTTTTTTTCTCTGTTTTGCTCTGTTTTGATCTCGGTTGCAATTGAATCTAGTAACAAGTAGTTCTCAATTTATATAAAAACATAATCACTGCCTCAAGCAAACAGGTGGATATGCATGTGGCAAACAAGGAATTGAAGTAAGCATATGAAGAAATGGTGAAGCAGGCAGTTGGCCACTTTAGCTTACTACAACACGCATGGTTTCTTTTCTTTTTTTTTTAGCGGTGCTTGACATATATAATCCATTAAATGCGGCTTTTTCCAATTTCCAATCCAATCCGATCTAAAATCCACAAATAATATTTTTGTGGATCAGACAGATTGAGTGGATTGAATTGGATTCTGAACGCCCTCTACTAATTAGCAGTTAACTAATGAGTTCAACAAGTTTTGTGTCAACTAACTTACTCATTTTGTTACTAGAATTTTATCCAAAATGTTATTCAAATAACAAAGGCTACTTCTATATCATTTTTTTAAAATAAGAGATCACATACAATTAGATTGTGTTTTGATGTGATTTTGAAAGATTAGGTTGAATTGGAAGCCGTTTTCTAAGGACGACGATGGTTGAGACGAACCTGAAATCACAAGAATCAACCATTAAAATTGACGCCCGTCGTAGTCGGCGGTGACACTATGATAGTCAAGTCAGTGGAATGTTTAAAGAGGTGGCGAGTCTTGAAGAAACCGTAAAATATAAGAAACGTTGAGTGTTTTGTAAATAAGTGAATTTACCCCATTTGCGAGACTAACCTGACCTTTTAAGGTGGAGGCATCTTCGTGTCTTTTTAAACCCTTAGCGAGCCACTATTAGTGATTTTCCGTCCTTAAATAGGGTATTTATAGTAATTTGACCCCTCTTATAAAGGTATTTAAGCTTGCTTATGCTGGACAACTATCCATTTAAGGACAGTCTGCGCTTACAATTGTCCTTAACTCTAATTTGACCAATCAGGCTGGGGAGCACTTGATTCCATTGAAGACAATGTATGTGGATTTGCATGTGATCCCCTCTCCTCAATCCTAAATTTGGTAATTTGCAAGGAGATTTTGGAGATAGTTCAAGGTAAGGATTGTTTTATAATGATGTGTCCTGCACTTGGGGCCATATTTATTTAATATGCGTAGGGGCTCTTTACTGTGTTTAAGGCATTTATCTTATATTCTGTGTCCGGGGGTTCTTTATCGCACTCGAGACATTTATTTTATTTGCTTTGCTTGGGGGCTTTTCACCGCGCTAGGACATTATAATTATGTACCGCGCCTGAGGTCATTCATTGCGCTCGGAGTACTTATTTTATCTTCTGCATTTAGGGGCTTTTCATTACTGGTTGAGAAATTTATTTCATGTGCTGCACTAGAGGGCTCTTTATCGCACTTGGGGCATTTATTTCACGTGCTATGCTCGGGGGCTCTTCACCAAACTCAAGGCATTTATTTCATCATCATGTGGGTTAGTCCCAAGTATATACGATTTTTAGGGATCATATAGGATCGACTCATCGTCATATGAGTGTGTCCCCTATATAGATCTATGTTGGTTTAGTGGAGAGCTAGGGGGTCCCTTAAATACCATGTGGGGAGTTCCTATCATGCGTAAGTCTTTTGTATGATGGTGTTAAGTGCTTAGAGATAACGCCCATTTCTATGTGCGATAGCCACATCAATAGATAATATACACAGTTTATGACATATATATGTTGAATATCACTTCATTGTAAATAAACAGGGGGCAGTATTTACGCCTCATCAGGATGACTACAACATTATAGAGTTGCATGAAGCTTCACCCTGGTTTATTTCCACCATACAAAATATAAAATGAAAGTGATGTAGAAACTACGAAAGTGACTGAAAAATATCGTCCCTTTTTAAGATTGGTTGTGGAGACGATCCCCTGGCTTTTTGAGCATGGAAGCATTCCACTGGTGCTTGACTCTTTTTCTATTGAGGTGTAGCATTGTGTATGTATGAAATTTGAGCTATCATTTAACTTTGTAAGGTCACTATTAGTTTGTGCCAAGAGTACCTTAACTAGGGTCTTCGATATTCTGGGTGACCCAATAAGGCATAAATCCCTTTTAATAAAGACAGGAGAGCGGGGACGAATCTTATTGTTGTAGGGGTTGACAATTTGATGTTAGTATGCGAAATCCTAAGTACAATGTTCAATCTCTTCTTTTCAGCTAAGTCTACTACAATAACTAAGGGTTTCTCATTCTTGCTCTCATTGAAGTGGGTGGCTTTATATGTTCAAATTCCCATTTCGGTAGGGATAATTGCATATGCCAAAGAAAATGAGGTCTTCCTCATGGAGACGTTCTTTGTAGTGTAGTAAGCCCATAGGATGCTTGGTAGTCCGCTGGCCACGATCTCTTCTTGTTATCCAACTTTTCATTAAGAGATCCTTGACAATTTTGTTGCCGCCTTTACTTGTCAATTTGACAAGGGGTGAGCGAGAAAGGCGAATCAATTGGCAATCCTTATAGTAGTGTAAAATTCTCGAAACCTTTGATTGTCAAAGTAAGTCTTATTATCAAAGACGATCCCTTGGGGATCCCGAAGTGGCACATGATGTTCATTCAGACAAAGTCAGTGGCTTTCTTCTTGGTAATATTGGCTAGAGGTTGAGCCTTCACCAACTTAGTGAAATAATCGATAGTCGCAATTGCATACTTCACTTAACCCTTTCTGGAGGGCATGTGCCTAATGATATTGACGCTCTATACAACGAATGGCTAGGGTGTTGTAGCACCATGAGCTTCTCCAGGGGTTGTTTGTGCGCCCTGGTGAACTTTTGATATTTGTTACATTTTCTCATTTTCTTTTTAAAGTTGGCATGCTTAGTAAATAGTAATAACTTTCCCTTAAGGCCTTGTACGCCAGAGATCGTGCTTCACAATGATTATCGCAGATTCCCCCTTGAATTTGTTTAAGCACATAATCAACGTTGAAAGGCCCTAGGTATTCAAGTAGGGAGTTGAGAGTCTACAATAGTATAATTCATCCCCAATTAAGCAATATTTGACACATTTGTACTTGAATCTCCGAACTATAGGGACGGTCCTTTTCTGTAGCCGGTCAATTATGGGATCATTTAAGATCCCTCAGATCGCAAAAGTCATCTCAAGGGAAAGGTCTCTGATGATGCCGAGTTTAAGTACCCTTTCACAATGATAGTATTGGGCTAAGTGACCTCTTCTTTCGATGTCATTTTCACTAAACCATCAGCTAACAAGTTCTCCTCTTTGGGGATCTGCTTAATTTCTACTTCTATAAAGATCTTCTTCAACTATTTGATCTTTTCAAGGTAGGCCTTGATATTATTTCCCCTTGGAATTCTTCCTTGACCTAGCCCACAGCTAATTGTGAGTCACTCTTGACTAGCAACCTTCTAGCGCTAACTATTCTTCCAAATTTCAAATCGGTAATTAAGGCCTTATACTTGGACTTGTTTTTTGAAGTTTTAGGATCAAACCTTAGGGCATAACTGATCTCCACTCCGTCAAGATCTTAGATCACATCCTAGCTCAACTACCATTGGTATTAGAAGCTCCATCAATATACATGATCTATGTAGGCATCCTTTAGAGTTTGTCTCATAAGGACGATTTCTGGTAGGTAATGACCTGGGGAGAGTCCAATACTGCTTCCGCCATATAAGAAACTCTCAAAAGTTAGGATGAGAAGGTCGATATCCTTGATGGCGAGTATGTCAACTTTATGATAGCCACTAAGGTCATAATTCATGACCTAGCCATCACCCTTCAGGGGAGTTTGAAGAATTTTATGATGACTTTCTTAAACTTCGGATCTTCGTGCAAGACGAGCTAGGAGCAATCAGTACGAAGGTGAAAGAAGTTTGCTTGGATTGGTTTGGGCACAAGTGCACACTTTCTATTAGCTCAGCTTCCACAAGTTCAAGTGATGCACACCATATTGATGTGCTAAACCCCGATACCTACGATGGTACCTAGAATGCCACTATTGTGGACAACTTACTATTTGGGCTAGATTAGTTCTTCGATGTTGTTGGTGTGTGAGATGAGGTATCGAAAGTAAGCATAATGCTTACATCTCTACGAGGCGCCACATAACTATGGTAGCAATAGAAGCATGGTGAAGTGGACAAATGCATTTTCACAATTAATACATGTGTAGTTTTTCCAACATGAAGTTTAAAAGCACTTTACTCTAAGCAATACGGAGAAAGAAGTGAGAGTATACCTTCGTCGGCTTAAGTAAATAGGTAGCATCTGTAATACATCAACGAGTTCACTACTCTTATGCTTAAAATTACCAACATATTCGATAAAAAGTCTCTCTTTTACTTATAAGACGACCTTAAGGTTGGGCTAAGGTAAAAATCGATAGGCGGGGAATCTAGTCTCTTGATGGTGCCATCATCGTTATAGAATCACTCGCTGATTACTCCGTCCAACGTAAGGATAAAAGGTGTAATCAAGGTAAAACCATCTAAGCCTTGAAGTACATGTTTCATATGCAGCAGCCTATATTGAGTAAGCCACTATCTAAAAAAGAAGTCGCTTAGTGCCTTCATCGTACTGCTCAAGAGTAACTCCACACACTTAGCGGAGGAACCCCGACCCAGCATAGGTTCCTCCAATGCCTTGGCACACTCAAAGTCAGCTGTCTGTACCTACGAAAAAAGGGCTAAGTCATTCGTGCATTGCTAAACACCGATGCAACACACGACTTTGTTTTGGACGATGAGACCAAGAACGTTGGCCTCAAGGCAAACAAGAAGGGATGTGTTATGAAAGCAGGTGAATTCACCCGTCGAGCCAATAACGAGCATCGTACACGGGGTGCATATGATGCTCAAGATGTGGAGTGGAAAAATTTATCCTAGTGTGCCCGTGGATAAGTTTAAAATGGTCATCGGCATTGAATACTTTGATTAAGCTTATTTCTTCCCTCTACTGGTCATGAATTCTCCAAGTCTTTCAATGGGAGTAAGGCATGGATGGTTCTCGAAGAGCACGCCAAGTGTGAAGAAAGAATATTGACCATGTAAGTTAAGAGGATTTTTAATAAGGCCCCTACCTTCTTGGTATTTATCCAGCTTAATAAGGGAGAAGATTACGGGAACTTACCAAGCTAAGCCTCTCCACTTGTGCAAGAAGCCCTCGTCGAGTTTAAGGGCGTCATGCTTCCAAAGCTTCTAAAGAAGCTCCCACCTTTGCATGATGTGGATTATTAGATTAAGCTAGAGCATGGTGCTAAACCTCCAGCGTTGATGCCTAATTACATGGCGTCGCCCGAGCTCAAAGAGTTACGAAAATAACTCATAGATTTGTTAGACGTCGGCTATATTCGCCCATTCAAGGATTTATTTGATGAATCAGTCTTTTTCTAAAAGAAGAAGGATTGCTCCCTGTAAATGTGCATCGACTACTGAGCACTCAACAAGATCGCTATCAAGAATAAATACTTGATTCCTTAATAAAAATTCTTTTAGACTAACTTACCAAGGTGTGGCATTTCACGAATCTCACTTGCGCTCTGGGTACTACTAAGTTTGCATCACTAAGGGAAGTGAACCAAAAATGGCATGCATAGTAAGATATAGATCATTCGAGTTCTTAGATTACGCCATTTGGCTTTACCAATACACTGACCACATTCTGCACACTTATGAATAAGGTTCTCTACCAATTTCTTGACTGCTTCGTCTTCGTATACTTGGATAACATCATAGTGTATAACACCAACCTCAAGGAACATGCCTAACATTTATAATAAGTCCTCTAAGTATTATGTATATATAAACTCTACATAAAAATAAAAGTGCTCATTCGCTCAGTGAGAAGTAGAGTTCCTTGGTCACAAAATCCCGGACAAAAAATTGGTAATGGAGAACTCCAAAGTGAAGACCATTCTCGAATAAAAGCCTCTCACTAAAGTGTTAAAGTTATGATCATTCTTTTGATTGGTGAATTATTGTCAGTGCTTCATCAAGGGCTATTCAGCCAAGATGACACCCATAACGAATCTACTCAAGAACAATCAAATATAGTATTAGTCTAAAGATTGCCAGTTTGTATTTGAAGATTTGAAAAAACAAATCTTCAATGTGCTTGTCCTTATTCTTCTGGACCACTCAAAGCCTTTTGAAGTCTAAATGGATGCCTTTGCCTGTGCCATTAGTAGAGTCTTTATGCAAGAAGATCACCCAATAGCTTTCGAGTGTCAGAAGCTAAATGACATGGAAAGCCACTATACTGTGTTAGAGAAAACGATGGCAGCCATCATCAATTGCTTACGAGTGTGGCGACATTGCTTGCTTAGTTCACACTTTGTGATTTAATGGATAACATAACAATAAGCTACTTCTAAACTCAAAAGAGGTTGAGCCCTCAAGCAAGCTCAGTGGCAAGACTTTCTTACAGAATTTGATTAAAGAAAGCTTAGCCGCAAGGCAAAATGTACAACACTTAACGTGAGCGACTGAAGTTTGACCTTGTCTCACAAATTAAAAAATGCCTCTAACAAGACCCCTTACCAAGACATGTTGAGGAAGGTTCTCAAGGGCAAAACAAGGTGGTTTTGGTAAGAAGAAGACATCATCACCACCAAAGGAGATCGATTATTTGTACCTTAGTGGCGAAACTTGTTAACCTAAAGAGTTACACATAATGTAATTTTGATGATAACAAACATGTGTATTAAGTGATTTGAAAAATATTGTATTTCACATTTCACTAATTCTTGAAGGATAATGTTTATGATGAAGTGATCAAGTTCAAGACACTTAACGGATAACAGCGTGATCAAGAATAAAGTTTAGAGCTCAACAAACTCATTATTGCGACAATTCTTTTAAAGCCGGTATGATTTAATATATATGTATGATTTATCATTTGAGAATCTTAAGATTTTGTTTAATAAATTATCATTTTTCATTAGTTATTTTTCAAGATGTGGACTAAAGTGAAAAAGGTTTGCCCTCTTTGATTTTAATAAGTATCATTTTGAATTCTGGATTTGAACTTATTTGCAAACATTTAAAACACTTTGGGCCATATTATAATTTCTAAATGTTTTGGGGCTAAAGTGTAAATATTATAAATGGATAGAGAGTTAGCGGCTAACCGCTTGAGGGCCAGCGGCTAGCCGCACGAGGAAAATTTATATTTTCAAATTTTGGACTAAATTGAAAGATTTTGAGAGCTTTGAAATTTATAAGTATTATGTTAAATTTTGAAAAGGATTTCTTTGAAAAATATTATTATATTTTGGGTAATATCATAATTACTGAAAGTTTAGGAATGACGAGCATTATTTAAAATTTTGTTTGATATTTTTGCAAAATTTTATGACGTTTTGGGCTATAATACAATTATAGAAAATTTTAGGTAAAATTATAATTTTTGTAAACAATGTTACTGTAGCAATTCAAATTATAACGGTAACTTCACTGTTCTGAAGCAGGGAACCACCTAAATTAAGCTGCTAGCCGCTTGCTCACTGGAATTTGTCTATAACAACTAGGTTTTGGGATAAATCTATATAAATTCAATTTCAAGTTAAATTTAAAGACTTTAGCAAGCAAAAACAAAAAGCATACAACATATATTGAGCTTCCATTTCGTAAATCATCATATATTGAATCATCATTGTGCTATAATTTGTATATCCACTCTTTAAGAGAGTTTTGGTTGTAATCTTTATTTTCTCATCCAATTTATGAGTGTATAAGTGTGAGAAACACTTGAGTGAAGAGATTGAGAGATAATCTCTTGATTGTAAAGGTTTATTGACACCTTAGAAATTAATTGTAAACAAATTGAAGTCTTTGGAGGCTTGGATAGTGAATTCCTCAAGCCTGATTGGCTTGGATACTTAGACGTAGGCAGGGATTGTCAAACCATGTAAAAATCATTGTGTTTTCTCTTTCTTCCCTCACTATTTTATTATTGTACTTTATTAAATTTATTATTTTTTATTTCATTAAGTCAATAGATTGAATTGTTGTGCAATTTGTTTAACTTAAGTTTTAAAATCCCAATTCACTCCCGTCTTGGGTTGCATAACTTGCATTTCAAAACTTATGAAAGGAAGTGATCAAAGACTGTCAGGACTTAAAATGGGTTGGTCACCCAAGAGTTGAGCACACGACCACACTAGTTCAAACCTCATATTTTTCGCCACACATGCATATGTACGGAGTTATCTTGTTGCCAACAAACCAAGGTAAATCATTAACTTCTGTCAAGAATGTTGGAGCCTCTGTTGCTTGTATCAAGGCCGTAGGAAAGTATTTCCATCGACTTCATTACAGCCTTACCCAAGTCTGATAAGTGCAGAAATATCATGATCGTTGTTGACCGTTACAACAAGTATAAAACTTTCATTGCTGCACCTACCAATTGCAAAGATGATGAAGCTGCCCATCTATTCATTAAGTATTGCATAAAGTAGAGGTGTTTGCATATCAGATTTTGCGGATTGGATATTAATTCATATCCGATCCATGATTTTGCAGATTATAAATTTTTCACGGATTGGTGAAATTCAATCCATAGTTCTAGGTATCAGGTGCGGATTTGACCCAATTCATATCCAATACACCATTTTTACGAATTGATTTACAAACTAAAAATTTTAATTATGTCCTATCTACGAACTAACTAAATAAAAATTTATAATAAAAATAATTTTACTATCGATCAAATGTAAAATTAAATAAGATTAAAGTTAGAAAATACATTTAAAGTTTTAAAATATAATACACCAAAACAAAAATTCATTTGTTTAGATCAGTACATAAAAATTAAATGTTTAAGAAGCTATATTTTTTACTTAATTATTTTTATTTTATATTACTATAGGATAAGATATAATATGGTGTTAATGTAATTATATTTTAACTTATTTATTTAATAGTAAGTATAATGTCATATTTACAAGTTTAATTTTTTAATTAAATAAACATTTTTGTTGTGGATTCGCAGATTTTTATCAATTTACATAAGTAAATCCATATCCAATCCACCAATTATTGATTTTAAAAATTTCAATCCATGGATCGGATTTCTAAGGATTAGACTGATTGAGTGGATCAGATTGAATTCTGAACACCCCTAGCGTAAAGCTGTTAGGAGATTTAAAGAACATAATAAATGATTGAGACCATTAATTCACTGGTCGCTTTTAGATAGAGCTTTTCAAGTTGTTGGGAATCTACCTTAAGGTCTCGACTAGCGTCCACCTATAAACTAATGGGTAGACTAAGCATGTCAATGGCCTTTTTGAGATTTACCTAAGGCATTATGTGAGTGCTCGTTAGTAAGATTAGGCAAACTTAATGGACATTGCTCAATTCTCGTACAATCTTCATCGAATTGGGCAACTATAAGAAGTCTGTTTGAGATCATCATGGTATTCCAGCCTATAACCCATAACATCATAGCCTTAACGTACAGAGGAAAAGCCCATGTTGCTTACAAGCTGGCCCGTGAGTGGCATGAAAAAGTAGACATTCGATAAAGCTGCAAGGAAGATGAAAAAATGGGCGCACACGAGGAGACACCATGTTGGGTATAAGAAAGGCGATCAAGTCATGATCAAGCTTCTACCTCAACAGTCCTTGCGAAAAGTACAGAAGGGGCTAGTGAGGCGATAAAAAAGGTCATTCTTGATCATACGACATGTGGACAACGTTCATATTAATTCAACTTTTTCTAAGACTCAAGATTCATTTGGTTTTTCACATGAGTTTACTCAAGGCATGCCTTGGCGATACAGGAGACCCAAGTCGTGATCAATCAAGGTGTATGCCAATAGTCGTTGTCATTGCCTTCAATAAAGATGTGGAATGCATCATTGTCGACTATGAGATTCGAAGAAGAGGCATAAAACGAGTACTTAGTAAAGTAGAAAGGCATCCTCTACAGCAAAGCCAGTTAAGAATGGAAAGAAGATCTATAGTAATTCATAGAGCACATTCAAACGTATGAGCACGAGAATGCAATGAGGACACCATGGGATTAGGTGGGGGAGATTATCACGAGCCGTTTAAATTTTCCAACGAAGAAGGCTAAATTGGTAAACTAAGGCATGTTAAGCAAAGTACTACAAAAAAATTCAGCCTAAGCACCAAAGATTCTAGGTCTAAGAGCCTTAATCCCAACCAAGTGCGCTGGCTTGGCCTGATTTTAGAATTTTATGGCATACTCTGGCGCATCTAATAACTTGTATATATCTAGAATTTTGTACACTTGTTACTTAAAAATATCTAGACATTTTGGTAAGTTTCACAAGATACATAGAGTTCTCTAGAATGGGAAGCCACCCATATAGATAGGGCGTGACACTTGTCACTTAAACACATAACTCCATAAGAAATGAAATTCTCTTTGGCTTTATTACTCTCTCCTGCCTTTAGCTTTTCTGCAAGCATCTTAATTACCTAATTTGAGATGTTCGATAGGCTTACTTAGCAACTTTTATGTTAGAAGTTGTCTAAGTATTGTACGAATCGATATGCAAAATATTCATCCAATGACAACTTGTATTTTTTTCTCGAAGGGCATGACTCAATAATAGTATAATCCTTGTGAATGATAAAAGTCGTCTTTTCTTCATTTACTAGGTTAATCATGATTTGGTTATATTCGGAGAAGGTATCCATGATGCTTAGTAACTCATATCCTTTTGAGATATTTGCTAATTGATCAATCTAGAAAAGTGAAAAATTATCTTTGGGGTAAGCTTTGTTGAGATTCGTGAAGTCGATACACATGTATAATTTGCCATTAGCCTTTTTGACCAAGACCATGTTGGAGTCCCACTCGAGATTATTTCACGGATAAAGCTCGTCTTGAGGAGCTTGTAAACTTCGATGTCAATTATGACATATTATTCTTGGTCGAATGTGCGACGATTCTGCTTGACTGGACGAAATGAGGGGATCACATTGAGTTTGTGAGATTATATCTTGGGTTGGATCCCTAGCATGTCTGCTTGGAACTATAAAAAGACATCTTTGTACTCCCACAGTAGGTTAATGAGGCTTTTGATATTCGGTTTGGTCATGTTGGTATTGATCTTAATATGCAGGAACAGTTTTCTGCACACACTTGCACACATATCATTGACTCTGCTGATTTCCCCGTTATGTCATCTTTGGAGAGCCTTGAGTCAAGTGTGAAATCCACTTTTTACTGCACCGATGTGGCTATTACCTCCATTATTGGGATAGTTCTGTGGGAGGGAAGGATAGTCTCAATAGACGCGGAAGAGATCTATGTAGATGGAATAATGATTTTGACAATTGTAGAAAGATTCTCTATAGGTGGTGCAATGGTCTTGTAGTGCGCATGGAGGCTTTCTGGAGATAGAGGGATGTTCTTGGTCAGTGCAAGGAGGTTCTCTTGAGGTGGAGTTAAAGAAGATGAGTTTTCCTATTTGACTTTGTCCTGACAGGATATTATCTTGGTCAGAACTCTTTATTCTAGGAATCTGTCGGCACTAGTGTTTGTGTTGTAAAGGCAATGTAGAATGTCCTTTTTGGCTGCATTAGAATATCAACTGCGAGTTGTTTTCTAATAGCCTTTGTTGGTTATGATCTCTGTTGGGGTAAAGACTTTGATAGACAAATAATATAAGGAGATGACAAACTGGGATGCAGTCATATATGAGTGGTCGATGATACAGTTGTACGTATTTTTCTTGTGGACAATTAGAAAATCAATAAGATGAATAATATGGTGATAACTATTAATAATAATAACCAGTAAGGATACAATCCCTTTAGGAATGATCATCTCGCCCACAAATCCCATCAGTAGGTTCCCCTATGGGTACATCTTTACTGACTTTATATCAATCAATTTTAAGCCATCAGCAAAGATAATGTCTATTAAGCTCCCTATGTCAACCATTACTCTTGCCACATTATAGGAGACAATCAATGGTTACCACAAGTACATCATGATGGGGGTAGAATATGCTGTCAACGTCATTGTCGGTAAAGATGATTGGCATCAGATGTTTGACTTGTTGATTGGGAGCCGTGTGATTAAGGTTGACTTCGTGGCCATTGGCTATACTTGTGATGGTACTTCTTATATAGTTATTGTTTGCACCTTTGGATGTGCCTGCCCTAGTAGGTCCCCTTGCAACCTTGTTAACTTTTAAGTTTGGGGGATGATGCCCTTGCTGCTCGACCTCTATAACAGAGAATGCGTGAAGGCTGTTGGTTTTTTGTTGTCTTCATATTCCATCTTACTTTCTTTGAACATCAGCGAGAAATTCTAGTTGTTTACCGTTTTTAATTAGTGAAACTGCATTACATAGCTATGTAATGATTTGTCCTCTTTTTATATAATCTGTGAAAAGTCTGAGAATCGTTGATGCTCTTTTCTTACTTATCATAATTGGGTGATAAAATCCTATTGTAGTTACTCTTATGATGAGACTTTTTCAGCGAAAAGACTTTTGAACCATGCGTTGGCTGCACTCTTTAAGGTTTTAGGAAAGAGGCAATAGATGGCATTGTTAGTAATGCCCTTGATGGCTAGTTGCCCCTCATAATTTTTTTAGTGTTCAATGGGTTCAATGCGACCTTCGTATGGAGATAATTAGGGTATGGTAAAGTCTTTAGGGCGGTTTGTAGAGACAATTCGCTTTATAAGTAATGAATGAAGGGTTACAAGGTGAAGATCTTTAGTAGCAGTTTTTTTGGCTTTTATTATCTTGTCCACGTTGTCACAGGGATAGTGCAATTCTGCTAAGATGTCTTTAGTGAATAGCTGGCTCTTAGCCAACGCTTATTCTTCACATTGGTACATAGCATTTGCCTTGTCGTAGAGGTAATCAAAGACAGATTGAGAATGCTACTCCGGCCTTCCCCCAATGTCGTAACTAGTGGAATAAAGAAAAGATCTCTATTGTGTGTAGGTTCCCTTGAATCTTTTTGGAGGACTCTGCTTGGTTCTACTTTAATAGAGAGGGTTGTTATAATGATACCATTCAACAGTAGGCTGGTGGTGACTTTATCTCGTAGTGTAAAGTGGAGAGCAGTTTAAAGGGCGTCTTATACTAACTGTTAGACATAATCTCGAATTAAAGGTTCTTTTCTTTTTTTTAGCGACTACTTTGACTACAGCCTTGCCTCTAACAACCATAGTTTGGTTGGCTATAGTTTGGAACTACTGATTTTCCCTATAAGCAGTGTTTTTTTTGTGGTTGTCAGCTTTTTATGGAATATTGGTAACCATGTTAGGTGGGTAAAATATGTGTTTTTACAGGTGAATTAGATATCTTAATAAGTAACTGAGTGATTTTTTTTATAGGAAATTAGGCATCTTATGGGTAAATGAGTGATTTTAATAAGAAAAGAAGTATCTGTGTAGGTAAAAGAGTATACTTTTTGGATAAAGATGTGACTTTTTGAGAAAAATATGGGTGGATCGGTATCTTGAGTAGGTGGGTGTTTGAAAATGAGAAGTTCTCTCTGTCAATAGAGGTTGGAACAATGGTTTTCTTTTTCAAACCCCGCAAACGCACCAAAATGTTATGGTCTTATTTGGTTTAGACCCAAACACTATAAAAACTTCTCTACAGAAGGTGGTTTACTAGTAAAGATGGAGATTATGTTGTTGTGAAATAGTTTACCAAGAATGACAATGGTTGAAACAAACCTGAAATCACAAGAAACAATTGTTGAGGGCGGTACTGGCGATGAGCGACAATGACACTTCGACTGTCAAGTCAGTGGAAGGTTGAAGGAGGCGTAAGGTTTCCAAGAAACCCCAGAATCAAAGAAAAGTTAAGTGTATTTATGAATAAGTGAACTTATCCCCTTTGTGGGACTAACCTGACCTTTTAAGGTGGAGTGTCTTTAAAGGCATCTTTATGTCTTTTTGGATATATGGCGAGCCATTATTGCTGATTTCTCTCTTCAAGTAGGGCTTTAAGGGTAATTTGAACATTCTTATAGAGTTCTTTAGCTTACTTTGGGTTGGACAAATGTTTATTGAGGGATAGTCTGTGCTGGCAATATGTCCTCAACCTTAATTGGCCTATTTTGGATTAATCAATTAGTCGGAGGAGCACCTGATTTCACTAAAGATGGTGCAAGTGAGTTTGTCTATGGTCACTCTTCCTCAATTTTGACATTGGCAGCTTGTAAAGAGAATTTTAGAGATATTTCAAATGGGGAATGTACTGTAATGGCATGTCTTATTACCATTGGCAAAATTGTCGCGGCTCTATGGTCTCATGGTGACACATGGCGGCGCGGGTATTAGATGAGATGTGCTTTCTATTTCCTTAGATGATTTGGGTGGCCGATGCTAGTTCTTTGAGATCTTCTCATCTCATCCCCCCTCTTCAGTTTCCCCTTCATCTTTTATCAATGTCTTGAATCATGTTCCCCATGTGTCATGCCTTTAATACCCCTGGTCTATATTTTACCACCAATTGAGGATATGGCTCACGGCAATACCTTTAAAGAGTCCAGCAATGACATGATGATTGTTAATTAGAAAAAAATGTCATATAAATAAATTAGGTAAAAACGTAACTATGCAAAAAGAATAGTAACTAATTAGATGCATGTTACAACTACCATAATAACACAACAAGATACTAAAATCAATAATTGAAAAAATAAATACAATATATTTTATTCAATGCTCATTTTTTTATCCTTTTATCCCTTTAAGGCCTTTTCTAAACTTATCTTAAAATATATATATATAGCCTCATGATTTTTATTTATACACCCTTATTAATTCTAGTTAAGTTGTTTACATTTAAGTTAAGAAATTGAAAAAAAAGTTGAAGTATCTCAGTTTCATTAGGGGTGGGCAAATCGAGTTTCGGTTTGGGTTGTTCGTGTTTCAGTTTGGGTTTCAACCCTTTCAGGTTGGAGAATTGAACCCAATCGGGTTGAAAACGCCAACCCGAACCGAACCGAATTTAATTCGGTTCGGCTTGGATTGGCAATTCGGATCAGATTGGGTTGATAATTCAGGTTAAAATTTCGGTTCGGGTTAATTCGGGTTAGTTCAGGTTAGAATAATTCGGGTTAATTCAGGTTAGAATGGGTTGGAACAATTTAATCTAAAAATTCTAACAACAACCACTTAAAATCTAAAAATTTAAATTCCAAACTTTCTTAACAACAAATATCAACTACAAATCATCCTTAATAATATTTCAACAATTTAAAAATCTCAATTCCAAACATTCCAAACATCTTTAAGGAACGATTTAATCCAAAAGTTATAACAACCACTTAAAATCCAAAAATCTCAATTCCAAACATCCTTAATAATAAATATCAACTACAAATCATCTTTAATAACATTTCAATAATTTAAAACTCTCAATTCCAAATATTCCAAACATCCTTAAAGAACAATTTAATTCAAAAATTATAACAACCACTTAAATCCAAAAATCTCAATTTCAAACATCCTTAATGTATATATATTTTAATTTAAAAGCTGAATCTTAAAAAAAAAAAGCCTCAACCCAAACGGGTTGAAAATTCGGTTCGGGTTGAACCCGAACCGAAATTTAACCCGAACGGGTTGAAGCTTTGAATCCGTTCGGGTTTCATCAGTTAACCCAAACCAAACCGAACCCGAAATAAATTTTGGGTTCGGTTCGGTTCGGGTTAACCCGAAGCGAACGCCCACCCCTAAGTTTCATGCCAAGAATGTAACTTAGATGTGACGATTGCTTAGGGCTTACAAGAGAAGTGTGTTTGATCAAAAAGAATGAGAATGCTCACACTGACTGTACCTGCCCATGCTCCCCCCCCCCCCCCCCGGTGGGGATGCCATTCATTTTGTTAATTAGTTATTTCAGTTATGTTGCATGAGTAATTATGCCTTTTTTAATACTATCTGGTGTCTTAAAAAAAATATAGATGGAGTATTTTTAAACATAAAAAATAAAATAAAATCTTGTTAAACATGCATATGCCTTTATAGTCTTGAATTCATAAAAGAGTTGATAAATTATTTTTTTTTTTATTGTCAACCCCCATTCCAAACATATATAGTCAAATAGCGCTAATTATTTCTAATTTTGTTTTTTATAATACTAGTATAGTGTTTTGCTCTGATTTTGATTTAACTCAAAACACTATAAAGAGCTTCTCTGTAGAAGGGTGAAGTTAGTGTAAGGTTTAAAGATTGACGGTACTTCAACAGTCAAGTTAGTGAAAGGTTTAAAGAAGGTGATAGATTTTCCAAGAAACCCTCGAATAAGAGAAAAGATGACTGTTTTTGTTAGGGGTGTTCGTGGATCAGATATGGATTGGTTTGCGGATTCAAAAATTTTAACTCTATCCAATCCACGAATTAACTAAAGAAAAAATTTAATATAAAAATAATTTACTATTGATCAAATTTAAAATTAAATAAGATTTAAATAAATTAATTATTTAAATAAAGGTAGAAAATATAGTTAAAGTTTTAAAATATAATACATCAAAACAAAAAAAAATCACATTCGTTTAAATCAATACATGGAAATTAATTATTTAGGAAGCCATATTTATTTATTTAATTATTTTTATTTTATATTATTATTGGATAAGATATAATATAGTGTTAATGTAACTATTTTTTAACTTATTTATTTACTAGTAAGTACTAATGTCATATTTACAAGTTTTATTTTTTAATTAAATAAATACATTTTATTTTTTTGCGGATTCATGGATTTTTACAGATTTACAGAAGTAGATCCATATCAAATCCATCGATTATGGATTATCAAATTTTCAATCCAATACAATCCACTAATCTGCGGATCGGATTTTTATGAATCGGACAGATTGAGCGGATCATATTATATTATGAACACCTCTAGTTTTTGTGAATGAGTGAACTTACTTCTTTTTTTAGCTCAATATAACCTTTTAAGGTGAAGTGCCCCTAAGGGTATCTTTGTGTCCTTTTGGACACGTGGCAAGCTATTATTGGTAATTTCCCTCCTTAGGTATGATTTTAAAGGAAATTTTGCCCTTCTTATGGAGGCTCTTAAGTTTACTTTATTTGGACAGCTTTCTGTTTGGGCATTGTCTATGTTGATAGCATGTGGTCAACTCTAATGCACTTATTTTGATTGAACCAATTAGAGATTTTACAAGTGATTTCGTCTGTGATCCACTTTCCTAAATTTTGACTTTGGCTGCGTGCAAGGACATATTTTGGAAACTGTCTAGATGGGAACCCTGTTGTAATGACGTATCTTGTTATCGTTAGCGATGTTGTCGCTGTCTTGTGGTCCCATACTGACACATAGAAATGCAAGTATAAGGTAGGAGTTGCTTTGTGTTACCCTTAGATGATTAAGGTGACTGATGCTAGCACTTTAAGATTTGCCCATTTCATCTTCCCTCTTTAACTCCCCCTTCATCCTTTTTCACAATCTTGAGTCACGTTCCCCATGTGTCACGCCTTTAATACCCATGGTCTACATTTTACCACTAACAGAATCTCCATAGTCTTTTTTAGCAAAGCATAAGGTAAAAGGGACTAAAATTCTTATTTAAAGTGCCACGACATACGAGGAGATTTTTCAAGTGGGAATGGTCTTTCAAAGACATTCTCTATTGCTCGGCAAGGTCTGTTTTGGTGATGATGACATGGCTAATCCCTATTTGGGTTTTTTTTACTTTAAAAAGTAATTTGTGCTAATACTAATGCAAATTCCATGGCTTTTTTCAAGGATAATCCGTTTTGACCTAACATTGTCCTCGAAAAATAGGCAAAAAATGGGTTTCAAGTGGGACGGAAGGTCCTCGGAGGTGCTTTCATATAGTGAAGTATAAATTTCAACCCCTTAGGTTTCTAGGATTGATAGGGGCACACCTGATCTTCATAAAGGCCTGACTAAGGCTGATTTGGAAAAGCTCTAAGATTTTCTTTATTTGTCACCAGGTGATAAGATCTGGTGACCTTATAATAGGGAACACAAGAACGATCTGTTAGATGACAAAGTTGCCACTTGAGTTAATCTTTATAGCGTTCTGCTTACTGCTTTAAAGATACTTTAGGAGAGTGTATTGTGCCTTTAATGTGGCTATAGCCCAACTGTCTGGGCACTTATTTGTTGACTTGATTTCTTTATATGTAATGTTAATGGAGGTATTTGGTAGGAAACCTCCCACGCAGTTGTTACTGTGGATGTTTAATAAGAAGAGGGTCGAGATGGTGGCATGGCCTATTTGATATTTTGGAATAAGGAGGTTAATATCATTGGATCTGCCATATCTCATTATTTTTAGGACAACTGTTGGCTCGTTGCAACTAGATGATTGGGGGAGCATTTTACCTTCAAGTTAGGAGGTTCCTTGTATATCCACTTAATCTCGTATGGTTCTTTAACTTTTTACTTTCTTTTATGACTTTGATTGTTTGTTTTAGCGGCTTTATCTTTTTATGTTTACTTATCCCTAATTTTACAAAGGTAGATACATGCAAGGCTAGCAAAAAAGACAAGGATCTGACTAGTAGAGTTGTTAGAAAGCTAAAGGATAGAGTCTATCTGAAGATTTTGGGTAACCTCAAAGTCGAGGAAAAGGTTTATAAGAATGGCTTATGGATGGCAAATTTTAGGGGTGATTGTGAAACCAAAAGTGTTAGGGAGGCTCCTATTTGATATTGCTCATTGACCATAACCAGCGGATAATTTCTAACTGTGGATGCGCCATCCCCTAAATGGTTCGGAGATCATCCCTAGTGGTTTAAAATCGTCCCCTTTTACATTAGGATTTTATTTTATATTTCACCATAGGTGTCTATTTCCTTTATCTGCATGCTGTCTTTTTAAAATACTCTAACATTTTTTTCTCCACGTATTTTCAGCTAGATAGCGTGTTGGAAAAAGATATGTCTAAGGCAAATAAAGGTTCTTTCTAGACTGGCAAGAACTGAGCATCTAGCTTAGCTTAAAAGGATATAGGCTTGACTAGAGGATCCTTCTATGGTTATTCTGAGGAGGACGACCAAACTTAATGTCGAGGTGAGAAAAGTCAAAGACAAGGCACCAAAGGATGTGTTTGACTTGAAGCAGCGGGCCCAATGTATTGAACTAAACTACTTGCATGCTATTAAGGCGGACTATCCTGACGTGACCGTGGTAAAGTATCCTCCATACATTGCATATGGCTAAGTAAATGGAGCTTTTCGCGACCTAGGAGAGGCCCTTGAATGGCCTATGATGGAAAGAGAATCCTCCCTAGATTCTGTAGTGGACGATCTTAAAGATATTGTCCCATATATATTTCGAGTCTAGTTCTATCAATAGGCTTGGTGCCAAGGATGCAGCACAGAAGATGCTGCTAGCGGCAAGAGTGCTAGTTGTGTAAGGCAAAAGGCCGATGAGTGAGGGCAAGAAGAGCAATTGGTCATGAAGACATGGTGTTGTTGGCTATGGTTTTATGTATTTGCGAATTGTTGCCATTTTCTACTTTGTTTTTATTTTATTCTATTTTTTCTTAGACTTTGTCATGTATTGTATTAAGCTAGTCTTGACAGTGGCCCTTAACTTTATTTGACCTGGGGAATTCTCCCCATATGGGCCATGTGATGCCTTTTATGAGGCATGATTTTTTTTCTTTCATATTCTCTCGCTACATTTTTTATTGCTTTGAATTTGAGTGAAATGGTTACCTTCACGTGGTGTTCCCAAGGACAAAAAAGGGGGTTGACCTTATGTTTTCTTCTTATGCTTAGGGATTCTTTGCTGCACTTAGGGCTCTTCGCCTCATTTAAGACAATTATTTTATATGCTGCACCTGAGCCTATTCGCCTCACTTGGGGCATTTATTTTGCCGTCATAGAGGTTGGTTATATGCATGCATGATTTTCAAAGATTGAGCAAGATAAACTCATCGCCAGAGGGGGTGTCCTCCGTGTATGGGATCTTTTAATGGAGAGTGTGGGGCTCTCATAAATGCCATGTGGGGGTTCCATTGTATGGCGATGTGGGGGCTTATAGACAGCGCCCTTTCTATGTGTGAAGCCACATTATTAAATAAGACATATATTTTGAGACATATATCTATTGAATATCATGTCATTGTTAAAATCAAAGGGCAACACTTACGCTTCATAATCAGATTACAACATTAGTGGTTTTTAAATAAAGTGGGGACCAGATGGAATCGCATAAAGCTTTCTCCTAGTTTATCACCATTGTATAAAACATAAATTGAAAGTAAAGCAAAAACTGCAAAAGTAACTAAAAAAATAATCCCGTTTTAAGATTTATTGTGGAGACGATTCCCTAGTTATTGATAATATTTCCTGAGCATGGCATCATTCCACGAGTGCTCGATTTTCTTTCTATAAAAGCGCAGCAGTACGTACGCACTAGATTTAAGCATCGGTTGAACTCTTTATGGTATCTCTGAAATTCACACCAAAGGTGTCGTCCCTAGGTTTTTGATGTTTTGGGTAACCCAAGGGAGCACGAGATCCCCTTCAATGAAGGCGTTGGGATGATCCTTCTTTTTTTAGAAGTTGGCAATTTAACACTAATATGCAGTAATCCTTAATACAATGTTTAGTCTCTTCTCTTCAGCTAGGTCCATTGTTGTCACCAAGAGTTCCTCATTCTCACCTCTTTGAAATTGGTAACCTTATGTATTGGGCCTTCCATCTTGGTGGGATAACTATGTATGTCCCATATGCCAACAAAAAATAGGTCTCGCCTATAGAGATATTCTTTATGGTGTGATAAGTCTCGTAAGACACCTAGTAGCTTATTTGGCCATAATTGGTTTTTGTCATTTAGCTTATTCTTCAAGAGATCCTTAATAGTTTTGTTGACTACTTCAACTTGCCCATTTAACAGCAAGTGAGCTGGAGTGGCGAATCGATTAACAATCCCTAGATTAGCATAGAATTCTCAAAACTATTTATTATAGGTTATATAAGTTAAAGGCTTAACTTCTACTAACTTGGTAAAATAGTCAATGGTCACGACTATATACTTTATCTTGCTCTTTTCTAGTAAACATGAGCCCAATGAGATTGACCCCTAATACAGTAAATGAACAAGAGTTTTGTAGCAGCATAAGCATCTCCGGGACTGTTTGTGCACTTTGACAGACCTTTTGTCATTTGTCACACTTTCTCACTTTCTCTTTAAATTTGACTCATATGGTAGGCCAGCAGTAATATGCTTTCAGAGCCTTACTATAAACCATGTTCTAGTGTAATTGCTGTAAATTCCCATGTGAATTTCTTCAAGCACGTATACAGCTTTAGAAAACCCCTAGGCATTTGAGGTAAGGAAACCAGAGTTCAATAAATGCAATATTTAGCAACTATGTATAAGTCTTTGAGCCTCATTCTCATCCTCGGAAATAGTCCTCTTCTACAACCAATCAACTACAGGGTCCATCTAAGATTCTTTAGTGACCACGAAATTCATCTCTAGAGGATGATCCCCAATAAAGCCAAGTTTGAGCACTTTCACAATGATGATAGTTTTAGGGAAAGTTACCCCCCTTTTCAATGCCATTTTTGCTAAATATCATCATTGTGAGAACTTCTAGGGACATTTTTGTTAAATGTCATCATTTTTGCTAAAGTAACCTTGTCGGCTAGCAAGTTCTTTCTCTCGGGACCTACTCAATTTCCACTTTTATAAAGAACTTCTTTAACTCTTTAACCTTTGGAAGGTAGGCCCTAATGTTATCTTCATTTACTTGGAATTCTTCCCTGACCTAGTGTTGTGAAATTTTATTGTACTCACAAGTGAACAAATCTATTATATAGTAGATTTAGTGGTAATGAGTGTTGATCCCATAAGAAGGTAGATTGAATTATGCATAGGGTTAATTTTCTATGTATATATGTGAGTTGGTTGGAACTAAATTTTTTTCCTTAAGATTTAAAACAAAATGGCGAGAATGAATTAAAAATGAAAATAATGCAAATGAAACGCTTGAGTCTTTGAATTTACACTCAACATTCACCATGAGCTTAATATTTTTTTTTAGTTCCAATTAATTCATAAAAGGGTATTTCAACTCCTCATAATCTTCACTCTAATAAATATGATATAAACACTTAGTATACCTAAGTGTAATGATCTTCCACTAAGTGTGGTGTCAAGAACGTGTTGTACCAAATGAAAATAATCATTATGTAGACAATGTGACAATACCATATATTAAATAGCTTAGATGCACTCTCTATCGACACTGAGTCAAGACGACCCACAAAATACTAGAAGAGAATTTCCCTCTAATAAATATGGTGCCAAGTGCTTATTGTACCTAACAGTAACGATCCTTCACTAGGGAGTCGGTATACCGTGCAAAATCTATATGAGATACACTTTTTGTTGACAATAAGTCAAAACAACACATAAATTAAAGATGATAGGAAAATAAACTTACCTAATTAAGCTCATGGATCATGTTGAGGTATCACCTTCAACCCAAACTTAAAACTAAACTAACCACTCATAATTGAACAAGGGATAAAATGATAATTTATTAAAATATGTAGAAAATACAAGATAGAGAGAGAATTACAGAAAATGAAGGTCAAAAATGGATTTAGGGGTCTCAAATTAAAAGTAAGCCTTTTATTTATAGATACAATGGTTAATTCATGGTCATTGGATGAAAACAATTCAAACGCTCAAGATTGTACTAGGTGGTAAGTTTTGATTGGTTGGAACACATCAGTATTTTGGTCTAATAAGATGCTACCACATCATTGATCAATACCACAACAATATTTAGGTCCAATAACATCCTACTACATCATCGGTCAACGTCACATCAACAGTTAATGCCACATAATCAGTCAATACTACACTATTGGTCTAATAGGATGTTGTCACATCATCGGTCAATATCACGTCATCATACCGTATGTGTGAACAATGTTGTACATGTGAATAATATTGTATATGTGAATAGTACTGTACACATGAACAATGCTGATTACCCATTTATGCTCTTTTAAGGTTTTCAACAGTTGCAAGTTTAAAAATGCCATTCGTTTTGCTGTCCAACTTCTTATTAGTTGTGAAATTGCCAAAATATTCTTAAAATATATAAATACTTAAATTATTATAAAACACACATAGTAAAAGTTTAGAGGATTTAAACATGTAAAAGTAAAAATGTTAGTGAGATTTAGAGTACAAAATGATAATTTTACCTTTTATAAATATGCATTCTCCAGTACTTAACACCTGACCCACGACTAGCAACTTCTTCGCGCCAATTGTTCTTCCCATTTTTGGACCAGTGATGAGGGCCTTATGCTCAACTTCATTGTTTGAAGTTCCAAAACCAAACTCAAGGCATAAGTGATCTCTACTCCGTCCGGTCCTTGGATTATGATCCTAACTCCACTACCATTGGTGTTAAAAGCTCCATCGACATAGATGATCGATGAATTCAGTGAATTCAGCAATGAAATCAGTGATGGCTTGTACTTTGATTGAAAGGCGAGGTCTATAGATGATGTCAAATTTACTAAGTTCCAAAGACCACTCAATCAACCTTTCTGATTTGTCAAAATGCAATAATACTTGTCTTAGGGGTCAATAAGTGAGGATATCGCTCGTACATGCTTGAAAGTAAGGTTTTAGTTTTCTAGCAGAAACCACCAAAGCCAAAACAAGTTTTTTCAGTGTAAGATAACTTTTTTCAGCGTCGCCCATGGCCTTGATTAAGTAGCACTTATTTTTTCACCTTTTAAAGCTTTAAAACTGTAAAATAAAGGAGTAGTACTTCCTTAGGTTTGGGCTCGGTTGCTGGGTACTTTAAAACTGTAAAATAAAATAGTAGTACTTCCCTAGGTTTGGGCTTAGTTGCTGGGTACTATCCCCCTCTTTTTTACACTAGTACGAGACTTGTGGCTATTTTTTAAACTACCAATTAAATGAGTAGTACTTCTCCAAATTTGGGCTTTACCAACAATGGGGAGTTACTGAGATAGCTTTTAAATTGCTGGAGGGTTCCTCACACTCAGGGTCTATTTCATCTATCGTTGCATTTTAAAGCTTTGAAAAAGGGTTGACATTTATCTATTTAAATGAAACGACTAAGGGTAGTTACTTGCCCAACGAGACTTTAAACTTTTTTAATATTGTCTGGGGATCACATTTCCAAGATAGCCCTTATTTTGTTAGGGTTGGCCTTAATGCCATGGTGTTGCACTATAAGTCTTAAGAATTTTCCTGAAGCTACACCAAATGCACATTTATTAGGATTCAACTTTATGTGATTGGCCTTTAAGATTTGAGAGGTGATTCAGAGGTCTCGCACATGGTTAGTGTAATGAACGAACTTGGTGATCATATAGTCAATGTAAACTTTCATAGTTTTCCCCAACTAGTCTTTTAACAATATGTTGACCAAGTGCTGATAGATGGCACTTGTATTCTTTATGTCAAATAACTTAAAGAATAATAATACAATCCTCTGTAAGTGACAAAAATTGTCATCCTTTCATCTGCTGCTTAGAGCATATTACCAAGCACTCTTGGAATGTCGGCATGCTCATAGCATATTACCAAGAGGATCATTTCGACAAGCGATCTCTAAAAGAACTGATATATTTATTTACTTTTTCAGTTTCTATCTTACTATTACTTTATGTTTTGTACTACAATGATAACAGGAAGAAGCCACTCATGACTCCAATTGGATTGCACTCAACCATTCGAATAAGGCGTGCATGTTGCCTCTTTCTTAGCCATTTGAATGAGGCATACATCTACCTCTTTCTTAACTATTCGAATGATGTGTGCATGCTGCCTTTTTCTCAACCATTTGGATGAGTATTATTAAGTAAAAATGTGTATCACACTATTTGTTTTATCTCTTAAGATGGCTACAGTACCCGAAAAATGGGCATTGTTTATAAGCCCTCAGAATCTCTATAAACTAAAAAAAAAAAATCTCACATGCGGTAGGGAATATTACTGTGTTGCCGATGAGTGTTTTTTAAACTCTGGATAATAAAGGCCTACGCATAATGGGATTAACCACACATAATGGTGAAGGGATGGGATCAAACCCACATAATGGTGAAGAAACCTGACAATCTCTATCATAAGGGCCTATCATGATAAGATCGACCCCACATGGTAGTGAAAGAACCTCACAATCTCCATACAAAGAGTCCATGCATGATAAAAATACGCCACATAACGATGAAGAACCTCTGCACTTTCCACAGAAGCAATACGGATCCCACGCATAGGGGGACGCCCCTTATGATGATGAGTAGATCCCGTACGATCTTCAAAAATCGTGCATGCTTGGGACCAACCCACATGATGGTGAAATAAATACGCTAAGGGTGGCAATGAGCCCCAGGCACTGGATATAAAATAAATGCCCTATGTGCAACAATAAGCCCCAGGCACAACACATAAATTAAATGCCTCGAGTGCAGCGATGAGCCCCAAGTGCGGTACATAAAATAAATGCCTCGAGCGCAATGATGAGCTCCAGGTGTGGCACATAAAACAAATGCCCCACATGCCTTGACGAGCCTCAGGCATGGCACATAAAATAAATGCACTGAGCGCGGTGATTAGCGCCAAGCACGGTAAATAAAATAAATGCCCCAAGAGCAACAACGAGCCCCAGGCACAACACATAAAATGATTGCCCTAAGCACATCAATGAGCTCTAAGTGCAGTACATAAAATAAATGCCACAAGCACGGTGATGAGCCCCAAGCATGACATATAAAATAAATGCCCTATGTGCAATACATAATGTGAGCTCCCCAAGCACAACAAATATTGCAAACTCTCCAAGCACTATAGTAATGCCTAGGGAGCGCATATTGCAAATGCCCCATGCAGGGCACATGATGCAAGCTCCTCAAGCACGGCACATAAGGCAAACTCCCAAGCGCTTGCAGTAATGCCCCAAGCATGGCGTATACTACAATTACCCTAAGCACGACGCATGATGCAAGTTCCCAATCGCAACAAATAAAGTAGACTCACTTAGGCGCAACAATAAAAGGTCAAACCAACCCCTTAACTGCAATGAAAGCTACTCCTAGAGGTCATTCTCTTCCATCTTATACCCTTCATCGCTAACATCCTTGCTTGCAACAAAGTCCCCTAAGCCTGTAGCTGATTATCAAGAGTTGGACTTTAATCGCGAGGAAGGTCGGCACCTTTGTGACCATCCCCTAGAGAATTTAGAGAAAATCCTTATGGACAATTCAAAGATCCTCCCCATAATGCTCTTGTCACTTGGGCATAGGAAAAATATAAAGGGAATTTCTCTACATCCACTTCGGAATAATAAAACCCAGTGGGATAAAGACAGTTCAGCACCATACACTAAGCCCGTTAGTTTGGATTAAAGGCATTCTCTTCAAATTTCTCCTTGGCCTGCTTTGCTTTGCTACAAATAGAATTTGATTACTTCTTAAAGAGTCTCTTCTCTCATAGGACCTTTGCCTAATACTCGCCATCTCCTTATGGAGCTTGATCACCTCTACCATCAATTGAGAGTTCTACTCTAATATCTCATTTAAGATATAGGCACAAAGCATAGCAGTCTACACAAATAAAAAAAGAAAAGATGAGAACAAAATGAGGATCACGTGAGATGTCAGCTAGTGTTGGTTTATTTCTATAGGTAAATACTACCAATGCCAATGTGCAAGTATACACAACAAGTAATAAAGTGATAAGTATTCAAGATCGTCTCCACAAGGATTGATGTTACTCGAATTGCTAAAGCAATCATAATAACGCAACTCAACTTAAGACCAAAACAAACAATTGTCAAGTAATTCCTATTGTAATCAATGATTAAAGTAAGAATAAAATAAAATGATATCGCAATAAAATAAACTAAGTTAAGTATGCCTAAGATTCAATTGAAATTATGGTAGTTGAATGATCAAACTCTCTTTAGGAAATGACTGTTTTCAACAAGTTAGCACCAGTTATTATGACCACTACTGCAGCACTGGGCAGAATTTATCTGCATCCTCAGCTATCGTATATTGGAAATTTCATACCTTTAAATCTATTAACAATGACTAGCTGCTAATTTATTTATAGTATAGCGTTATAGTCTTTAACCTTTCCACCCTACAAGGTGAACACCTATGTCTAATGTGTCACAAATCTTAACTTCAAGCATTACCTTTATGGGATTCCAAATAACTTAATTTAGGAAACTCGACTTAAGATCAAGTAATACTTCTAATAATATCTGCTAAGACATGCTCTTTTGCTGCTCTTTCTTAACTGGAACTATTAAATGGGTAGTCAACCGAAATAACAGTTATATTCATAAAAACTATTAGAGTAAAATGCTACAGCAAAGCTATAACAACAAATAAGAACAGTTAAGAACCCGTTGGATAGTTTGTCACTCAACTACACGTAAGTTTAATTCATATTCTAAATGATAAAAGTAAACATAAATATATTGAACACGGAATACATCCAAACAATTAAAGGAAGAATATAAATATAAGTTGAGCACGGTGAAAGACAAAGAATTCTACACGATTATTCAATGTTGTCGAACAGCACTCTTCAATCTTGATCTTCTTCTTCTTGCCTTTTTAATTATTTGATAATAATTCCTTGCCGCCTTTCCATGTGGTGCATGCTTCCTTTTTATATTGCAAATTATGGAAAACAAAAGCTCATGAGCGTGCATGCGTTAAAATATGAAGCATGCAAATTGCGCTTTCAGTGGCTGACCCGCACCTAAGTTTTCTCGCTTACTGCTCCCAGATTACTACAGCACTGGTTGCTCTAACATCCACAACAACACTGCCCTATTCCCGATTGTGCTTTCTTTCTTTTGTGGCCATCTTCTTTCCTCCCCTTATTCTTCTATTGTCTCAACATCTCCTCATGATTTTAGACTTTCTGCAAATCTACAATTATGCACCTGTTTTTTAACACAAATTACTTTGATTCAAGCAAAACTCATTAAGACTCAACTAGAATAAATGTTTATGCAAAATGTAACTAAAATGTAATAAAAACATCTTATTTGTTCTCTAAGTGACCTTAATTCAAGTCTAGAATTAATGTAATAACTCTTATTTTATTGAGTTATCAGCTAGTTAGAGTCATGAGAAAAGCAAATTGGAACCAATCTAGAGAGAGCTCTTTGTAGCCTCCTTTAATAGTTGACGTAGTGAGGCCTTATTGGCAGAATGCAAGAACTCGGACTTTCTCTACGTAGCTTAATGAGGATGGGGAAAAAGATCATTGGTAATTGGCCTTTTTCCTTTTGTTAACTGTCGATCTAGTTCAGGTAGCAATGGGGACAAGCCCTTCGAAACACTCTCAGGGTTAGATAAACAAGCATTTTCAAAAAAGCCCCTTCCAAACAACGCCTGAGCGTAGTCCTCTTTAGCCATCAGCCAAACCTGTTGTCCATTTAGCAGAATTAGAACTCCTTTTTAGCCAACATGATCCCTTCATATGTCATGATTCCTCAAATAGAAATTTAATCTCCTTCACGTTATTCTTCATTAAAGAAAGTTAATGGGATCTTGTTGGTGGCTAAATATAGACCAAAGGTATTAAGGGCATGATATGTGGAAAGTATGACTCAAGACTGTGATAAAAGATAAAGGGGAAGTTGAAAAGGAAGATGTCTCAAAGAACTAACCTCGATCGTCCAAATCATTGAGGATAAAAGAAAGTGCCTTTTCGATCACACATGCACCACCATATTTCAACACAGGACCATGGAGCAGCGAAAAATTTGCCAACAGATGTAGGACACGTCATTATAATACGGTTCCCACTTTGACTGCCTCCAAAATATCTCTTCACAAGTTGCCAAAGTTAGAATTAAAGAAAGAAGACCACAGACAAAGCCACATTGTACCCCTTCTAGTGAAATCAGGTGCTTCTCAGCACGATTGCCTCATTCAAAATGGTCTAATCAGAGTTAAAGACACGCTATCAACACACACAATCCCTAAATAGATAGCCATCCAACCCAAACAATCTTAGAAACCTCTATAAAATAAGCCAAATTATCCTAAAAACCCTACCTGGGGAGGGAAATCACCAATAACATCTTGTCATGTGTCTAAAATGATACAAAGATGCCCTCAGGAATGCTCCATCTTAAAAGGTTATATTGGTCTCACAAAAGGAGTAAGTTCATTTATTCACAGGATATTAAGAAAATCTCTTATTCTAGGGTTTCTCTAAAACCCTTCTCTCCCACTAACTTCCAACTAACCTGATCGTCGGAGTGTCGTTGCCAGCTACTGCTAGTGTTGCCTAATGGCTATTTCTTGTGATTTCAGGTTCGTTTTAGCCGTCACCAACCCTAAAAAACATATCCTAACAGTCCAACATCCATATTTACTAGAAAACTACTTTCTACAAAGAAACTCTCTTAGTATTTTGGGCTGAACCACAATCAGACCAAAACATATATAATTGAAATTTTGTCTATATTAGAGGTTATGGCTCTTGGCAATACTTTACATCAATAAAAAAATAATTTTACGATTGATACAAAGAGAAAAAATTTCAAGAAATAAACTAAAAATTAATTAAAAAGGGACAAAATTAATTCGATGTGAGTTGTAATTACCATCATAATACAACAATGTACTAATATTAATAGTTAATATAAATAGACATAGTATCATTAATGCTGATCAATGGAATCATCAATCTTGTTCGAGCTTCTACAACTTGTTTCTCAATACTCATTCATATATATAGAGTCTCATATCTATTTGATTCCAACATTTGTCTTTTAATTCTAATGAGGTTATTTAGTTACAATTTAGTTAGGAAACAGAAAAATATCCAAGATTTTTTATTTCAACATTTTGGCTTTGCTTGCAGCGGCAAACATTGAAAGTAGATTTATTTTAATCATTAGTATTAGCCAAGAATCTAACCCAAATTCTTCACTTTCTACCAATCCTACAGCATCACCTAACTGTGACAATTTGCTCAGAGCTTACAAATGAAGGGTGCTTAACTAAGAAGACTAAGCATGCTCATACTAACTGTATCTACCCATGCCTACCCCACAACACCCCCCTCCCCCGCACAAGGATGCCGTTGATTTTGTTAATGAGTTATTTATCTTATGTTGTATATGAGTAATCTTGCAATAACCATCAATTGCAATGAAATTAAAAATATACTTGAATAAAAAAGGAATTAATTCATTATAAATGTATTATATGAATATATCATTTGATGCTGTTTGGATGTGTAGGTATCACTAAATCAATTTAGGAAAAAGTAGTTTGTTGAATGCTAATGTTGATCAACAGATTAGAAATCCATATAATTTCAATGTAATCACATCTTTCGCGAGGGCAATTGTGTGGAGATAGTTTTTATCGTATTTACAAGCAACATAAATTTATATAATTTTCTTAATAATTTACGTTCAACTTACAACATGGAATTTCGATTTATAGCTTTAAAAGAATGAAGAACTTGCACCAACATAAAATCAAAATTCATAGCAAATTTTTTCTCAAGTCCATACAAGAAGCCCCACTATTAATTTCTCTCAAGTCCATCCAAGAAGCCCTACTATTACTGACCAGGCTGGCAGACCCAATTAGATATAAGCTGACACAATCGAATCACCCCCGGTCCATCTTATCATGCCAAAAGTACCATTAGCTTAAGCATATTAACACTGCTTCAATGGGTATTCAAAAATCAAGATTTAATCAACTACTATGGCAATGGTTGCCCTTTGCACTCCTGAAATTACAGCGACTAGCAATGCCAGACTTAATTAGGGTTGGGAAGAATAAATGAATCGAAATTGAATTGAATAGTAAATGAATTGGGTCAAAATTTGATAGATTCAAATTTGATTTATTTATAAAAAGAATTGTAATATCATGATATGATTTATTTATTAAATGAATATTTGTTTAATTCATTTACCGTACAAAATTAAATAAATCAAATCGAATTTAGAGTTGTTTACAATTCATTTAATTTGTTTGTGCAGAATTAATAACAAAACAATCGAATTTGTTTATTAAATGAATATTTGTTTAATTCGTTTACTGTACAAAATTAAATAAATCAAATCGAATCGAATTTAGAATTATTTACAATTCATTTAATTTGTCTATGCAAAATTAATAACAAATCAATTGAATCTAGATTCATTTACAAAAATAATAAGTAATAAATAAAAATCAAGCAAAAATATGATAGAAAAAAACCAGAAAATTAACATCGTACAAAATACAAGTAAATCCTAAATGAATAGATGAATTAATGACCTCAAACTCATCAATTAATTTATTTAATAAATCTAATCAAATTTACCTATTTATTAAACAAATCAATTGTTTTAAACTTTAATTTGAATTCAATTCAATTCCTAACACAAGTTGCCACCGCTAGATTTGATAGGCATGTTGTACCCAACGGTTTTTACTACCATATACTGGTCTAGTATTGCTAATGGAACTGACTTTTTGAACTTTAGAGGTCATAAATTTTGATATTCAACGTCACCTAATAAAAATAAATAAATAACAACACATGCAATCTTGTAACATAAGAAGTTGAACCATTAAAATATCTCGCATACTATGTTACAAATATCCCCTTTTTCTAATAACATTACCACACCAATAAAATAGCAATATGCTATAGTGAATGGAAGATCAACACATCACCACTGTGGTAACTAATAGGGATCAAAATTTAATAATTTCAGCAATAAGACTCAGCTGACTATTGAATGGCTGGAAGAAAAAAAAAAAATACAAGAGAGCTAAGTACACCTTTGCCGGTTAAGAATCCTCAGTCCCCTGATGTTTCTTCTGGTAAACTGTTTCTAAGCATTCCTTAGCTCTGTGAACCTTTGATTGTAGGTAAAAGCTCCCATTTTTGGCATTTTGTTCAAACAAGTTGTCATATTTCTGCATATAAGGTACCCTTGAGTGACAAAATCTTAAGGGAAAACAATAAGAATGAATTTCAAAAGCACTTTATAAAATTTAACCTTCAAGATTTCTTCCCATGATGACTGCTCAGTGACACCAAGAATCTGCCTTGCCTCTGGTTCTGCCATCATTTTGCTTGCCCTCCTGATGTTTTGCACTGTTTCTTGAGCAACACCAGATTTGGAGGCATCTGCAACGAGTAACGAACATTTTAAGGATTAAAGAGTTCTATGCCAATGAAACATAACATAATCAAAAGTGAAGAAAAGCATATTCGACTTATGTAATTGAGATGAGTCAGCATCAAAAAACTGATTCTGGAACAGGGAAAAAACATACTCGCAAGTGCTTGACGGTATGCTTGAACAACAGCCCTTGCCATTATCCCAGAACCCATCACTATCAACTGGGCAATAATTCTCGCAGCCTGTACAAACAGATGCAACAAATGTTATCCGTAATATTCTTCTTTCTTTCTTCTTTAAGGGTACAAAGGAGTATCTTAGGACTGCAGAAAAGAGCAGCACTAAATAACATTTCAAGGACCCAGTAGAAATCTGTCATGGAAAACCTCCATAAAAAGATGTTCAGGATTTTCCAAGGAAACTAATCAATAAAAAACATACTTTACCATAAAATACAACTGATTAGGTCATGAAGTGATGAGTAAAAATATGAAGATAATACAGATATCCCATTACTTAGCAAAAATTTGTAGGTTTGCCCGACTAAACAATCATTCTAAAACTAATAACAAAAAATAATTAAAAAAAGGCCAAGTCTTAACAAAAGCAATAGCAAATCTCATCAATAACCAGAGTTTCTTCAGGTTCATGTACAGAAGTTGCCAAAATCAGACAAACATCTTTTTCACAAGTTTTGTAAAAAAAATGTACTACGATTGGAAACAAAGTTGCCTTTGTTTAAATGCATAGAAATGATGAAAGAATCTAAATTGGTTCAAGTCAGGACTAGAAAAGCTCAGCGTAAACTCAATAATATAGACAAGAATTCGTAACCTTAACCAAAGTGTCTGCACAATAAGCATTCATAACTTGATAGTTAAAATGTTGCTACTATTAAGTTGTCAAGAATAATGCCGCCTTTGTCCCATAAAAAATAGCCTCACCGCTAAACCTAGGTCACCTAACGCAAGCTAGATTGGCCACTCTTCAACTGCCACTAAGTTAGCTCATGAACAGACTCAACTTATCTGTATACTTGATAGAAAAAGATCATAGTGCCTAACATTAGGTTAAAATTATTAATGCCAATTGACACCAACTCGAAAATGCATGATTGGGTAGAGAAGAAAAATGCTATGAAATTATACATACCATCAGTAAAGAAAAAGTAAATATATATCGAGGAACTGTAGGCACTGCAAATTACTTCTGGACCTGAGAGACCTGCAATAGCAGAACGAACATGATGAATATAATATTCTATGATAAAAAAGTTTCTGTTTTGTTCACCCACCAACATAAAAACAACAAGCTTTTCCAAAAAGTGACCAAATTTCTACATTGTAACAAAAGTGGCCAGCACAGCTAAAATCTATCACCAGAAATTGGACATGAATGATGCAAAGTTTCCCCTTTTCATCCCACAATTAAATCAACTATAAATCAGTTCTAGGCCCCAGAAGACACAGCATAGGTCTATATAAAACTTTGAAACTATTCCATAAGACAATCGGCAAATCAACTTCTAAAATCATCCATAAGCAACCATAACTTACAATCCATTAATCCAAAAAATTTGCTCCAAAAAAATATATTGTAAAACACAGAAGCAAGGCAAGGCCGAAGAACCCTAGTGTATTACTAATATATGACATACAACAATATTCAAGTTATAATTATTTTATAATTCTTTCAGCTTGAACGTTGCCAAAAACTATGAACAATTTGTAATTTGGTAATATAAAATTTGAAAATAAATCAACAGCAAGGATATAATCAAATGGTACTTACACAAGGGAAGGGACGAAGCTGACTACTTGGAGAGGTGTTCGCAATAAGGAAAAAAGAGGCCGTTTCAGGGGGCTTAGGTTATTTATATCGGAAACCCACGGGTGCCGCCAATGCCGAAATTTACAGTACGGATCCGGGAAATCCGAGTTCCCGGTCCGGGTTTTTTATCATCCCAATTATGGGACTGTGGCTTGGGCTATGCGCAACTTGGGCCCTAGTCATCTAAATTTTTAATTGGGCTTAGGCTTAGCCAGTACTTAAAACCAAATTTAATATTTGTTTTATTTTTATTTTTTTAATACAGATGAAAGTTAGTTTTACAATTTGATAATAGCGATGCAATTTAGATATAATTCACCAATAATTTCAGAATTTAAATTAAGAAAATAATTTTATTAAATTGTATATATGGACGATTTTGCAGCTGTATCAATTTTCTTTAATTATAATATTTATATATATTCTTGTAAATAACAGGATTAAAAATGCAGAGTGAAAAGGATTTACAGAGACAAATGATGTTCGACTATTGCTCTAGGTTCAAATCTATTGTAATAAATAATTTTATTTTGAGGGTGCTTGCCTGAAGATCATAATATGAAAGAAAATACCTCTTAATATAAGAAATGTTCAACAATTTCGATCTCCCAAGAATAAGAGACATCACTACATAAATTATGAAGCCGAAGACACTGTATGTCTGTATCCTGAGAATAGGCTGGTAAGATACCTGCTTTTTCGACTGGTCCAACTCCTAGACTGATGATTGAACTTTGAAGATGGAACCATAACATAATGTTGCATTTTTTTCTCAGTAGTTCAAAGCAATTAACTATTTTGAGAGCCAAAAACTCAAATGGTCAACGGGAGAACTGAAAACTACCGGACTTGTATCATGTACTTCACTACGTTGAACTTAAATTATTCTATACAAGGGAGCTTGTAGCATTCAAGAACCAAACATGAGAACAGAATCTCTACATACTCAAAGAAGCTAAAGAGAAAAGAGATAAATAAAACCTGTGTATAGACAGAAAGTCCCCGAAAAACTAGCTAGTCTACTCATGCAATGTTCCTTTTTCAGCAAAACTTCACAGGCCAGTGAAGCTAGCGTTACCTGACTAATCAAAAAGTCAGGCACTATCTTGATCATCTGAAGGCATGAGGAGAGGACTGGCTGGTGAATCATTCTCTTCTTCCATTTCTTCTTCAGCTTTTGTGTCCTTGCTGCCGACTTTCAGATTAGCTTCAGAGTCCACATCTAAGCCATCATCAGGCTTCTCTGCGGCAATTGTGGCCTCCTCGCCGTCATTATTTCTTCCTAAGGAGTCCTCTACATCAACCTTCTTCCTCTTACTTGCCCTTTCCGGTGTGCATTTCACTTGAGGATTGTGAGAACAGCCAGTGACAATTGTTTCTTCATGATGTTTTCCACTGCTTTTGCTGGACTCCGGCACCAGATCAGAAATACCCTCTGAGGCATCTGTTTCTTCGTCATTTGACTCCTCGGCAAGTTCGTCATCCTCTTCAGTCTTCTGTTTCAGAGACTCAATCACCTCCATCAACTCCCTGTTGACCTGTCATGGTGAATCTCCACAAACTACATAAGCTAAAATTAAGGAGATTTCACACTAATGCCGTAAGTTTCCAAGAAGACCAGAATGAAAAACAAAATGCTGAAAATTTCCAGAATATGTTTCACCTGCCTGTGGTTCCCAGTTTTACATTATTATTTTTGTATCATCTCAGCAATTAACAATAAAATAAAGCACTGTATCCGCTACACAGATATAAATGTGATTTTCACAGCTGTGCACAATTCTTACTTGAGGGTCCTTGAGAAAATCTGAAATGTCAGTTGTGCAAGACGGGCACTTCATGATGATTTTCTGTGATCGAAGCGCCCGTCCGCCTCTGCTTCTTTCTCTGACAAAACTCTTACCAGAAAATGCCTCTTCCAAGCATGACTTGCAGAAATTATGAGCACAAGGTGTCGTTACTGGTTGTGCCATTACTTGCTTACAGAGGAAGCAACTAAACTCTGATCATGGAAAAATTCCAAATTGGATATAAATATCATATTTCTGAAAGTAATAACAAATACGAGACTTTAATAAACTTTACAAGTTCATCCAATTAACCTGTTCTTATGGCTGAACAACCCAATTCTGTCAATAGAAATTTATTGATAAAACTCACTTTCAAATTGAGAATTCTATCAAAATTTAAGACCCAAAATAGTTTCATGATACACTTGAACAAGGAAAAATTGGCAGTCAAATCCAAGGAATAAGTATTATTGAAGATGAGGGTAAGGGATAGAAAACAAACCTTTCAGGAGCTTTTCTCTTACAGTTATACTCTTCTTGCCATCAGATTTCCCAGTGTGTGCTACAACTCTGCTGAGGGGTGGAGGTTTAATCCACTTCCAGCAGCCATCTAGCTCCTGAGAAAAGTTGTAGATATCAATTAAAAAGAAAAATGTACAGTTTAAGCTCACAAGAAGTGAAATTAAACCATTCAGGAAATTGTCTGATCAGATTTTTCCTCATTATCTATTATTTTGAACTCATGTCAACTTATGTTCACTGATGAGTGGCTAAGGTTGACAAAAAGATAATATTCCAAAAAATGGTAGCAACCAAACCAGTGAAATCAAACAGAAATCTAAAGCACTCACATCAAAATCCCACGATGGACGTTCCTTTCTCTTCATAATTTCAAGTGCATTCTTCAACTCTGGAATCTCTGGCAATGGTCTAGGATGGTCTCCATGGTCATCACTGCAGTCAAGGTAAACAGAAGTTTGTTAGAAGAGAGGTGTATTAAATAAATAGTTAAATTAACCAAGTGACGAAATACAAACCTTGTCCATGGGGCAGGATCATTATCACATCTAACAAATAGATATCGACAGACTTTAAAACCCTAATGCAGAAAAACAATATCAACAATTTAACACAGCAAAAGATCAACCAAATGAGAAGTTTCCTTATAATTGAGAACATCTATTAACTTGGACTCCAATTTTTCGCCAACATTCTTCAATCCTATAGATTCCGTCATACCGCAACCCTTTCTCTGGGGCATATGAAGATCTCTTCTCCTTGAAAGACCTAAGCATCAAAATAATGGAAATTATTAGAATTTTCAACATAATGAAAAATGATGCACCGGCATGGACATCATTTCTCACAACAGAGATCAACTCATTCAGAGTTAACACCAATCTTTCTTGATAAGATCACATCAATTTTAAATGTCTCAAATTTATTTATAGCATTATACACAGTTCTGATGACGTGTATCTTATTGATTTCATGCTTTACACGCACCTAGACTAACTTAAATGTATATACTAATATTTGCTGTCAAGCTCCTTGACTATTTTAAAACAACAAACCTTCTTCCATCTACATGGCCATTGTGAGGGAAATAATAGTCGAGTTAAGTTATATCTGGTATGAGGATGTAATAAGTAAAAAATGAATGATTTTGCAGTCAACATTTGAGGACGATTTTTTCCTTTTTCCTTTTTCCTTTTTCTTTCTATAAAAGCAACTTCAAAGCTTTCTTTTCATTGTAAGCATGCATCAGTTTTGTGAGTTATATTTCTGGTTACAAGCAAACAAAAATTTATATTTCCTGTTGTTTACTTTTGTGGAAAAAACATGATGTGTATCTTTCTGATGCACAAGAAATCTGTATAAAATATGAAGTACACATCTAGAATCAAAATGATCATGGATTACGTTAAGCCTTTCAGGAGAGTAAAATCACCAATCATTAATGCATAATGCAGAAAATAGTTTTGATCACAAATCTTGCATATATATGTTATAGCGAGGAAATAAAAAATAAAAAGATTTGATAAAACAAGGGGAGACTTTTGAATTCATATTTACCGAACAACTCGAACAGGATAACCTTTCTTGCAACTGACACGTAGAGCCTCATTCAGTTTCAGAAACTTCTGGTCAAATGACTGATTCTTGTTTGTGCGCTTATTGCCACTCAAGTCACGACCACCACTGTATTTATCTCCATTCAAACAAGTCAGCAATTGTAAACATGATAATACTTCTATAGAGAAAGCATTCCAGTAAAAGGGGAGAACAAACAACACAGAATAGTTAATACTAAAATAAAAAAATCATACAAATGACCACCACCGACATATTCGCTGTTTAATAAAGCAGTAATGGTCTCCAAAAACCAATTTCCAATGGTGCAATTACCTTCCTGTGTAGAGAAACCACTCTCCATGATCCTCATCATCTTCATATCCTCCAGAAAGCACAACTGACTGAGCACCGCATTTTGATTGGCCAGCTATTCCAGCAACAGGTGGATAGTGCACCCCCCATTGTCGGCATTCCAACCGGCCTTCCCATGATTCGCCGACAAGGACACCTTGATTCCTCTCAGGATCGTTTTCAGCCAGAATCGGTCCAAAATGATCAGGAGGCAGTGTAACAAATATCTTACCACTTGCAGCATTGGCCTTCCCCTTCCTCTTTGCTCGCTCTGTAGTATAGGCCTTATCCGGCCGGTCCTGGTTATGAACAAAATGATAAATCTTTGAAGGCCCTCCAGGAACTGTTGTATTTGACCTCTTTGCCATACGAATGGCAGCCACAAGTGTAGAATTGATGCGAGGCTGACCTGCCATTTTGGAAGGAATGATGCAGCGACATTTTGCACAAGTTTTCTTCCCCTGCCCAATCCATTTCTGGAAGCATTTTAGGCAGAAATTGTGTCCACATGGTGTCTGAAACAGCACAAGCAGGGAACTTGTTAATAGCTACTGATTATAATTGTGAGCCCTGCTTCAGGCCTTCGATGTTTAATATGAAGATCTCTTAGACCAATCACAACCAACGGTCAAATTTATTGAGCTCATTTCCTGAACTTCTATTTTTCAAAAACAGAAATGATTTCCAATTCAAAATGAAGACAACGCATTCATTAAGCGCAAAAGGACACCTATTGCTGCTTGTGTCATATAGTGTCGGGACTGTCGTCTCATCATATTCCGACAAAAAAACTCACAAGAATATCAATGTGGAGCCATCAGTACCCCAAAACACATTTGGATAGATCTTTTGATTCCCTTAATTCATATGTGGCATAAGAAATGCTGCAATCTTTAAAGCAATGTATCAAATGCGACTAGTCTGGTAGCACCCAAAACAGAAAGAAGGACTCTAATAACTTTGCATAAATAAACTAGTTACTGAATAACCAAAATCCAAAAGCTCAAGTATATAAGAATTGAACAAAAAGTATTTAAACTCACACACCCATTTCACAACTGAAGCTTATTTTGCTCTGTAATGAGATTTACTTAGTATAATGAGGGAAATTCAGAATTCAAACACAAGACTTCGCGGCAAAATAAGGTTGATACCATATAGAACAACACATTAATCTAGAGCTTCACTTAAGAAAAAATGCCTAATTAACATCATTATCGGGATGCTAAAACTAACACACAAAGTTATTAAACACGTAATAACAGGGCAGAATGAGGAATTGAGAAGTAAAGGAACTGATAGCTCTGTCAGATCAACATTATTAGATTAGAAGACCAAAGATCAAAAACAAAAAGCACATCACTAAAGGAGTTTAAAAAGGCAGGATTTAGCCGCTAAAAGTGGTAACTTTGCCGAGTAAAATTAACATGATGACATAACACAATTAACTGAATATCAATCAATTCAATTACCGATACAAAAGGACCAACCCTAAAGGAAAATCTACGAACAAAATTCAAAAGTAAAAAATCTCACCAACAAACGCTACATTAATCATTTGACGCAGAGGCACCAACAAACACCCTACGTGAGAAATTATGAGAAAATCAGAAAATAAAATAGTTCAAAAAGTTGTTCCATACTAGCTAGTGCATCAAGAACAAAATAGTTTTTCTTCCATACTAGTTAGTGCATCAAGAACAAAATAGTTTTTCTTCTCTTTTTTTTTTTAAAAAAATAATATTAAAGTTAAAAATTAAAAAATAGTATAGCCACGTCAGCAATGTAGAAAAATAAATAAAATAAAATAAAAAATTCGAAGTCACCATGCTTGGTGCTTACAGTAACAGGCCTTTCCGGCAACTGCATACAGAACGAACAGTTCAAGCTGCCACCAAAAATATCCGACGGTTCGTTCTCGTCACCAGCGACCTTGTGTTTGCCTTTCTTGTCCTTCGTGCCATCATGATCACCGCCGCGACCGTCCGATCCAGCCTTCCCACTCAACAGCTCCTGTCTTCTCCTCGCCTTCTCGCTCTCCGTCAGCGACACGTCAGCCTCGATTGCCATGATCTCCGCCACGATTCCGCCCGCTCCCCCGGCGGCCTGTCCCGCGTCCTCCGCGACGGCTGCGTCACCGGTGCAGTCGGGGCACTGCCACAGGAGAGTGGACGCGAGGGACTCCGGAGGACGCACCAGACAGGCCACGTGCCAGGGCGTGGCGCACGTTTTACAGCACAGCTGCTCTTCTTCGACTGGAGTTTCCTTGCATCGCATGCACATTCCGTCGCCGTTGCACGGCAGCTGGATAACATGCGCCATTCTGCTGACGAGTGCGTAGGATAAGGACTGAAGAGCACTTTGTGTAGAGGAAGAAAACAAAAGAGAGAAAATAGCGGTTATGTTGTTGTTTGGTGTTTGTTTGATTTGTTGGCAAAATGGCGACTGTGAAGAGCGCATTTTATAGAGTGAGAGAGACGGCGGGTTTTGAAATTTGCTTGAATTTCAGTTCGGATCTAATGGAACACGGTGCACCGATTTCATACGTGGCATTTAATAAGTGGACATATGTTAGGAAGTCAAAAGAGAAGACTCGGTTGACTGGTTTCTGGTTTTTTGGTTTGGTGGGGCGTCGTGTGTCTGATAATGTCCAAGTTAAATTTCCTTCATTGAGTTGCATGCAAAAGCCAATTGTAGATAAAACGAGGATAGGAAACGAAAAGACAAATTTATCCCAAAGAGGACAGCGGCCGGAAAGACGAATTTATCCAAATTCCCATTTGGTCAACTTTTTCTTGGATGGATATACAAATTAAATTGTTTGATTCCCCTTGTGTAAATTGTAATGTAAAATGGTGATATAATCATATCACAAATGAGAACAATTATTGTGTTTACAAATTTTATTTTCCCTCCAGGGCATTAGCAAGACTTTGTGTTGAAGAATGATGATGAAACTAGTTTATTTTAATGTTTTTGAATGATCAAATCTAACATTTAACAGGTCTGTTTTATTGGAGCTGTTGTTTTATTTAGCGTTACATGAAATAGGAACTATGTTTAAATTGATAATTAAGACAATGACTTGTTAATCTGGTTAAACAATTACTAATAATAACAATGACTTGTTAATATAGGTCATGACTAACATAACAGCATAATCGCGAGTTTTATGCTTGGAGTTGCAGGAGAATATTCTCTTTGTTATTATAAGTCGTAACTAACATAACGGTATAATCGCGAGCTTTATACCTAGAGTTATAGGAGAATGTTCTCTTTTTTATTGTAAGTCTTAACTAACATAATAGTATAATATGAGTTTTACATCGAAAATTGTGGAATAATATTCTCTTCATTATCATAAGTTATAACTAGTATAACAATATGATCACCAATTTTATATTGAGATTTGCGTAAGAATATTCTATATATTATCATAAGTCATAACTAACATAGGGTTGAAATGTGAGTTTTACACTACGAACTGTGGAAGAATATTATAGTGTGTTTACTAAATAAAAATTGGAATGTATTGAGATCGGAATGAGAAATTAAAATCAGAAGAAGTTGATTGCTTGAGTTGTAGGAATCAGAATCAAAATAAACTAACATTCATATTGATGTGTTTACTTTATTTTCGGATTGGAATAGGCTGTTATAAGTTATTAAAATTCCTTTTGTTAATTATTGTTCCTAGTATAGTAGTAGTATTTGTATATATTATATTGACGACGACAACAACAATAACAACAACAACAATAATAATAATAATAATGAAATTAACAACAACAATAATAATTAAAATAACAAATTTATAATAACAATGATATTAATGATGATGACGACGACGACGACGTCAACAAATAATAATAATAATAATAATAATAATAATGACAACAACAATAACAACAACGACAACCATGACGACGACAACATTAATTACAATAATAATAATGATTAAAATAATTAAAATAATAAATTTTAATAACAATTATATTAATATAATAATGGTGACATTAATAATAATAATATTAATAATGTCATGATAATTAATAATATTATTAATTATCACAACATCATCATTATCATCGTCATTATTATTATTATTATCATTATTATTATTATTATTATTATTATTATTATTATTATTATTATTATTATTCAACGAAGGACCTATTTACAAATAATACAAAATTTACTTTTGGGTATTTTCATAAATTCTTCAAGGATCAAAATACAACAATGACAGAACTTGATTAAAGGCAATTGGAGATTATAAAAATTTAATGGGAGTAAAATGGGTAGTTCTGAGAATCAGAGTCTGATTCCCAACCCACAAAATCAAGGGAATGATTTTTAAATTTGTAGGTCCTGCACAATTCTAATTCCAATTCGCACTCTTATTTTGTGAAATAAAAGCCGTCAATAATTTTTATTCCTCAATCCGGGAAGTAAATATACTCCTAATCTCTTCTATATAAGAAAAAAATATGTTAATATATTATCTCTTAATCTTCTTTATCCACAAACATTCATGGTGCGTTTTCTAAATTAGAATCGAAATGGACTGTAATTGGAATGAACATGAATGAAAATGAGTTGGAAGAGAATGAGGAGTAAAATTAGAATAGGTTATTTATTTAAACTGTATGAATCGGAATCAGAATGAATTGGATTCCTATTGATATGTTTACTTTGTCTTGGGGAATTGGAATGAGTTAAATTGTAACAAATTATTAAAAAGTACTTAATGAACTATTGTCATAATTATTATTTTGTTTGTTTAATTATTGTTATTAATATATTAATTAATTGCAAAAATTTTATCATTAATAATAACAATAACAATAATAATAATAATAATTAATATTTATTAATTATTATAACTTTTATCATTAATAACAACAACAATATTAATAACCAAAATTCAAAATATATTAATAATTAGAATAATTATATTAATTAATTATAAAATATATTAATTAATTATAATAATTTTTACTGAGGACAAAATAGATTTTTTTGGGGGGGGGGGGGGGAAGGGTTAATCTTGGAAATAGAAGATTGATTCCCACACCCCCTTGGGAATCTATCTCCCATTCTCTGTTTCAAAATCGGGTGAGCTCCATGATTCCGATTTCGAATTATGCCTCTATTTTGTGAAGTAAATAACATTAATAATTTTGATTATGAATTTTGATTCTCTAATTTAAGAAGTAAATGCACCCCTATTCTATATTTATCATCATAGTAATTTTCTTGTTTGAAAAAAAACACAGTTGCTCACATGAGAGGCATGCCAGAATTGCAAGTTATATAAACTGGCATTTTTGAAAAATTACTAAATCATATAATGTAAAAGAAAAAGGAAAATACAAATAATGGAACAAAAAGATGGCTATGAAATGGAACCATCGGCATGGGTAGGATGGGAAAATCATTTGTGGAATTTTTTTTTATAAATTTTTTAATTTATCTGCAATCTCTTTTGGTCTTTTCAAATTAAAAATTTAATTATACTGCCTAAAAATCCTGGATTTTGTCCATAAATAATAATTTAATTTCCTGAGAAAGAAAAGTTTGAGGGCCGTTAATGGGGGTCAGCTCAGCTGTATTATTACCTTATTATAATTATTGTTGTCGTTTTTATAGTATAATTAATTGAATGTGAGTTGTGACAAAAGTTGGTAATTAAATATCATTACTTTTCTAAAGTCCGTCAGAAATTCTCGACAACCAATGTAACCTCCTCTGCCAATGCATATCCACTCTGTTTTTCACTTTCTTACCAATTTCACCCTCCGGGAAGTGACACGTTTTGTGTTTTTATTGGTTTACACCAGTATTAGTTGTTTTATTGAAAATGAAATCTAATGTGCCATAAAACCCTTACCCGCATACAATTGAGATGGTCCATACTCCATCTCCATAAATAGAGAAAAAATAACTCTTAATTTCTTTTCTTTGTTTGATCGGTCAATATCAAATCGGTATCAACAAATCTGTTGCATGTTTGCTATTATACGTTTCTTTATCGATTTATGATCTATCTTAAAAATCTAACCTGTATTTAATTAGTTGTATACAACATCAAAAACGTAAAAATTTTGATTTATAAAGCATATACAAACTAAGTTATAAATTTAAACATTTTGATTCGATTCAATTTACACAAAGGTGCAAATGCATCGAAAAGTGTTGATGATTTCAATAGTGGGATGATTGATTCATCAACTTGTGTTGCAAAAAAAGAGAAATTTTACAACATTGATACTTATTTCAAAATTTTATTTACCAAAACTAAGGTTTTTTGTTAAATTAAATTAAAATTAATAAATGACCTATCGTTCACTAACTCTCTTTGAACAATGATTCATCACCCAAATTAAGAGATTGACTATCACTCAACCATTATCCAGACAAAAAAAAAAATTCAATTTAACAAAATTTCAAGTCAACTATCATTTTTCAAAATCTTATGGTAAAGGGTCTCAATCAATTTTTCGATATGATCATTAAATCACATGGTGTCGCATGTTGTTTAAATGTACATAATATACTTGTAATGAGTTTAAATTTAATTATTTTTATACACTTGGCAGTTTCTGATAATGTAACCCCAACATTGTTTCTGTAAGGACAAAATGAAACCCCATCACAGATAATTAGACATCTATTTGTTAATTCAAGTAAAGTGGAATCTGACTTATTATATTTAAATGGAATGTTTCACATCGTCGACGATATAAAAACACTATTGAGTATGCGTAAGCATTGTCACCCAGACTGACTCGTTGCAAACAAGTCGGCGAAGTTTAGGTTTGGTTGGGATTTTATCAAACGGGTTAAGTTGGGTTAGACTTTTTGCTCACATTAATGGTTTGGGTTCGGATAGAGTTACCTGAAAGCCCAAACAAATAAGAAGAGGGCAAAAAAAAAAAAGTTATCTATAACAGTGAGTTCTCCCCTCAATTCAATTTTGAGGGAGAAAGTTCAGTTTTCTTCCATGGCCAAATGTTAATAGATTTTTCTATTATTTATTGCCGTAGATTTCTCTAATTTTCAAAGTTGACTTTGGGGTGTCGAATTAAAGTTAGATCAAGAAAATATTTAATTGTAATGTAGTATTAAAAATAATCTTCAAAATGAGAGAAAACCTTTCTATAATGTATTATGATCCTATCATGATTTGACTTACTCATGAGTACATTTTTCTCATGTAATTAGTGGTTAATAAATTAAAAAATAAGAGTAATTAAATTCTAATCATACAACAATATTAAAGGACACATGATATAACATTTTTAAAAATTTAACAAACATCGATGGAAAGAGGATCCCACTCCTTTTAAAATATAAGAGCAAATAATGTTTATTTAAGGTGTCGATTCTTTACTTTTGCTATCATTTATGAAGCTATTTTAACTTAAATTTTTTACTTAGAATATTGACAACAATTAAAATATATCGGTCTCTGACAATTCGATGTAAATATTGAAAGCAAAAAAGAAAAATCATTAAATGTTGTCAACTCTATCACCTTCTCTACCATTGAAATTAATACAATTAAACAGGATTTTGTGTTAATATTTTAAATAGGATATCTAAATAAAAATAAATGACCCACTCCTACTTGTTATAAGCTCGTGCAATTATATAGTTAGCCACATTAATAAAGCAAAGTAAATAGTTAACCTCAAAGTTGTCTCAATGGTAGGATACATGTACATTCCACCAAGTGTAAAGGATATGATTGATTTTTGTAACCAATTAGCTAGAGCACCAGGTAGCAATTGCTGTTTTGCAATCATCTATCCCCTCAGTTTCCAAAGACAACAATATGGGTCCGTTTAGGGCAACTGCTCTCCACCCTATATTGTAGGGAATATTCCCTAGAATAAAGCATAGGGAGCCACAGCGCAGCAGCTCCAAACGCTCGCTATATCGATTACAGCAGCAGCAGAGGAAGAAGAATAAGATCCAAAAGCTCATTAGAGAACTAATGAAATTACAAATTACCAAGTCATTTCTTTGGGACTGCTAAGAGCAAAGCCTATAGCATAACAAAAGCACGAATTCAGTGGTTGATGCGCTTGCTCGAAACAGCTTGCTGAATTGCTGCAGAAGGTGATGAGCCCAAGGGAATACCAATGGCTCTGGTTGGAGTTTGTGGACCAAGCAACCCATCATCACGCGGGCATCTCCGAGCAACTCGGCTGTAAACCAGCAACGGCCTTGTCTCTCTAATAATGGGCTTATGGCGCTTGCTTTTGGGCTCAATGTTGAGAAGATCTCCAGGCCCCATGGGGCTCTCTGGTGTTTGATACTCTCTCTTCTTCTGCAGTAGTTCCCACAGTAGCTTGTCATCTTTGTCTAGATCTTCCATCAGTTCTAGGAGCTTCACATGTTGAACAATGAGAAAAGAAAAGGGCAAAAAAAAAAAAAAAAAAGAATTTAAATTATTTTGAGAATGCATTATCAAGGTCTCTACAGCAACTTCAAGCAGCTAGCTTAAATTTCAGTTTGAGTACCAAGATTAGAATGTTTATGTCTTGTTGATCTAAATCAAATTGCTTAAATAAGAAAAATGAATACGACCATTCAAATGAATTTCTGAGAACACCAGAACATTGTGTTACCTGTCCTTGAATATAGGTACATTTTGATAGTTCTCATGAAAACTGCTTCTGGAAATGGTTAACTAAAAATTGCTCAAATTGAAACAACAGAAAACTGTTACAAATAGAAAATAGTAAATCGAATGTAGAAGTATTTTGTCCTATATAGAGTGTAAAAACTTGCAGACATCGACTAACAGTTATTGTTGAAATATTACAAGAAATGAAGTGTTAAACAAATATAATTTACAGTGCAAACCATGCCATTCCTTTAAAGAATTCTAAAATTGTTTTATACAAAAAGCACTTATTCATATATACATAACAAACATACCGATACACTCAATTGACATATTAAATTCACAAAAGAATATTATATAAAAGCTATTGAATATCTTCTCTGTTCATTCAAAGTCCCCAGTTTCTGTCCTTATCAGAACAGTATTGGGACTAGTCCTCTCCTGTAGATAATCTGAAAAACTTAAGGAAACCACCATATGTTGATCAAGAACCAAAAGAATGATTGAACTCAATCCCTCTCACATTTATTTAATTTTTGAAAAGGACAACTCATTGTTTACTCAGGTGAACATGTAAGACCTAGCTCTATTTTGATTACTCAATTGGGGTACTCGTATTTTGCAGAATTGACCATGCATTCATACTTGTAATTATATGCCTTCTGAGAAGATAAATTGAATAATGTATACATAGTCAATAAATGTAAAAGATTTAGGATAGGATGTACCTTGTGTCTAACAAGAACTTCGCTTTGCCCTGTTTTGGCTCCAGGGAGTAATTGAAGGCGTTCATTCATTCTCCAGATTCTCTCTTCTACTTCCTTTAACTTGCACAATGCCTCAATCTTTCCAGCTTCTGCAACTCTGATCCTCTTCTTTGCTTCCTCCAGCTCAAGTCTTCCATTCCTCATTGCTCTATCCATCTCGGCTACAATGGCCAACAACCGTGCACATGTTCCAAGTTTAATATCAGCCTTAAGGCCCTTGACATACTCCACCATTGGATTACACATATGCTCAACTAGTTTCTGCATTAATACATCCACGCCTGTCTCAACTGAGCCAAATACAAAGCTCACGTGTTCAAACAGGGCTTTTAGGATCTTCACTGAAATAAAAAATGTGTCATGGTTTTGGCAGCGAAGATTGCTTAAATCATCAATGGCTTCCTGGACGAGTTTTTGGAGGGAGATTTGATGTCTGGAAAGGTGACGGAGCATAGTGTTTTGGCAAGAATTAACTTGGGTTTCAATCTGTCTGAGGAGGTTAATAAGTTGTATGAATTGTGATTGTTGCTTCTCTATGAGTTCTCTGCCCGCTATTGTGGCTTTCCTAGCATAGTTTTCTACCTGCAGAGCTAGAAAATAAAACTTACCAGACTGAAAACCAAAAGAAGATACATTAACAATTCATCAAACACCTTAGATGCCAGCATTTCTTAGGACCATTTTGCAAGTTAACCACACAGCAAAACATCTTTGTTTCTGATGCGCAGCATTGCAAAAGCTATTCTTGCAGTACTGATTGAAGTATTCATAATGTTAATTCAAATCGGCTAACATTTATTTTACATTTCCACATTAAATAATGAACATTTAACTAAATATTCGTCATCATACATTAGTTAGCTAACTAAATCGACCAGGATTAAGCATTTCAATATTCAAATTAACAAAAAAAAAATGTCTCTCTATTTTCAACGTTAATATTTTTCTACCTCAAATTTATTGCTTTCTGCTTCTCCACCACCAACAGAAACCGGCGATCCCGAAACTACGCCTTTTCTGGAGCTTCCCTGCCTCAAGATTAAACAAAATTGAAAATAAAATATCGCTATCAGTTCATGATCATCAAATTATCACTATAAAAACAAGAAATTATACAAATAACAACAAAACAGAGGATTTTGATTACCTCAGGCGAGTCAGTATCGATGCTAATGGTGGAGAATCGTCCATTTTCTGCCATTTCAACAGTTTTAAGACCAACTAATTTCATCATCGGAATTGCCAGGGAAGCAAACACTTCCTCCGCCTTCAAAATTTTACTCGTTAATTAAAAACAAAACTGAACTAATGATTCAATAATAGTTAACCAGAGGCCAGAGAGAGCTGTGAAGAAATTCATAGTATATATAATAAAATACTTGATTCAAGCCGATTCTGATCTGAGATCTGAGGCTTTGATATGCGATCTTCATCTCATCGTGGCGAGAGACCAGTCTCGTGAACTTGACTCGGATCTGATCGGCCGTTGATTGAGAGGGAACGATCTGCGATCTCTGCCGTTGATTCAACATTTTTGGCGGGAAGTTCATGGAACATGGAATTTTATCTTATGCTTTGCTCTTACTCTTTCTGAGAGTTAGAAGGAAACGGAGGGAAAAGGAATTTAAAAGGAGGAAATGAATTTTGACGCACTAAAATAAATTTTGCATTCTATAAGACTATAATCGATTTATTTTTTTATTTTTTGATAGTTGTGTTTGAAATTGAAAATCAGAATAATTCAAATACTCAATATACGTATGGGTTCAAAATTCAATGTTTTTTTTTAAATTCTATTCAAATCCAATTATATATTGAATTTCTAAACTTTTGAACCAAATCAGGTCTTATTTAGATTTGAGGTGCTGTAATTTTTACTGTGAAAAAAATATAATTATGAAATAAAAATTAATAATATATAGTAAATATAAATTTTAAATAGTAATTTTGACAAAATTATTAAAGATATAATATATTTTCTATTATACAAATGAAAAATCATATTAATATAATTTTTAAGTTACAACAACTAGTGTTTACCAAACACTTTAATTCTATAACTTTTAAAATACAGCTACTCAAACTCAATTCCAAACGTACCTTTAATCTAATCTTAAATTGTGTGTGTGTGTGTATGTATATTACTAATTTGATCTATAATTATGAATTTATTAAAGTTTGGAAAGGTATTAAGTAATGCTATTAGCTTTCCTGAACTTTAACAAATTTAAATTTCTAGATTGAAACACCTCTATATAATTTTAACAAATTTAAAATCCTATACTAAAACACCTATATGTAGTTGTTCTCTCCGACACCCTCATTTTCTTTGTATAATGTTATAAGCTTTTATGAACTTTAACAAATCCAAAATCTTAGAAAAGAACACCTACATATATGGTTATTCTTTCATACCAACACCCTCGTTTTTTTCAATGTCAGACATGTTATTAAACCATATAGTATAATAGAGTTAGATTTTAATTACCTATAAAGTTATGTGACTTAATAGTGTGTCCATATGAAAAAAAAATGAATACGCACTACTAGAGAAAAGGTAAATAATGATGGCTTTTGACTGTCATGCACCCTATTAGATGGTGGTCATTGAAACATGTATTAAGAAATTTTAGATGATGTTACGTGTCATGAAATTTATGATGTATTATTTGTCATAAATTTGTCATACACATGTGACAAAATTCTATAATAATATCGTCCATGCATGACTCAAGTCTGTCATATAAAATTAAATATTTAATTAAAAAATTAATATTTAAATAAATATAAAATCATTTAAAATGATAAATATTTAAATTTGTGGGAACTAATTTTTTTTAAATTGCCGGAAATTGACATTAATTTTAATTTTTTGGCGGCAATTATTAATATTATTATTAATTTAGCTAGAATAATTTTTTCTCCAATTCTTATTATTATTCTACTTAATTTTGGAGGAAATTAATTTTATATTGATTATTATATTATATTAGATTATACATAATTAAGTAATATATGTAATATGATAAAAAGAGTTACAATTGGCCAATAACCATAGACAGTTATCATTACAATCCAAGTGATATCATGATACATTCATCTCATTATACAATGTATTAGTTAAAAGAATACAACTATGATCATTGATCATAACTACTTAACCCAACAATCAATCCAAAAAGGCAAAATAGTAGCAATTAATATAATTCTTGAATCAATCCAATTATCAATTAATCAACAACATCAACACCTAGAATCATGTCCTTCAACTCAGTCAACACTAGGAAATCATGTCTAGTAACTCAATGAACCCACAAACTAAAAAAAAAAAGATTAGCAAAAAAAAAAAAACTTATAAGTACTTTAACTCCTACAACTCAATCATATCCCAACTTCAACAGCTCTCACTCATCACAACTCATGAAACTTAGTCACTGCTAGCTCCTCAACAAAAGAATATAAAATAGTTAACGTAAAGCAAAACATTCATGAAATATATACTTGACCTCGTGAAACTCAATCAGTCCAACAAGTAAACAACTCATCAACATAGTAGCATCTTTCCAAACTAAATTAAGAAAAAAGTATATAAATTCTAAAACCACAAACAAATAAAAGCTTAACAACTGGTTAATCAAGTAAAAGGCGACTAAGTTATTTTGTGATTAACCTTTACCTCTACTCAACTTTTAAATGCAGTTTTCATTATGTAGTGCTAAAGTGATAAGCTATTTTGCCAAAGCACAAGTGATGCCTCATCTCATCACTAAAGAAAATAAATGTTTAAAAAAAGACTTTACGAGCAAAATTCAAATGATGTTTTTACACTTTCAATATCTTGGATTTTCAAACAAATGAAACCTACACTTGATTATAACTATAAAAGTCACTCCTCTTGAGGGTGCGTTTGGGATTGAGGTGCTGTACTTTTTAGCTACAACTGTTGTGAAAAAAAAACTGTAATTATGAAATAAAAGTTAATAATATATAGTAAATATAAATTTTAAATAATAATTTTGATAAAATTATTAAAGATATAATAAATTTTATATTATATAAGTGAAAAATCATATCAACATAGTTTAAAAGCGACAGCAGCTAGTGTTTACCAAACACTTTAGTGCTGTAACTTTTAAGCTACAGCTGCCCAACCTCAATTCCAAACGCACCATCGATCAACCCATTTGATAGGTACTTAACTCATCATTAGTTTTTAGAATCTTGTACAATATAGGCAAGAATTGTTCTCGAAAGACCTTAAAACTAATTGCTAAGTTATTATTATCAAGACATGCCTTGAATTCAGGTTCAATTGGTCGTCATTATGTATCCAAAATTTGCAGGTTCTAGTATTTGTGCACATTGCATTAAAAAATTATAAGCGAAAGTAATTTGACTTATGCAAGGATTTAAAACAAGAAACTAAACGGCAGGAAAGGAAATTTGTATGGTTGTATGAGAACCATAACGATGATCAATGTGGCAAGTCAAAGTTGAAGCTATGATGGACCTTAGGACTTCATCTATCAAATTCCTTCTTGAATAACTAATGATACCCATATTTTAGAGGTAGGAATGATAAAAGAAATAGAAACTAAAACTTCACCAAATACATTTGGAACAAGTTTGGGAAAATTGTAAACTATTGATCAATACAGTATCTTAATTTCAATTTATTGAAACGCCCTACTTTTCCTTGCCATATTAGAAGCAAGTTGAATACATTTTGATGCATATAACAACATAATTGGATTAATGATTCGAAAAGTAAATACATAGAAACTAAAACAATGAAAATGATAGGCTTGGTGAAAAAAGAAGGCTCTAAATATGGCAACTCTAGATAAAAGGCAAAAAGTCCTAATGAGATAAAGAAATTTTGGTTTTTCCTCAGGAATAAAGCCACTATAATAGAGAGCAAATAATGCTAGGAATATCTTCCTTCTTTCTAGCTCACAAGTGGCTCGTATAATAGCAATGCAAAGTGAAGGTTCTTCGTCCCTCAGAATGGGAAAATTTGGGGAATGTACATATAATTGTGAAGTTTTTTTTTCCCGTTTCTACAGTAGAAAATATAAGTTCCACAATCTAGAGATTTTAAGTTTCCGATTGCAAAATATGAGAAAATGGTTTTCATGTAAAGAGGTTTTAGAAAACACATATATCAAGCAACACCACATTAAAATTCTTAAAATGCGTATATTTAATAAAAGAATAACAACAAATATTGAGCAACTTTTGGTCATCGGCATGGCATTACCACCCATCGGTGGAGGTGAATAGCCTCTATCAGCTTTCCCTTACTCTACTGGTGACCTTCACGTGGCTAGACAACTACCATTTTAGGCACATGCATGTTCGAATAGTAAGCCAGGCACGCATTTTAGATGTAAAATCTAGCCCTTGGACCCATCGGTGGTGGTTGGTGGTGCTTTACCACTGTTGACACATCCTTTTTATGAAGGCAGTCATTTCCCTAATTAGTGGCCACCAACACAGCCACAACAACCCGATTACAACAAGTATTTTTCATGTCTTTTGCAATCCAATAATCCTGCTACTATAGTTGCCTTTTTGGCCGCCACAGGCACCTCTCTCCCGTCGCAGCCTTCACCCTTGATTAACCCTGACACAAACCAGCCATCAATGATATCTCTGCTGCCGCAAAACACAGATCACTCCCTCGTTGACTAACTTTTAGCCACTATTAGTGGCGTCATGACCATCCCAGCCATTTTCCATAAACCACCTTTGCACTACCACTATACGTCCCCGCTTGCCCCTCAGCCTCTATTGTCTATAACGGTTCAAACCACAGCCCCTGCTGCACAACTTCAAATCCATTCACCAAAGCACTCTAGTCATAACGCCTAAAACCCTAGTCCAAAGCCACCATCTTTAGCCCAAACCCAAACACAAAACCAAGTCCAAACCTATGACCTTAACACCACTCTCCAAGCCCAAAGCCAAATCTCCTAAGAAAATCAAATACAAGCACAAAATTGATCCCTTCATGGAACCTAAATCCAAGCTTAAACCCAAACACAATACCGGGCCCAGCCCCATGATCTTAACCCACATCTTCAAGCCCAAAGTAATCAAATACAAGCCCAAATCTGTGACTCTCTCTAAAACCAAGCCCACGCCCACCCATTTGCTAAAGCCTCTTATGCCTCTATTATTAATCTTGTAGCTATCCTTAAACCCAATACTGCCTCACGAACTTCTAAGTCATTTGTTGATGCTCTTCTAGCCTTAAAACTATCAATTTCGGTGAAGTCGGTTTCATTATTTCGAGGTGAACTTATTGTTCATTTTTCCACTGTAGAAATCTAAACCATGGTTGAGCCTTTTAAATTACCACTTATCGGTAAGTTTTTGTTTCGCCGTCCATCTATGGATGTGATTTAAAAAATTTTCATTTCTTTGGGTTCGAAATGTTGTGCACAAATTTCTTTACTAGATAATCGACATGAGTTGATCAAGCTTCAACTTGAATAAGATTACTCATGTATTTGTATTAGGTAGGCCTAGTATATTAGTGGCAAGTCCATGCACATTTTCAAGTGGTCTACTTCTTTTCAGTGCTCTGAAGAATCTCCGGTTGTTCATTTTTTACCTTATTTACTAGTGTATTTTATTCACTGGAAAGATGCCTTATTTTCTATTACTAATGCCATTGATAAGCCTTTTCAGTTGACCATGCTACTATTGCTATTAAGAGGCCCTCAATTATTGGAGTTTTGATTAAGTATGATGTTTTGCGACCATTGTTGTTTAGACTGTAGATTGGTAAGGGTGATAATAGTTTTTGGGAGGATGTCATTTTTTAACGTGTTCCTTTATATTTTGTTTCCTGTAAACATCTTGTTTTTTTTACCAATCATGGGCTCCAGAAGGCTCAATAGCAGATTGTCTAGGTGCATGATACAATTGCTCATAATAAAGGCAAAATGTCTATGTCTGCTGTGCTATGCAACCAAGGGTGGATTGAGAGAAGGTTTGGCCTTTGAGGCCTGGTGGTAGTAAGGGTGCAGATGCTCGGCCGTTTGTTTATAAAAAAACTATGAAAGATGTGTTTGATCCAGTTCCTGAGCATAGAGCTAATGCTACTACTTTAAGAGATAATTATAGATGCAGTGAGGTAGCTAACCTTCCTTTTTCTATTTAGAATGATTTAGTTATTCATAGAGCTTCCATCGGTATTGCTTTTTTTTCGAGCTATAGTGGAGGATATTTAATCCATGGCTGTGGGATTTAATTCTCATTCTATAGATTTCCATTTTCAGTCAGATGTAGAGTGTAGCTCTGATGGGAATCTTGTGGTTAATGATTATTTTACCACTGACCCTGAGGGTTCTAGAGAGAGTGATCTTGATCCCGATATCACTGTTGTTGGCCTACATTCTTATGGTTTAAGGAAAGGTTTCACATTAGTTATTGGTCACAAGTATCGTAGGTGGTTCTTTGAGCGTTTACATTAAATAATTATCTTTATCTTCTTATTTATTCTCATAATGTTTTGCTATTTTTTTCATTTATTGGTTATGTTTGTTCCCTTACTTGAAGGTTTTGGTTTATGTTTCCCTCGATATGTATTTTCTTTTCTTTTAATAATGTGCAAGTAAGGGGGTCCCGCACCATAAGGTAGTTCTAATAAAAAAAAATGAGAAAATGAAGATATCAAAATCAATTCACACTAATAGACATAACAACTGAACAAAATAAAGAGGTTAACTTAGAATAGTCTTTACTGACCATTGGGTATAGATAATGTTGAAACTTCTTCAGAATCTCGTCCATCATTTGATGAACTAGTTTCTAGATGACTATCTAACTTATCTTTATCTTGATTCTTTATAATCTTAGACTCACTCAGTAGTCTATACTTCTTATTGCAATGTTTGGGGTTCAATCTCTCAAGTATCCATAGCTTTAAGCCATAAAACATTCAACATATAGTGGTAGAACCTTTATAGAGCACAAAATGATCACCAGTTATTTTGTGAATATTTTTTGCTACCGCCAAGATGCAACAAAAACAAGAAAATTGTACATTCACATAGCCAGTGTATGACTCTAATACACTAGAGATTTAGCAAATATTTTTGTACTCACTATTTGTAAGCCTCTATTATGCCAAAGATGCAACAACTATTATCTGTAAAATTGAAAAAGCAAGATACCAAGTTTTCCCACATAATAGTAGTAACAAAAGTGAAAATCTTAATGTATATAACAATAATATTTGTGTAGTGCTTTGAAATATTATGATACAAATGGGAGTGTTTCAATACGCAATTGGACACAAACTTATTGGTAGAAGCAAAATAAAGTTTATTGCTGAAAAAATCCCAATACAATATGCACTTAATTAAGATTTGTATATCCTTCAAATTTCAACACAAAGAGTTATAACAGATTGAAAATCAAATGCAAATTAATAATGATATTATATTGAAATATATCCATCAAATTAAGTACTAAGAAATATTGAAAAATGATGAAGGTCAAAATTAACCTCAAAGTTTAAAATTATCAGAATGCCCTTACAGACCAATGACGACCAGAATTCATGCGACGATGATTGGAAAGGTCGGGATAGAAACTTCATACCACACTGAATCCAACGGTGGTGGCAATGTGCTCTAATGTGTGGCCACGACACCAAATCAAGCTTCTACAACCACTAAACTTTAATGGATAATTAGTGGTGATTTTGCTGTTTTTCGTGACCATTGCCATTGGGTTTTGAAGACAATTTGAAAGAAATGGTAGCACATAATCCAAGATTGAAACAAAAATTCCCAAAAAAAAATCAACAATTGATAATAACACATTACTTTACTGAATATAATTCATATAGATGTATTTAGGACCATGTATGACAAAGTTGGTTGCCCCACATGCACATGCTACTATTACTTAATGAAAAATGTGGTTGCCCCACATCTTTTTCTTTTTTTTTTTAACGAAAAAGATGACCTTTACCTAAGCAACACGTTTATAAGATACAAATCAAGATAACATTTATCAATATATAACTCCATGTCATTGAAATACAATACGAAACAAAAAAAAATAAAGATAACATTACAAACAATAAAAAGAATGAAAAAGTAAAAGTTGGTTTTCAAGTAATGAAATGTAATTACAACCACCAAAAGTAAAGCCAGATAGCTCATTTCAATATTTTTCTCTCTCTCATAGCTATAATAATAACAACCTTGCCCAAGTAAAAAGTTTGCCTGTCAAATTAAAAAAAAAATTGATACTTTATTTAGCATTTTTCTTTTTTGGGTTTGCAATTTTCCATATTTATGCAAAAATGAGGAAGCATGGGTGGCAACTACTTTACCCCTTGCCTCCTCGTCAACAAAATCACAAACACAGACGTAGAGCTACCTCATCAGTAGTCTTGTACAATCTCAACTTTCTCTGCCCATCTTCAATTGCATTAACTTTAACCTTTATAAATCACAAATAAAAAGCCTTTCACTCTCTCTATCTCTATCATCTAATGGAACTTCTTAACCAAACCCATCATCTCATTTAGTCATTCAGCCAATCACTTACTCAAAAACTCTACATAATACAAAATTGAACTCAACTAGTTAGGGCTTTAAAAAAAATTAGATGAAGAAGAAGAATAAAACCTGAAATTGAAGGTTTAGTGTTGCAATCCTCTAGTTTGTGTGACTATATCAGGGAGTGGATGGTTCATGTCACATTGTGCCATCTCCATTCGTGGTCATGGTAGTTGGCTCGAATTCAATCAATGGGTCTGTGATTTGGGTGTTCGTGTTCGCTTGGTGTTGGTAATGGCCAATTATGTACAAAAAACTTAACTGTAGGGAACGGTTGGTCAACTAGGGTTTGGGTAGTCGTAGTAGCTTATCGATTAACAATATGAAGATAAGTTTGGCTAGGTTTTAAATGCTGATTGTGAGAGTGTTAGTGACAATAAATATGCCTAGGGTTTGACTACCATTTGTTAGAGTGAGAGTGAAGATGAGTATGGTGAGTGTAGGCTGATTGATTGAAAGTGTGACAATGACTATGACTAGGGTTTCAGTGTTGATTGTGGAGTGAGAGTGACAATGAGTGTGCCTTGGGTTTTAGTGGCCTTTGTGAGAGTGAGAGTGATGATGGCTGAGTAGTGTAGTGTTTAGGACTTGGAAAAATCTTTGCTTGGTTTAGATTTCGGTTAGATGCACCATTTTGTTATATATATATATATATATTTTAAAAATCATTTCACAAGCTAAACGCCACATTTTGGAATTTCAAAAAATCAAAATAATACTTTTAAATTTAGTCAAACATGGTTAACATCAAATTTTTATCATAATGTTTGTGGCTAAATTAATTTCTATCACACACATGTAATAAATTCTTGATAAACAAATATTCTGTCAAAAGTACATCATTAATCATTTGATAGACTAAAATTCTATCACGACTCCATCGTACTTACATGATAAAATGATTTCTATCAAAAAGTGGTTGTCATCTATTCCCAATTTTCTTGTAGTGTTTGCATTCTAAAATATACTTTAAACACTCATATTTTACAAAATCCTATATTACTAAACTACCTATGTAATTTAATTAATATAACAATACTTTTTATACTAATCTACCATATCTAAAATGTTTTCTCTATAGCTAGATCACCCTTCAATTAAAATTATAATGAAATTATGTACAAAGACTTTTCATGATGTTTCACTTTCTTTCATGAGGACCACTGTTTTCAGAAGTCTTGTCCCTTCTTTTTTATTTTCTTTGTGATTTCCATCATTTCTTTTGAAAATAAGCAATTTTTATCCTTAAACTTGGAAAATATAAGTAAACTTTCATTTAGTCTATATTTTAATTTAAATATCCATTTACTTTTTATATTTTAAAAAATATCTCAAGATACCCTCTCCTGTTAAATATGTTATAATCGTACCCTTACTTTTTGATGAAAATCATAAGGGAACATTAAAGCTTTAAGAAATCCTTTGCACATTCATGGAGACCCAATTACAAGAGTTAAAGCAAAAAATATACAAGCTTCTTTAAATGAATTAATTGAGAAAATGTGGATTGAAAATGCAATTCAAGATGCAAGACATCATGAATTGGGCTTGGAGAGAAGATAAGACATTGTGGGCATTATTCAAGTTATTTGGCAGCCAAATACACAATTTGAATCAAATGTATAGAAGGCAAATTTGGACTAAAACTGGTATTGATTGAGTTAGAACTAATGTCCAAGCTATATACTATTGGAAAGATAATTAAGTTAACTTTCCAATACAATTTGCAGAGCTGGATTTGAAGTTCTCTAAAAGGTGTTAGGACCAATTTATTACAGTTTATTTAGGCTTGGGAATTTCAACCACTCATTTGTTTATTCAACTTCATTGATTTGTTTTGTTTTAAATTTGTAAATATGTTAGGTAAGTCTACCATCAATGATGGTGGGCTAGCATTATGTTTATCAATGCTAGCATTAATAATGGTGGGTTGGTGAAAACTTTTGAAGTATCTTTTCACAAACTTTTGCTTGAGAGATTGTTTCAATGTTTCCATTTGTATTAGCCTATTTAAACTCAGCAACCTTACTATGTAAGACAATTAGACATGAATGTTATTTTGAATTTGAAAGATCATTCTTTATTTGGTTCTTTTGAGAACTAGTGAACTTATAAAAAATTTACATTATTGTGGTGTTCTAAAATAAACTTATCACTCACTTTCTCATTTAAATCTTGAGTGTGGCGTTAATATCCTTCTCTATACCTCTAGTTCATGTTTTCTTAAACATTAGGTCAAGATTTTGTTTATTTAAGATGAGACCTATAAAAAATATCACTTATTACAATGTGAAATTTATTCCTAAATATAACTGATCTCAAGTTAGGGCCACAATTTTTTATTACTATGAAGAGATTATTTCTATATACAATATTCATATTTGGAGATTCTACTGATGTAATATATAATAAATTCATGAATTATTACATATAATCATTTAATTATTTTATATGCTATAATTTTTTTTTAAAATATGAGTATGCTATAATTTTTTTATTTTGGATAATGGTAAAGAAAATTATTCATGTCACATATGATAATCATCCATGAATAAATTATTTGTGAGGAACAATAAATTTGACATTAATAGCATTTTGTACGGCGGAACGGGGAAAAAGAAGTTGTAGCAATATTACTGTTATCGACAGCAATAAGAGAATACTTTTATATGCTCATAATAACGAAAAATGCTAAAAGATAAGTAATGAACATCTCATTAATCACAAAATTGTTTGGAAATAAATATCCCCTATGCTTTATATTGGGGATGGTACATGTGCTTTGCCTATTTTTCGATCCCGCAAATTCTTTTTGCTAGGCATTTCTCCTCAACTGCCTCCATTGTGTTTGGGATGCTCCTACAGCACCTTGGATTAAAATCAACACCGATGGCTTGACTAATCTTTACAATATCAAAGCCCCGGTAATAGGAGAAAGCCAAGATAATCTTGATCACTTTCAAAGAGTCAACAACAAGCATCATAGACATCAACCACAACCCATAAAACGAGCTGCCCATGCTCCATCTATAGGTGCATATCTAGCTAGCACCATGAATCTTGATTTTTAACATTTGTTTGTCTTTTTTTTTTTAAAGTTCACATAAAAAAATTCACTTCGTTTCTTTTTTATTTCAGGGTAATGGATAGGTTTCCAACAGCGAAAGCGTTTCAGCTAATGATGGAGACAATAGAGAAGGTGATGGAGGACCCATTACAACAGAGTCAGGACAAAAGAAGGGTAAAAGTCTAAATGAGCAAAAGGATTTATAGATTTCTAAAACCAATTTGCTACAACTGGTTATACAGTACCCATCTACACATTATTGTTCATTTTCAAAACCATAGCCGTTGGATTACAGTAATTAAAATCCAACGATTGGGATATATGGACAAAAAGCGGGTCCAGTGTCCTACGGGCACTGTAGCCGGATCCCAAACTCTTTATAATGACATTGATGATCAGTGTATCAACAAATGAGGAATGCGAGAGTCGTTATGTTATCTTTTTGTAATTAAGGAACAATTGCTAACTTCGTAATGATATAGGAGCGAGCAGTGTACTTAGATGGTTTATGGTGCGTTTGGGATTGAGGTGCTGTAATTTAAAAATTATAATTATTGTGAAAAAAATTATAATTATGAAATAAAAATTAATAATCTGTAATAAATATAAATTTTAAATAATAATTTTAACAAAAGTATTAAAGATACAATAAATTTTCTATTATACAAGTGAAAAATCTATTAATAAGGTTTTTAAACTACAACAGTTAGTGTTTACCAAACACTTTACTACTATATCTTTTAAGTTACAACTGTTTAACTTTTAATCCCAAACGCACCCTTAGTTTTATATTTGATTTACTTTTTAAAGATTATTAAAATTGATCCAATTTAGATTTGATTAGTTTTTAATTAGTTTTGTAAGTTATGAAACTAATATTGACTTATAATTGTTGATGCATACTTGTTTCTATCATATCTATTCTCAATTTAAAATCCTAACAAGTTAAATATCTTTCATTTTTTTTTATATATAGAATCACAATGTATTCTAGTTTATGATTTGTATAATAGAAATTTTATCTAATTTCATGTAAAGGATATTGTTCAAAACAATAACTTTACATCGTCAAAAAATGGATTCACGATTGATATAAATTAAGAAAAAAAAAATCCAACAAATAAACCAACAAAAATATAACACTAGAAATGATAAATTAATTGCACGTATGTCACAACTCTTATCATAACGCACAAGACAACGTGTTTTATTTAATGCTGATTTATGGAATCTTGGTCAATCCCGATCTACAGTTCTTTCCTTAATCTTAATCTATTTTTAATTTTTACACATATCTTTTAATTCTAATTAAGTGGTTTACATTTAAGTTAAGAAATTAAAAAATGTCAAATTATCTTACTTTCATCATCTTCAATTTACTTATTATGGTAAATACTGAAAGCATGCTAATTTTAGTCAACTAGAACTAACTAAGAATCAATCATTGGGCCTTAGTCCAGTGGCTAGAGCCACTCTCTCAAAAATATTGTGGGGGGTTTAATTTAAATTCCCTACCTCATTTATATAGCATTGTCGCAATAGTTATGTAATTGTAAATACTAATTATAGTATTATATAATATGTTGTGTCTTGAGCAATAATATCATGTAATAAAAAAAAAAGGATGGCAAAAAATCTATAACTAAGATACTTTACACTATTAATCTTGCAACATTACTTGACATTCTCAATTGTTCTGAACTTAAAAGTGAAGAGTATTTCATGGAAAAGCATCAAAAAGCTCATAAGAATATACTTACTATTGCCTATAGCGGGTGCCATTGATTTATTAATTAAGCATTTCTCTTATTTTGTATAAGTACTACTGCAATAATGATCAATATACAGGAATTAAAACTATGTTCTAACCAGAAAGAAAGAAAGAAAGAAAGAAAGAAAGAAAATAATTCATAAGTATGTAATGTCACGAAGTGACAAGTTGCATTTGTGTTATCAGGTGTTTTTTTTTTTAAATACATATTATTGTATCAATTTATGCGAATGCAGTCTATTGAAAATACAGTCAGTTAGTAAAATCAGCCCGCCATCGTCCGACTCAGTCACCGCCTCCACTCTTCCACTCACCTACTTCGATAGTCTGTGGCTAAAATTTCCACCTTCAGAACGCCTCTTTTTCTATCAAATCACTGACCTAACTTTCGATTTATTCAACGCAGTGATCCTCCCGAAGCTCGCTGACTCTCTCTCTCTCACTCTCCTTCATTACCTCCCCCTCGCCGGTCACATAATGTGGCCTGCGGACTCCGCGAAGCCAGCCATTTACTACTTCCCTGACCAAAACAATGGCGTCTCATTCACCGTTGCTGAATCTGACGCCGACTTCAGCCACCTCTCTGGCAATAACGGAAACCGTGAAGCCGTTGAATTCCATCATCTGCCTCCCCAGTCGTCCATATCCGACGGTGAAGCTTGTTGCTATACAAATAACTTTGTTTCCGAAACAAGGGTTTTGCATCTCCGTCTTGACTCACCACGCTGTCATCGGCGGGAAAAGCTAAACAATGTTTGAGAGATCTTGGGCTTATTTCTGCAAACAACTAATTCAGATGGAACAACAAAACCTTAATAATTCTACGATATTATTACCCACCGAGCTAATCCCGTGCTTTGACCGGACTCTCAACAAATATCCGAAAGGGCTGGACGTGGTTTATGCGAACCACTGGCTGGCTTTTCAATCCGACAAGCTAAGCATGAAGCTCGTTAGTATGCCGGTTCTGAAAGCACATTCCAGCGTGGTTCGAAAGAGCTTCGAATTGACCTGCGAAGACATAAAGAAACTGAGGGACAAGGTACAGGGAAATGAGGTTCTTATAAGACAAGCAAAAGAACTTCATTTGTCGTCTTATGTGCTTACATGTGCTTATGTCTACGTTTGCCTGGTTAAAGCAATGGGAGTAGAAGGTGACGCAACTGTTATGATGCGGATCGGAGCAAATTGTAGGAGCCGGTTGGATCCTCCTCTTCCAGTTAATTATTTTGGTAACTGTGTTAGTGGGCATGGTACCCCTGCAAAAGCAAGCGATGTCGTGGATCCGGAAAATGGGATCGCATTCGTTGCTGACAAGTTAAGTGATTTGGTCGAAGGGCTGAAGAGGGAAGTCATTGAAGGATCCGAGGAGAAGATTTTGAATTTGTTGAAATATGTAAAAGAGGGTGGAGGACAAGCTCCAGGAAGATTGCTTGGGGTAGCCGGGTCGAACCGTTTTGATGTTTACGGGACAGATTTTGGGTGGGGGAAGCCGAAAAGAGTGGAGATTGTTTTAGATCGTGTTGGATCTATTTATTTAGTAGAGAGTAGAAATGGAGGCGGTGCTATTGAGGTTGGTGTTGTTTTGGAGAAGCCACAGATGGAAGCTTTTTTGTCTCTCTTCGTTAATGGCCTTAACTGAGTTTATCATATTTTTGAGTTTTTTTTCTCTTCATTCTATTCTACTATGATATGAGATTGTGATGGTATACTCGTTATTGTTGAGGGCACTTGTTCGAAGTTGCACGCAGGCTCTTTTCTTAGGAAACCTATTACAGTCTTATTACATATCATATATTTGTAGATCAAAACTATTAAAAAATAATTAAGGAGTTGAGGTTATTCTCTTATTTGATAAGTATCTAATTAGTAGTAAATGTCAGCTGTTACCTCTTTATATTTTTGTTTCGAATAAAAAAAAACACTTATTTTTTTATGTATATATTTATTTATTTAAATGTCATATCTTTAAGTTTTTTAAATTAGAGTGATATCTTGATATCACTATTCACTAGGGCCATGCATCGCTTCTAGAAATGGTTGAAAGTTGAAACTTCATCCTTTTGGCATTACATATGATGCGCCCGAAAGAAACTTCAACGACATGATCCGCATGGGTGGCCATTGCACATTATTAAATAAGTCTCATGCCCTTGATCACACGTGTACTAACAAGTCAAAATATTGACAAATCTCATTTTCTATAACTTCTTAAAGGGAAATATTTAATTCTAAATATGCTTCGCCTTATTAATGTCGAATTCTTCAAAACTCATTTGATGAACATAAAATATGTAAAATACTGGTATACGCGTATGTATATTCTACTTACATCGATAATGCTCAAACTAGTTGATTTCACCATTCACTCGTTGATTTATGACTGTGGCTCCTCTTTAACTCAAAAAACATAATTATATATCCAGCATATAAAATTTGTGAAATAATAAACTAATTTTCAAGGTACTCTCCACGAGTTCATCAACCGACATAATAATAAAAAATTATTAATTAAACGTTTCATGGCCTACATTAACATAATTGAGTTTTCATATATAAACCATGAAATATCGTACACTTCTTTTGAAAATTACGAGATCCAACAGCAGATACTTCGATTAAAGTATCGACTTAAACATAGTCATTGAGCACTTAAGTTAAAATTTCATATTACACACAACATTAATGTTTGTATATAGTTTTGTTAAGCATTAAAATTTACCTTTCTTCATCAATTTAAGTTTTTAAGTAAAAGGATTTGATTATCATAATGTTTGAATTAATATTTTTTAAATATATAATTTCATCAATTTATTTTTCTATCCTTCAATAGTTACTTTTGCTTTTTCATTTTCTTTCTTTCTTTTTTTTAGTTCACCTAATAGCTAATAGCTTTGTAGTCAAAAGTCCTAAAAACACTTTTTGATCGATTTTTTTATTTTTGTAACTTACGATTCGATTCCAGTTACCACAACGCATATGCTTCAAGAAAATGAAAGTTTCATCAGCCATCCAAACTCTATCAAAAATTCATTTTAATTGTATCACATATCGTATAAATTAATTATGATGATATTGATGATGAGTGTATCGACAAATGAAGAATGTGAGTCATTATTTTATTTTGAGTACATGAATGTTTAGTTCCGATATTTTTAGTTTAAGCACCCATTTAATCCTTATATTTAAAAAAAAATAAAAACATCCATGTAATAAATATTATTACATGATTAGTTTTTTTTTCTTTCTTTTTACAATGACACCTTTCGAACAATAATTTTGACATTAATCAATATATATAAGTATGTATGCATGTGTGAATGCATGCATACACATGTACACATTAAAAAGTTCATTAATAAATTAACCAATAATTATTTAGGAGCAAATTAAACAAGTAAATATGAGTGTGAAAGAATTATTATTTTTTGTACTTGTGCAACAGTCTTACTAATTACTATTAATGAATAAATTAATATCAGCTAACTTAAAACAATATTTAATATGCTTACAACAAGCTTACTAATTATTATTTCATAAAAAATAGTTTAACAAATTAATACTTGTTGATGCTGAAATCTGATTGTCTTTTGCCCGACTAGATCGTTCCACCAACGCTTGTATGATCAATGGAGAGGATGTTGCCCTTTGCCTGCTTTAGCAATCGTTCAAGCTCCTGGGGTTGGGAATCACCATTTTTCTTCTCTCTAATCCTGCATTCACAGGAATAGATCAGAGACGCCGGTGGTTTTGCCGGCATAAACCCTCCGATACTTAAGTTAGCACAAAGTGCTTACGGGAAAACTTGTATGATTTGCGTTGTATAAATTAGTTGCAATATTGTGAATACGAAATATCTCAAGGATTTGGATATAAGAATTTTTTATAATAATTTGACAGAGTTTCCCCTTTACTCTCAATTTTTTGTCCCATTCTTCATCAGTCTCTTGGCTTTTTATAGCCATCATCCCACGTTTTCTGAGTATTCTTCATGCCCCTCATTTTCGGGCGATGACAGACCCTCGTGGGTCTCTACCCACCGAATCGTGGGTAGACGTTGGATATCATGTTCTCCTCAGCGGTTCGGGGTATGGCGAAACTGTCGCGATTTCGTGAGATCGTGTCCTCTTTCTTTGGGCGATGAGCATCTGGTTGGTATATATCTCTGGTAGATACTCGTGTCTAGTTGGCACATATACCCGTATAAGATGTTTTACCAGGACTCTTCTCGTATCATTTAGCTAAGGAGATGAGGACATGGCCAAGCTGGTACTTTTCATTACTCAACAGGGTAGTACGAACAACTAGCCCAGGAGCTTACAAACTGGCTTACCCAGATAGACGAGATATAAAGAGGTCGTGGAACGCTGAGCACTTGAAAAAATATTTCCAGTAAGCAAAGCACTTTACTAAGTTTTTATTCCGCTAAGTTATTTCTGTTAAATGTATGATGAATTGTGGCACATGCATGTATTTCACTTTTTGTAATCTATGTAAAGTTCAATAAAAATGAATTCAGCACAAAATTCCTTTGTTAGGCAAAGTTTTACTAAGGCAAACAAGTGCCTATTCCTGCTAGGTCGCCTAAGGGGCCAGTCGACAAATTCAACAAAATTTTACTAAGGCAAACAAGTGCATATTACTGTTCCGTCGCCTAAAGGACCAGCAGGCAAATTTAATAAAATTTTACTAAGGCAAACAAGTGCTTGTTCCTGCTCGGTCGCTTAAAGGACCAGTAGGCAAATTCAACAAAATTTTACTAAAACAAACAAGTGTCTATTCTTGCTCAGTCGCCTAAGGGCCCAGCAGGCAAATTCAACAAAATTTTACTGAGGCAAACAAATGCCTATTCATGCTCGGTCGCCTAAAGGACCAATAGACAAATTCAATAAACTTTTACTAAGGCAAACAAGTGCCTATTCATGCTCGGTCGCCTGAGGAACCAGTAGACAAATTTAACAAAATTTCACTAAGGCAAACAAGTGCCTATTCCTGCTCGATCGCCTGAGGAACCAGCGGGCAAATTCAACAAAATTTCACTAAGGCAAACAAGTGCCTATTCCTGCTCGGTCGCCTATAGGACTAGCAGGAAAATTTAATAAAATTTTATTAAGGCAAATAAGTGTCTATTCCTGCTTAGTCGCCTAAAGGACCAGCAGGGAAATTGAACAAAATTCTATTAGGGCAAACATGTGCCAACTCCTACTCGGTCGTTTGAAAGACCAACAACCATGCCTTGCAAAATTTTCTAAGGTAAAAGAGTGTCCGTTCCTGCTCAGTCGTCTAAAGGATCAGTAGGCAAAAATCTATGAAACCGTTAAGGCAATGGATCGCTTATTTCTCGTCGATCACTAAAAAACAAGCATGTATATCTTTTAAGGTAATTTACAGAAACAACCCGTAGACATAATCATGGCAAGAAAGCAGTTGGAAAACATCACAATTTATAAACTCTCAAACGTTTGCAAACAAACAAAATCCAGAATTTACATAAAAAGCAAGTCTAGGGATTGTGGGGCTCAACAACCTTAGTAAAAGAAGGATCAACAATCTCGGAAGAAGAAGGAGCAACAACTTCTGAATGAGCAGATATTGACCCTTATCCTGCTCTTAAAGCATGATCTCGTATTCCCTTCTCTTGCTCCCTACTTGAGGGAGCCTTGACCTGGTCCTGGTCCCCTGGTCTTTATCCCCTTGATCAGACTCGACCATATACTTATGCACTCTCTTCAAGCTCTGGATATTCTTCCTTAAGTACAAACATGATATATTTGTAGCAAAAGGCGAGCCCAGAGTTATACTCTGCATCCAGCAGGTCGTCCACCTCAGCCAATTTGCCCTTCAGCTCGGCTACCTGCTTGTCCAAGAACTTGATTTGTTCCTCGTAGGTTGTCTTCAAAGTATCTTCCTCACTTTGTGTAGCCTGGAGATCAGACTTTAAGTCACCCAACTCGTTCTCGAGCTTGGTAGAGTTGGACTCAACAATGACCACTTTCTCCTCCAAGTCCATGATCTACTTATATAAATCGAGCAACTTCTCCTTCGAGCGATCAACGGACTCAGCATTTTTCTTCAAGTCTTGGTTGTCCGCTTGAAGCCTCCTCTCATGATGGGTGGACCTGTTCTTGTAGCAAGAAACCAAAGTACCCAGTTTAAAGGAGACCCTCTGAACAGAACCAACCAATTCACTAAGATTCATACTCTCAATATCCTTGACCATTTTGGGTCCCACTGACTTGCCATAGTCCCTTTAGTACAGGGTCAAATAGTCACCCTGGTCCCGAGGCAGAAGAGGAGAGGGTCGATCTCCAGATTGAGCGCTGACCTTAGGACTTTTGTCGCAAACCTTATCCCCGCCATTCTTTCAAGGTGGAGAAGGGGGCAGAGTAGGAGTAGGAGCCTTAGAAGAACTAACAACGTCTTTCTTCAAGGGAGGAGAAGGATTGCTGGAGCTACCTAACCCCCGAACATGTTTCTTCGACATAGCACTAAGGATCTTATTATCCATCCCGTAGCTACGTCCACTAGACAAGACCCAACAAGATTTCTTGATAACATGAGATCATGGCAGGTAGATGCGTTCACTAGAGCAGTCTCCACCTTGAACAACAGATCGTCGTCGAGTCTCTTGATCAGGCCCCAAGAGTCTGAAAGAATAAACAAGGTTAAAGAAACAAATAAGTGACAACCACAAACGTAAAATGTACAGAAAAATAAACGACTTGAGGTGACAAAACGCGTTGGAAGGTAAATATCACCACCAAGCGAATGGCTCGCTGAACACCAATTTCCCATAGCAAAGAAAAATTTATCCTTCTAGTTTTTACACGAGGAGGGAAAGCCGGTGATAGATTTCCTCTTCGCAGAGCTTGACATGAAGTAGTACCAGCTTGCTTCTTTTGGGCTGCTCCTCAACTGGTACAAATGTTTCACTTCCACGAGGAAAGGCTCCCCAAGCCTACACCTTTCCCATAGCACAAACAAGGACGAAAGAACCCTCCACCCATTCGGGTGAAGCTGACTTGGAGCCAAATACATGCCGCCCAATATCTTGGCAAAATAAGATTGAAGAGGCAACCGAGCCCCTAACTTGAAGCTCTCCAGATGCAGCGTTACATACCCCTTAGGAGGTCAACTGAGAACATCACTTTTCCCAAGGATAGCAAGGAGGACGTCCTCAAGGATATTATAAAGGTTTTTAAGCTTGAGCAGGTCAATGGGGTAAGCATCTGCCTCCATCCTATGACCAAGGTTTTTTTTGTTTAGAGGGTTTGCTCGGCTCGGAACCGCTCTCTTCACCATCACCCTCCTCCTCAGGGATCCTAGCTCCCTCAGAACTATGGTTTTCACTAGAACCCGATACTTGGCCCCTACGGTTTCCCATAGGCTCAAAATTAGGCAAAATGGACTTAGGACGAGGGTACTCAGGGGTATTCCTATTATAGGATGGGCCTACACTGCTTGAAGGGTATGGAGGATCAGTAGGTCTTAACAGGTTGGGGTATGAATCATCTACCTCTTCATCACTCTCATTTACAATAATTTTCCTCTTCGGTTCGATATAGCAAAATCTTAAAAGGAAAAGCACGATAAATCCAAGTATATTGATACAAAAAGGAAAATATAGAACCCAAACAATAACAACCAGAGAAGAAGTTAAAGGCAATACCTGGAATAGATTGACACTGGAGGTATTGCCGTGACGGAGAAAGAGCCCAACAAAAGGAAGTCTTTGGTGCGGAAGGTACGATTAAGGGCCAAAAAAGGAGTTGGCTTACGGCAGAACAGTAGATAACGAAAAGCAATGGCAATTCTAATTTAGGGATTTAAGACGAAAGAGGGAATATAGGCGTTGAAGTTACACGGATATCAATTCAATCACCGCGTATCGAGGATAAATAAGCTGCCGTTTCAAATTTCAAATATCAAAGGGCAAAAAGTGACACGTCACTAACTATAAAAAAAAAGGGATGAAGAGATGTTAGCCCAGCTGCGTGTTGGACACGCTCACGAAGGCCCATACTTTGGGCCGATGACTCTTTAAACAAGAAGCATCACCTCGGGTCCATTACAATAAAATAAGGACCAGAGGAATGTGGTCTGAGGTTTGCTAAATCTAATTCTCAGTTTTTAGTCTCAACTCGTTTCACTCGCAAGACCAGAAACTGGGGGACTGGTGTTGAGTAATGAAAAGTACTAGCTCGGCCATGTCCTCATCTCTCTCCCTGAGGCCAATCTCCTTAGCTGAATGGTACGAGAAGAGTCCTAGTAAAACATCTTATACGGGTATGTGCCGACTAGAAATGAGCACCGACCAGAGATATATACCGACCAGATGCTCATCGCCCAAAGAAAGAGGACATGATCTCACAAAATTGCGACAGTTTCGCCATGCCCCAAACCGCTGGGGAGAACATGATATCCAACATCTACCCATGATTCGGTGGGTAGAGACCCACGAGGGTCTGTCATCGCCCGAAAATGAGGGACATGAAGAATACTCAGAAAACATGGGATGATAGCTATAAAAAACCAAGAGACTGATGAAGAATGAGACAAAAAATTGAGAGTAAATGGGAAACTCGTCAAATTATTATCAGAAATTCTTATATCCAAATCCTTGAGAATGCATTAATTCATACTGACATGCGTCTGGGTGGCATGCATCTGGCTCCAGGTCAGCTCCAGGTCAGCTTCAAAATAAGGTTGAAGGGGCATACCATCCATTAATTCATACTGACAAAAGAGACTTATATTATGACACATATTAAAGGAACAATTTGAGTCAAGAATCCATTACTAACCTCTTATGTTGCTGCTTGAAGCCACCAATAAGTTAGCATTGTGATATCCATCATTAGATGAATCATTAGAAGCCACTGCTGCATCCTTCTTTATTTCTTTGTCATCTTCCTTTTTTTCAGCACAATCTCTAATATAATGGCAATGCCTATTATGGTAAAAGCTCTTTCTCTTCTTTAACTTTTCTCTTGCAGATCCTTCATCTTTCTTTGTTTGATTCTTGTTCTTCTTCTGTGTTTTCTTTTCTATTTTAGCCATTAAGCCTTCACCATTACTTACTCCATGCTGATTATTCTTCTAAACCTCCTTTGAACTCAGAGAGGCTTTAACATCTTCTGATGTTAAGGTTGTTCCACAATGCAACATAGAATTGACAAAAACTTCATAAGACTTTAGTAGTGAACTCAATAGAAAGAAGGATTTATCAACAATTATACGTCAATATAATTTTCATGACCTAAAAAACTAATTAAAAATTGATCAATTCCAAGCTGAATAAATTTTAATCTTTAAAAGTAAATCAAATCTAAAACTAAACTATATAAGCCTACTACTTGCTTGTATCATATTTATGAAGTTAGGAGCTGTTCTTTAATTACAAAAAAAAAAGGTAAATGCTCATTTAATCATTATATTTTGATTTAAGTGTTGTTTAGTCTTTATATTAAAAATAATACATCAAGACATCCACATTGTTAAATGTGTTATAATCCTACCTTACTTTTTCTTTCCTATTACAATTTCACCCTTACAAGAATATTCTTGGGGATACTAATAAAAAGAAAAGAATGATAATTTATCAAATCAACTTCAAAAGTAACATTAAACTTTACACAAACTTTTATATTTAATTATTTTATTTTTAGAATTAATTTGATAAACTATTTTTTATGAAATAATAATTAGTAAGCTTGTTGTAAGCATATTAAATATTGTTTTAAGTTAGCTGATATTAATTTATTAATAGTAATTAGTAAAATTGTTGCACAAGTACAAAAAATAATAATTCTTTCACACTAGTATTTATTTGTTAATTTGCTACTGAATAATTATTGGTTAATTTATTATAAGTCTAATAGAACCACTTATGATACTGACATCATTGCTAATAAGAAGGAATAGAAAATGACCTTAGTTAATTACAAGGTATTTGTTCATGTTAGACAATTGCCTTGTAAATTGAAAGTAACTCTATAAACTATAGTAGCTTTATCATTTACTGAAGCTGAAATTTATTTTAGCAACCGAGGTTGTGAAGAAATCTTTGTGGTTGAAAGGGCTGTTGAATGGGTTGTGGTTGAAACAAAAGAGAGTTTACATCTTCTATGGTAACCAAAGTGTAATTCAGCTTATCAAGAACTAGGTCTATCATGAATAGGGGTGGGCACTGGTTTAGATCGGTTCTATTTTAGAATAAATAGTAATTTTTGGTTTGGCTTGGGAATTTTAGAAAATTAGTTTGGGAATTTCCATTTAGTTCAATTTCAGTATTAATCTATTTATTTTTTATTTTTAGTTATAATACACTGAATCAAAACCAAAACTAAACTAGATTTTTTGGGGTCTGGTCTGGTTTAGCCCTCTCTTAAATGCCACGTGGAATTTTTAACTTAAAAAATATTTTTTTTGTTATTCGGTTCGATTTTTCAGATTTGAAATTTTAAATTGAAAACTGAACTGAAGTATTTAGTTTTATACTAAGCTGGAATATTTGATTTTCTAAGAAAACCAAATTGAACTGATAATTTTTCGGATTAGTTTAGTTATGCCCACCTTTAATCATGAAGGGACTTAGTGCATTAATGTCAAACTACACTTCGTTAGAGAAAGGTCTGTCGTGGTAGCAAAGATCTATACATATGTTAACCCAGTTGATACGCAAAACTGATTCCAACAGCCGAATTCAAGCTTGGTGTGAGCTTGATTCGTGTTGGGAATGGTTCTAGTAGTTAAGCTATGTGCATGAAGGTTTTTTAGACGCTGCTTTTTTGAAATTATCAATTGAATCAAGTCTGTGAAGTGGAGAATGTGAAGATAAAAGTATTTGATTTTTTGGACTTCAATCCAAAACTTGAAAATGTGATGGGCCAATATATAGATTGACTTTAGTTCAACCAGAAATATCAATATAAAAAGAGCTGATTAATAGCACCTAATGTTAGTTCGATTTCTTCTTGCTGATTTTGCATAGAATTTATTTCTTTGTGAGCTATGCATTCTCATTTGTAGATCTGATTTGCATCACGATTGAATTTTTCCTTCACAAGTTGGCTATGTGCAACTGTTATTCATTTCTAATTCTTTAGTTCTGAGTTTTGTTCTTGATTCTATTTTTTCCTCAATCTTGTTGATTCAATTTAGTTATTAAAGAATTAACTTGCTAAGCCCTTAAATACTCAACAATGGCAACACATTTTACACTAGTTTACCACATCCACTAAAAACATACAAGTTTTTTTTTCTCTAGCTAGAGCATCATTCAATTAAAATTATAATCAAATCGTGTGGCATGTGCAGAGAATTTTCGTGATGTATCAACTTTCTCTCAAGAAGACCATTGTTTTCAAAGCCTTGTCCCCTCCTTCTGATTGTCCCTTTGTGACTTTCCACCGTTTCTTTCCAAGACAGGCATTTTTTTTTTCAAAAAATATTATCTAGAAGCTTTGCAATAGTTCTACATTGTAAATTATTATTAATTAATTGTACGTACAAGAGTTAGGTTCACATATAATAGTTTTTTTTTTAATTTTATTGAAAAACAACATATGATTGTTGAAACTAGAATTAGCAAAATTTGACATGACCCAATTATCTCACTTGAACACAATATGAATAAATGAGTATGGGCGGCCAAATTTGACAGGATTATTAAATAGGTCGGGGCTAGTTCGGTAATTTTTTCTTGTTGGGTTAGGGTTAAAGTTCTTGACCTATTAACCCAATTAGTGATACAATTATGTTTTTTATTCTAAATTAATTTGTAAATTCTTATCATCAAAATTCAAATATTGGATATAATTCTTTTTTTTTTTTTTGCAAGGATGAACATAGACACATTCATTTTATAATTTATTTTTAGATTTAGAACTTCAATAGTATAAATGTGTAAAATATTGGTAGAAATGTATATTTTATGATATCGATATGTAATAATATATATGATTAAAACTTCAATAGTGTAATGTGTAATATTTTAGTAAATATGTATATTTTACAATATCGATAATTGTATATATACACAGACACACATAGTTGCAAATATTTAATGCAAATTTTGTTAAATATATAAATATTAAGCAGGTTCTTAGGTAACCAATTTATTTTCTGTGTTGAGTTAGAGTTTCAATATTTTGTCATGATTACTAAATGGGTCGTGTTTGGGTCGACTTAAATTTGGCACCACACAAACATCACATGGTAGCCGATTTTGACAACTTTAGTTGAAACCACCTATTATGTGCATTTGTGTGTGTGTGTTAAAAACAATTGGGAACTGGTCGCAATTCACTTGATATGATCAATCTGAATTGATAAAAAATAAAAATAAAAAGATCCTAAATTGATTATATGTGTACATATTGATTAAAAAATAAAAAAAAAGAGTCATAATCATTATAATAGGTTTTCTTAGGTTCCGTTCGGTATAACTTTCAAATAAAGTTTAGTAGAGATTTTATTAATAAAACTTCTATAAGTAGAGCTTTTACCCAAAACAATTTAGTTTTTGGTTCTCAATGACAGTTTTTATTAAAAATCTTAAAATTACTTTAATGGGCAATAAGTTTATAGTTATATTATGAAAGGAATGAAATAAGATTATCAAATAAATAAATGATATTTTAGATATTTTAATATTTAATAAAAACTTTTTAACCTCTATTTCTAAAAGCTCAAAATTTGAGCTTTTGCTAATGGAGACAAAATAACTTATTTAATTTTTAAAATCTCTACTAAAAGGTAGCCAAACAACAACAAAAATTTTAATAAGAGCTTATGAGATTAAATAAACATTTATAGTCATTTACTAAGTTATACCAAACAAGCACTTAATACATGTATTGTAGATCAAATTTGGTAGGCAATCATAAATTTATTACTTCACATTTGGCATTGATTGGATTTATGATGGCAAAGGCTATCTAAAGGCTTGAAAAGCCAAAATATTGATGCACCAACTAGAGTAAAGTACTACTAGCTAGGGGTTTTTTTTGCATTTAACGATATTGTTTTTTTTTTAACTTTTTACTCTTATAGGGTAAAAACATGTTCAATTAGAAAAATTAGAGGTGACTAATGGGCTGAGTGGCTCGTGGCACGACATGGCACGGCACGAGCACGTTTCAGTAAGGCATATGGCATATCGTGCCACGCACACGAGTTGGACTGGGCTGAGAATTTTAGGTATGTGGGCCTTAAAAGCACAACATAATTAGAGAAAGGTTAAGTATGACATGTAAAAGGGCCCGCAATAAGCATATTACACTTTTTAATAAAAAAATAGCTTGAAATTGAGTTTTTTAATATATTTTATTAGCGTAAGTTTTTTAAATTCATTTAATTTTTAGTTTGGAAAAATACTCTAATTATTTTATGTTTATAATTTATTATATGAAAAGATGTATCATGATTTTAATAAATAAAATTACAAATATCATGATTTTGTAAAATGTATGTATTAATGCTATTATGGAGTATGATCTATAATTATATATAAGTCCAATTTAACAATTAAATTAACCACTAAGAAAAATTTATTATTGTTGTTAAATATTGAAAAAGAAATCTAATACCATAGTGTCTAACTTAATAATTAGTATTATATTCTCATACTATTATTAGTTTATTGCAATTGAATATGGATTTGAGTTTTGAACTTTTGATTTTATTAAATTTGACTAAAGACGCATAAACCCCAAAAAAATATATCGGCTTAAAAAAAATATACCAACAACTTGGAATGTCCGCTTAAAAAAATAGAAAAGAAAAAAATTTATCGTGCTTTTTTTTTTAGGCATAGCCTACAACATGGCACAATACGACCTGGTTGGTTGGACACGACACATGTGCTAGGGCTGGGCCTATGCCGAAAAATTTGACACGACGCGGCAGGGTACAAAGCACATGCTGGACATTGTACGACATGAATATGAGCCTGCATGTACCTTCCTCTAATGGGTTGCGTCCGCACAGAACGCTCGTTGGCCATCTCTAAGCAAAATCGGCCTAGTTTTGTCCGACTCAGTCACCATTTCACTTTTCCACTCACATACTGAGATATACTTTTTAGTAAAAATTTCCACCCTCAGAACACCTCTTTTTCTATCAAGTCTTTTACTTAACTTTTGATTTATTCAACTCAGTGAGCCTTAGTGATCCTCCTAAGGCTCACTTACTCTCTTTTCCTCACTCTCCTTGATTATCTCCCCCTCACTGGTCACATAATGTGGCCAACAGACTCTGCAAAGCCAACCATTTACTACTTCCTAAGGAAAACTGTGCATCTCACTCAGCGTCATTGAATCCGATACCGACTTCAACTGCCTCTCTGGCAATAACGGAAGCTACGATGTCGTTGAATTCATCATCAAACACCAAAGTTGTCAATATCCGACGATAAAGCTGAGGTGATTGCTATATAAATAATTCTTTTCCAAAATAAAGTTTTTGCATCTCCGTTTTCACTCACCACGCTGTCATCCACAGGAAAAGCAAAACAATGTTTGACAGATCTCGGGCTTATTTATGCAAACAACTAATTCAGATGGAACAACAAAAACAACAAAACCTTAATAATTCTTCGATATTATTACCCGCCGAGCTAATCCCGTGCTTTGACCGGACTCTCATCAAAGATCCGAACGGGCTGTACATGGTTTATGCGAACCACTGGTTGGGTTTTCAATCCTGCAAGCGAAGCTTGAAGCTCGTCAGTTTGCCCGTTCTGAAAGCGTATTCCGACTTGCCCCAAAAGAGTTTCGAGTTGACCAAACTGAGGGATAAGGTACAGAGAAATGAGGTACTTATAAGAAAAGCAAAAGAACTTCATTTATCATCTTATGTGCTTACATGTGCCCATGTCTACGTTTTCCTGGTTAAAGCAACGGGAAAGGAAGGTGATGCAACTGTTATGTTGTATGTTGAAGCAGATTGTAGAAGCTAGTTGGATCCTCCTATTCCGACTAATTATTTTGGTAACTGTGTTGGTGGGCATGGCGCGGCGGTAAAAGCAAGTGATGTCGTGAATCCAGAAAATGGGATTGCATATGTTGCAGACAAGTTAAGTGATTTGGTCAAAGGGCTATAAAGGGACGTCATTGAAGGATCTGAGGGGAAGATTTTGTATGTATTGAAATTCATAAAAGTCGGTGGAGGTCAAGCTCGAAAACGACTACTTGGGTTAGCTGGATCAAACTATTTTGATGTTTACGAGTCAGATTTTGGGTGGGGGAAGCTGAAAAAAGTAGAGATTATGTTAGATTGTATTGGAGCTACGTATTTGGTAGAGAGTAGAAATGAAGGCGGTGTTGTGGAGGTTGTATTGTTTTGGAGAAACCACAAATGGTAGAAATTTTATGATACATTAGAGGTATTATGTCAATTATATTACAAGTAAATAATGTTATAATATGTGTATATTTATTTTAAAAAATAATTATGCAAGTGGTGAATATATTAAATTTAATTTCAAATGTAATAATACATTAATTAATTATATTACCTCTGATGTATTTTAGAATTTATCCACAAATAAAAGCTTTTGGTTCTTTCTTTGTTAATGACCTTAATTGAGTTTATTATATTTTGAGTTTTTTGTCTTCATTCTATTATATTAAGATATACACGATTATGATGGTGTACTCATTATTGTTGAGGCCACTTATTTGATTATTTATATATTTCATTTATTTTACATTATTAAATAAACCTTATGCATTTGATAACACATCTAGTAACAAGTCCTACTAGAAATAAGTCAAAGACAAATCTCATTTTCATTTTTCCTGTTCACTTATTAATTTATGATATGAAAATAATTAACTAATTCTCAAGTTACTCCACAAGTTCATCAACCAAAATCAAAATACATAATTAATAATCAAATGTTTTATTGCCTAAGTTGACATAATCATATGCAGTCTCAAAAATATCATATAATTCTTTTGAAAACTACAATGTCCAATTACAAGTACTTCGATTAATGTCTTATTTATAATCATAGGTGCTCAAATAAATTTCTTAATACCTACAACATTACTATTTTACTACTACAAAAGTGAACTTTACTGACACTTAATTTCTGACATTTTGTAAAAAGTATCAGTAATTGTATGCATATGCACCATTTTTCGCTTTTAACAAATAAGTATTACAAATTACTAACACTAGTGTGTCAGTAAATTAAATATAAGAAACCGTTGATACTGAAGTATTAGAGGTTAAAAAAAATTATTATGATTTGTAAATCTTCCGACTCGAACCAAAGACTTTTAAAATTTAAAATTTTTACAATTGACCCAAGACCACAAGACTTACATATTCAAGATACGAGTATTTTTTAAAAGAATTAAAAACAAAAATATAATAGCAAAAGCAAAATCCCTAGATCTCTTTCTCCAATTTCATCATATTGTCAATTGAAAACAAAACAAATCACCACCTCGCCGCCGACATACCCAAAATCTCTTCCGCCACTGTCGTCACTACTTTCGATTAGCCACTGCCGTCATCTCCGATGCACCAAAGTCTGTTCTCTATATTTTTGTCTCTTTTGCTGCCGTCATCTCCTGTCATATCTCATGCACCAAAGTTGGAAACCCACTGCTGTGACTTATGATTTTTGACCGTCACCGATAACTAATCCACTGCAGTCATCACCAATAGGCCGCAACTACTTCCAGTTATCATCAATACTCAGCCGTTCGTTATTGGTAATAACTTCTCAGCCTCTGTCAGCGGTTGCTATCACTGTCGCACTGCCTCAATCTCCATCGTCGCTGCTATACTACCACAATCTCTATTCAAGGTAAGCTTAAATGGATAAATAGAGCATGAAGAAAAGAGATAATGGACCTAAGTGTCCTGTGACCAGTAAGAGAATTCAACGGGTATCCGTGCCTTTTTTTGTATAGAGAATTCTTTAAAATTGCTCTACTAAATGTCATGTACTTCTTACTGAAACTAACTGCTTCTACATATGATTTTATAACAAACTTTTAAGATCAATTAACATTGTGGCTTTAGGTTCCTTGAAGCCACATTTGAATTTAGATCTATTGATTTTATTTTAAATTTTGTTGTTTATCACAAATGAGCAGCTGATTTTTTTCTAGAATAGAAATTGCAAGAGAGTTGACAATACAAGGCAAACAACATTTGTTAGCTATTATACATTGAATCCTTTGGCCCCGAATAAATTGCTTATCTCGGTGGTATGTTAAGACCTTTTGTTCGTTGTTCATTTAAATTAATCCATTTTATCTCTTTGTATATGAAAGAAAACAGAGATGTTGTTTGGTTGCTGAGAAAATAGCTCAGAGAAAAAGATGTTTTTGGAATCTGTACATTACACTGGAGACTAAGCAGGGTAGTGCCCTTACCATTCACTGTAATATAATTACTCTTCTTCATGATTCAATTAACTAGAATGAGATTCTCATAAAGGTAAGTGGAGTGCCATGGATAGCAGTAAAAGTAGTCTGCTTTTTTCTTCTTTTTTCTCCTTACTGGATGAGAAGTTGGTTAAGCCAACTCTACTGCATATAAAATTATTTGTGAAGAAATGAAATCTTCAGCCAGGATATGGCTAGGAGTATTAAGGAAACATCCTTTTGGGCAGCAAAGAAATAATTAACTATGCGATTAGTTTAATAGTAATCATTGATTACCTTTAGAAATCAAACCTCATGTTTAAGTGGCTAGAAGAAGTATAATACACTTAATGCTTTTCTTTTCCCTTATGTAACTGAAAGAGCATATCTCTATTTTTGATAGCTGTGATCATATCTCTAACTGCGTGCATTGGTATCATAATTTTGACTGAGGGTGCTGGTTTTGTCAACTTGTAGACCTGCTTCTTCTGCTAATTTGGGCAATCAGTGGTTTGTGTTGACTATCTTACACTTTGAAAGTGGTTTGTTCTGACCAGCTTACACTTTGAAAGGAGTTCATCATGGTATGCAGTTTTCATGTTTGTTTAAATGATATACCTTTACAATTATTAAAGGATTTGCTTCTGCATCATTCTTTATTTGAGAAATATATGTCAAATAAATATGAGCTTACAAATTTTGCATGTTTGTATCTCTACTCCAACTAAATAGTTTTCACAGCCAAAATTTGTTAGTGCGTGAGTGCTAAACTTGTGTTCATATAAATGAATGAAGGCCATCATCATTTTGCATATTAATTAATGTTTAAGCTTGGGGGTTACTTGCTTCAATAAAGTTTCTTCTCAATAATCTGGACACAAGCATGAACTTGATGACTTTTAAATCTTAATAACGTAAATATTTATAATCACAAGTAGAGAATATTTATAAAATAATCTTTTATAACTGGAGGAAATTGTTAGATTTAAATTTCATCTTACGTGTTCATCTCTTGTTTCACTTTTAAAGCTTCTTTTGTGTCAATTTAATTTTTTTTCTGAATTATTATGCTTAATTTTAAACCTTCTACATATCTATTTTTACTAGTCCATCTTCTACTACTGATCACTCACTTAGGATTTAAGAGAGGTTAATGACAACAATAAAAAAAGTGGTAGCTAGATTCTTTCTTAAAATTTTTGTCTCTTTATATTAATTAACTGATGAACATTTAATGATTGGTACACTCCATATATATATATATATATATATATATATATATATAGGGTCATGAGATGTACAAAACAATTATATGAATTAATTGCGAGGTTGTTATTAGTGGGGATATGTTACAATATTGTTGCTTGTACGTCATGAAAGAGCTCTTGTGACTTCGTAATCAATGGACTACATATATTGCCAAGTTAATTATAGCCCAAAATTGCAAGGTAATATATGAGTAATATATGATGGTTTTTTCTTCCAAATATCCAAGATTTATTATTTCTTGTGTACTAATTGATTTTATGTACTTGTAGGTGGGAAAAAAATGAAGCCACATATGGATATTTATTGACACTCTTGTGCTTATTTTTATCCGTTAATGCTTGTTGAAACTTAATTTAGTACTTTACTGTTTAGAACTTGTCGAAAACTTAATTTGATACTTATGTTTTTCTTTTCCAAACAGTGGTGTAGTTGAATTATGTTAATTTAAATGATGTATTTGGAATGTTTGTTATGTGAATTGTGTTGTGAGATTTGGTATATTTAATATATTTTGAGTTTTGTTTTGATTGTAGAAAAAAAAATATAATTAAAATAAAATTATACTATTAACAAAAACAGCATAACATCAATAAATACTGACATTAAATATTTTAAAATGACATTAATAATTTTTTACGTTAATGAATCAGTGTGCTCTTGATACTGCAGTCACATTAATCATTGACATGTAAATAATATCATCAAACACTAGTATCATTGTATCGTTATTTTAGTGATACTATTGTGACAAAAATTATTGACACAAAAATCACTGACACTGAAAATTAGTGTCAGTGTGTTTTAGCTGGAGCATTACTGACACAATTAACAAGTGTCGGGAAAAATAATTACTAACACTAATTTAGTATTAGTAAAGCCCATTTTTCTAGTAGTGTATATAAAATCTTGCTAAGCATTAAAATGTGTCTTTAATACTAGTTTTGCTCCTTTATTTATAACTCTACAATTCAATTAAGAAATAGAAAAAAAGTTAAGAGTCTTAGTTATGTAATATTAGCTTTGCTTGAAGTGGCTAACACTGAAAGCATGCTAATTTCAGTCACTAGAACTTGCCAAGAATCTAATTTAGATGCTACATTTTCTATTAATCCTGTAGCATTATGTAACAATTCCGAATACTCAGGGCTTACAAGTAAAGGATGTTTGATCGAGAATCAAAAGAGAGCTGACAAAGACTATATCTATGATTTCCCCTTGGGTTGATGCCATTGATTTTGTTAATAAGTAATTTCTTTTATTTTGTATGAATACTTTTGTAATAATGATCAGTTGTAAAAAAATTGAAATTTTGTTTTAATAAAAAAAGGGATGTTTATCCATAATTGGTATATGATGTGATCTATTATGTGTGAGCGTTATCCGGTGCGCTGCTTTTTTTATACACATCATTGAATCAATTGTGAGAAAGTAGTTTGTTGAATAATAAAGATGAATAAGCAATTAGATCACTTTGTTAGTACCATTTATTCTATTTCTACTTTACGTCTATTGTTTTTAGGTTGCGGTTATTTGTATATTAAAAAATACTTTGAGCACTCCTGTTTTACTGAAGCTTATATTACTAAATTGCATATGATATAATTAATTTAATTAATATAAAAATTTTCATATTATTTTTGCCACTAATTTACCACATCCACGAAACATACAAGCAGCTTTCTCTAACCTTAATAATTTCTATGTCTTCCTAAAAAATAATACTTAAAATAAATAAATATTTAAGTAATATAAAAAATTTCATATTATTTTTGCTAGTAATTTTCCACATCACTAAAAATACAAGCGTCTTTCTCTAACCTCAATAATTCCTATGTCTTTCTCAAATCTAGTACTTAAAATTAACAAATATTTACTCATTTTGTATTATCTAAACCTTTTGGCATGATGATATTTTAGTTAAAATTCTTTTAATTTCTTTCTAAGAGGGGATTAGACTAACCAGCTTCATGCACGTAATAATCACATGTCTATAATGCATTGACATAAAATCATTCATTCTTTTATGTTAATTTCCTTTCTAGCTCCAAGGTTATTGGATAGCCTTACCAAGATTTAAATCTTGGGTTAGAGTTTCATATAGTATTCATAACTGTTTAATTATTGGTATAACCAATAATTGTTTTTAAACAGAAAAAGAAAGGGAAAAAGAAATGGTTGGACGAATCTATGTCTGGAATACAATTCAATATTGGTCAGTTTACTGCTTTCTAATCCATCTTTGGAAACACTCTTGTGTACTTAGGGATATACGGCTTAATTGTCATCATCTTCTTTGCGGTATGTGTTTTCACTTTTCACTTTTCCTATACTTTTCACAAAACAATGCTTTGGCGGAAAAGCTAGTTAATCTTTGTTGTGCATTATCATGAGTTTACTTGGTGGAGATAGTTGCCAGGTGATGCTGAACTAGGATCATTTCTTAATATTTTATAAATGTTGTGCCACCTGTATTTTAGTATTAATGTATGATTAGGATTTAATTAATTTTATTTTTTAATTTATTAATCACTAATTACATTTATCAAATTTACTCAGAAAAAGATCAGATAAGAAGAAGATTCGGATCAAAGTGATATTAGGCAACTTCTCTAAAAAAAAATTGTAACGATCTCCCTAAATATGGGTTTCATTAATTCTAGTAGGCTCTATATATTGGCTTTATCATGCATTAATTTTTTCTTTTATTGTACTGCTTTAACGCCTTTTTGCATTACTGTTATGCATTGTGGTAAGACTCATTACGTCTCCTTAACTAGGTGTCACTTTTTCAGTTAATAAAGCTTCCCTCGCAGTGTCGGTGAATAATTAAAAAATTTTGATTTCCAACATAATCAAATTCTTTTTTTTTTTTTTTTTCTGAGATAAACTTCAAAGCCTCAAAGCCTACAATTAATCAAACAAATTAGTAGTATCAAAATGAATCGTTGCAAACATTTCTTGTATCTCTTGGTAGACAAAAGAGATATCATAGATTTAATACTTGGATGTTGTAGCATTGTTGTCATGTAGCTTACAATCTACCTTCGTCAACATCCCCAAGTGTAAAAAATGCCAAAGGTTAACTTCATCCCAATAATTTATTGAGTTAATTAATCATTCGTTAAATATTAATTGTTATTAAATTAATTATTAAACCCTGCTTACTTCGTGAGAAGCGAGAAGAAAGTTATTACGCACTGTACTTGGAATGTTGTACATGTACTTTGTAATGATTGTCTTTTACGGATGAAAGTGGAATTAATAGCTCTGCAATGCATCCAATAGTAGGCAAAGCTTCCGTTACATTAGCTGTATGTTACAGCTAAAAATTTTTAAACCCTTAGAAAAGATAATAATTATTGAAAAGGTTAATAATTTTTATAGTTTTACTTTACACCCCCAAACTGCAGCCAGGTAATAGAACCGTTAGTCTTTTAATTTTTTTTGTAAGTTCCCCATTTATATTTATAGCAAATTTAATACTAAATTACTCAACTTTTTTTTATTTTATTTAATTGAATCTCTAACTTGTTTAATTTTATATCTATTGAGTATTTATTGATTATATTAATGGTCTCTTATTTTAATATATCATGATAATCAATATTGAAGCCTTTTATGAATTGTTTAATTTTATTAAATTCTTTACTTAGTTGATCTCTTAACTTATTAATTTATTTTATATTTCCTTCATTGAAATTATTAATTTCTAATATTTTGTTTACCCTTTCTATATCATTTATAGATTAATTTGAGCTTTCTAATTTATTTAATAAATACAGTAACATTTAATTTAATTGATTATTTCTTCACATGTTTGAATCATCGATCAGATCAAATGGTTGAAATTTTTCGTTAAAAGTTTTGGTAATTTATTCACTGTAACATCTTTTTTAATAATTCATTAAATTTATAAGATATATATCACATATAATATCTCTTATAATTCAAGATACTAAATTTAGATTAAAAAATATTTGCGACATCATTAATAGTATGTATTTAGGATGAAAAATAGATTGAATGTCTATGTGTTTGTTAGAAGATAAACCTAGTCTACGTCTCAAGAGAGAAAATAAATTATAAATGTAGGTACAAAAAATTTATTGAGAATTTGTGATTTCTATGAGTATAATAATAATAATTTAAATTTTTATAAAAATATAGTAAAAACTTTATAAAGTTTTAAAAATAATTACAGAAGAGATGGATGAGAAAACCATTAATTATAAAAAATTAATGAGGGCTTATTTGAAAAAATAAGTAAATATATAATTAGAAATGAAATTTTCTATAAAAAACAATTACACCCGTACTTCGTTTTAGGTTAAAATTATTTTTATCCATTGGATTTAGGAAACATCAAAATCAATGATCTATATTTATTGGTTGTTTGTTACATTATTTGTAAGGTAAGCTTTGCCCCAATAGTAATACAAAAAATAAAATGTTGTTAGAGTAAAAGGATTGAAATAATTAATGTAAATGATATGGCAAAAACAAATTATTGCTTGCTCCAATCATAAATAATAATATATTGATATTTATAATTAAAAATTACATTTTCTACCCTCACAAATTCTGTAAATGATAAAGGGACGTTCTTGTCAAATAATAAACAATGTTTTATCCTATAATTAATTTAATATTTATTTTAATGTACTTGTAATTAATTTTGAAATTGAATTGTATTAAATTTAACGAAATTTTAACACAAATTTATTAGATTTACTAAAGATATTTTACACAGTTGCTATTACATAAAAACTATAGCACCTTAATAACAAACAAACCTTTATCTTTACTTCATATTGCAAATTGTATCTTGTGCAGAATTATCTCATCCAAAGAATGACTTATACAAATTAAAAGGATCAAAGATTCCTTAAAGAGAGTAATCATTTTAGAGAACAAGCATGAGGATTTTCATCACTGAACATGGCATCAGTCAGTTCATCAAAGATATGAGAATAAGGTGATTGCGGATAGTAACCAAAATCGCCACTGTAGCCATGCTTTTCATAGTTGTATGAAGAAGAAGACTGCTAAAACATGTAGTTGTTTGCGATTGGAATCTGGCTATGATGATGATGACACTGATGATATAGCTATCGATAATAGTAATGTTGAGTGAAATTTTGGTACTTTGGATTGTAAGAATATGGTCACAGCTTGACACTCCTACTGGTTTTCTTTACTATTTTAATAACCTTCTTCTGGTCTTCCAAACCCATTAATGTCACCTTTTGCACGGCCATATCAATGTCATTGCTGTCCATTTTTATGAACTTGTATGATGAATCAAACTCAGCAGCAAGATACGACACAATTTTAAACTTGATATTACAGTTAGAAGGTCACAAGATAAGTACATACATTATAGGCTAAGTTTAACATTATTGTCTGAAAAATTCTCGTATTTAAAAGTTTGATAAATAGCATGAAAATGATTCAGATGATTATATGGGTCCTCATTTTCTAGGCCATAGAATATTGGGAAACAATTTAGCACACTAGGTTTTAACTCAAAACTCCTAGCAAGTACATTTGGGTATTTTATGCATGATGTGCTCAAATTATCTAAGAAACTAAAATAGTTCTTAAATGACATCTTCTGTGGTGGTGGTTGTTGTTGCAAATCCATTTCACTTTTATCTTTAATGTATTTGTGTGTGTGCAATATTTTTTTAAGTTCAAGGTCTACAAGCTCAAGATTAAGTAGTAATGACCTTTGACTATGCATGCAAAGAACACAAAATAAATGGGAATAAAACAAATAAAAATAAAGAAGAAGGAGAAATTATGGTACTAACGTTATTACGCTATTAAAAAATTTCTATAAAAAAACACGTGAAATAAATTAAGTAAAAATCAATTCATAAAATAAACAAAAATTACAAAGAAAAAAAAAATTGAAAAAAAAATTACAGAATTTTAAAGAAGAGAAAAAGAAAAGAAATACTAACCTCTAAATGCAGATTCACATTTTTTTAAATAGAAAATAATTAAAAGAGATTGTTTACAAAAATCAATTCTACAAATTAAAATAACTTACCTCCCCGACAACAGTACCAAAAAACTTATTGTGCAAATTTTATTGAACTCGCAAGTGCACGAATCTATTGTACAATATATCAATGGTGATGAGTGTCGATTCCACGAAAATGAGGATTTTAATTGTGTGTAGAATTAATTTTTCTAAATGGGTGGTTGGATTTACAGTGAGAGTGATTCAGACTATCTTAGAATTTAAATTAGAATGACGGAATTAAATTAAAGTGGAAACTATTATAATTGAAGCGCTTAGGTATCTGGTTCCCCATTAATATGCACCATGAGTTAAATATTCATTATTAGTGCCAATTAAATCATGAGGAGGGAATCTACACCTCATGAACCACACTTTAATCAATATGGTACTGATGACTTATCGTGCCAAATAATAATAACCTTGTACTAAGGAGCTGGTGAAACTAGGGCGGTATCTAGCAAATATTATTATTATTTGTCGACAAAAAGTCAAAACATCCACAAAAATTAGAGGGAAAGAGAAAATAAATTTACCAAATAAAGCCCATGGCACATGTTGAGACTTCACCTTCAACCCAAACTTGAAAGAAAATTAGCTACTCAAAATTGAATTAGGGGCAAAATGAAAATTTATTAAAATATATAGACAATACAATATGGAGAATAAATTACAAAAAATGTAGCCCAAAAATGGATTTAGAGATATCAAATAAGGGGGGGAGGCCCATTTTGTATGGATACATTGAGTAAATCATGGCCATCAGATTAAAAACAATTTGGACGCTCAGGATTATGCCACATTATTAGTCACCAATACGTGGTTTGACCACGCAGTTTGAACAGTGACACGGTTTGACCACGCAGTTTGAATAGTCAATCGGCTTGAACAGTGATGCGGTGTGGTTGAAAATAACCATGTGTATATGCATGTACTGTACGCGCGATTTTTAATCCATTAACATACTATCACGTCACCAATCAACAATGTATATAAATTTTTTTCAATAGAATCATGACACCTCATCAGTCAATGCCACATCATCGGTCAATGTCACATCATCGTTCCGTATGTGTGAACAGTGTCATGAACAGTAACATGAACAATATCGTACATGTGAACAATGACATTTTTCCTTTTATACTCCTCCTAAAGTTTTCGACTGTCAGGAGTTTAATAGTGATGTCTGTTTTACAGTCTGATTTCTCGTTCATTGTAAAATGACCATGATGCCCCTAAAATACATAAAATACTTAATTAAAATAAAACCACGTAATTAAATCACAAGAAGCTTAAATACATAAAAGTAAGGGTATTAGTAAGATTTGAAATATAAAATAATGATTTTCTCCTTTAGAAATATACATTTTGTAACACTCAACATTAAGAAGATAATACACATCTTGAATTGCCACCTTTTGAGAACTATATTGAGGTGCTAGAATTGTATTGTCATGTAGCTTCTATTTATCACCAGTCATGTGATTTGAGCACCCCAAGTCAATTATCCAATCACTTTTATAGTTAATCCGGTCAGGTATTGTGACTGCAAGGGCTATCTCATTTTCCTTGATAGAGACTGATGCTTCAACTTCCCATTTTATGTCATTATCCTTCTTCTGATTGGAAGTGGTAGCATTACTCCCCTCGGACTTTTTCTTGGACTAACAATCTTTTGCCAAATGGCCTTTCTTTTTGCAGTTGTAGCAATTTCCTTCAAACTTTTCTTTGGCTTATGTTGGACACCATTGTCGCGATTCATTTGTGCTCTTCCAATTTGTGAGCTATCTTCTTGTTGATGTCCTCATGACTTGTTAACATCTCATTTAGATCCTCCACCATTATGTCGTCTGAATTGATATCTCTTTTTATTGATGAAGAGAGCTTCCTCATTATTCTTTATTAAAGCCCCAGTCATTTGCTTGTCAATCGCTTCTTGATCGGCAAGCAAGTTTTCAAATTCCTCAATAGTTGGTTGAGTTGGCCAACCTTGGACTGCTACAACAAAGCTCCTAAACTCGAGCCTCAAACCATGAATAATAATTCTCTTCATTCTAGATTCAAAGTGTCCCAAGCTTTTTTTAGACTTTTTAAACTTTTTTATGCATTGTAGCATCTCTTCTTCTATTGTGCTTTTGATGGCGAGCATGGCCTTCTTAGCTTTGATGTTCCACTTCTTTAAAGTGACATCCTTAGTTGGTGGTTTCACATCATTACCGCAAACAATCTCCTAGAAACCCTTGCCTTGTAAATAGAACTCCTTTAATGTTGTCCACTTATTGTAATTTTTTTTGTTGAGTTTCTTGACTCCTCCAGCTACTTGAAGGTCACCCATTGTGTCTACAAGACTTGGACAATGCTAAGTAAACTCGATCTTTAGTAGAGTTTTTAACTACTCACGATTTAATAAAGCTTTACCAAACAATCCGCGATCATCCTTACTGTATTCTTACAGTTTCTCCACGATAATCCATGATTGTTGTGAACTTTCAGTGGGACTGCTACAATGGTCCCCGACCAACTTGGTTTTAATACCAATTGTTGAAAACTGAAGAGGACTAAACTACTCAAAATTGAAACTATTAGGCAACAAAAAAATTTACTAAGCTGAAGGACTATATTGATATTTTACAAGAGACACTAATTCACGGCTCACAATTTTTATTTCTCTTTTATTCTACACTCTTCACTTGATGCATAACCAAATGATACTAGGTGGTATTTATAGTGTATGAAAATAAATCTAAATTATTCAAATAAAAAATTAAAAAAATTAATAACCGTTTATTTTCACATACTACCCCTACCATTAATGATGGCCAATGGGTCGTGCCGACATCAACAATAGGCCCACTAGGGTCCGCGGGCTGGCATGGTACGACTCACCAAATTGGTGTGACGTGACGTGCCGTGCCGTGCCCACTTTTTTTCTCATAAGGGCCCAGCATGGCACGAGGCCGCTCGTGCCGTAGGTTGTGCCAAAAAAGCCCATCAACTTTTTTCTTTTCCAGCATGCTTAAAAAAGCCCACATGCCTTGCGTACTTTATTCAAGCCCATGTGGCTAGCGTGCTTTTTTAAGCACATCAGCCTACTAATATAATAATAATCATCATCATCATCATCACCATTATCATAACAATAACAACAATAACAATAATAATAATAATAATTTTTATTAAGAGAGTAATTAATATTTTATTATCAGTTTATCATAATTTCACAACTATATGTATATTTAATTTCACAAGTACCAATCATAACACAACAATACATAAATTTAATTCCATAGATCATAATAATGATTAATTAAAATTAAAAATACAATCCTTCAATAATAATTACAATAAATCACAACTACGAGACATCAATTATAACAAATCGACGAACAACAAGCACGAAATAACATTTATTAATCACAACTATGGATAAGGGAAACGAGCAAGGTTAATTCTAACTCGGCTATGGTGGCGAGTTAAACAATTTGACACGTGCTGACGTAAACCCGTGGTGCCATGGATTTTTGAATAAATAATTTCTTGATGACAATAGTCGTACCTTAAGGTCATCCGATTGTAAGGACTATGCGAACCGTTATCTATTATTTCCTCCCTTATTGTAGTAAAATTTTGAAAAAGTTCATTTAACTAACGGCTTCTAGACTAATTTAGCCTATCATTGTTGTTTTGATGAGGTCTAACTCCATCAATACTGTGTTCTTGATGCTGTTGAGGTTCTTCTTCATTCATATTACGTTCTTGCGGATTCATGATTGATTATGGCTTTTGGAATATTGGAAAGTTTGAGAGGAAAAAAAAGAAGAATAAGAGTTGTGAAGCATCATAGCATATTGGCATGTATATATAATATTATATAGCACTATAGCAGTAAAAAGGCAAAAATTAATTTTATTACTTTGTCTGTGGGAGTAGTCAAGTAAGTAAAAAATGTTTAGTGAAATATAAATATTTGTGAATAAATGAATCTTGAGATCTTAATTTTTGTGGAGCCGTGAGGCAAGTCACAAGTGCTTGGTTGGCAGGTAGGAAAAAGATATTAAATTATTTTAAACAATAAATGAAAATATTAAAAGAAATGAAGATTATTTCCAAAAAGAAAATCGCATTGTTGCCTTGTTGAGTTGTTGGCACGAGCCCAAAATAAAAAAGTATCACACAAGCTGATAAAAAGTATTGAATTACGATTGGACATGTCACATACTCACATGTTGAGTGTTGACTGTAAGTGTCTATAATCTATGGACTAAACACAAACTCACAAGCACAAATGTACAATGGTCTCAATTTTTTATTCTTAAACATCATTGTCAGTAACTTTCTCAATTTCTTTAAATTTTGAATTGATTGCGTTGCACATAATTTTAAAATTTTACAATTACAACAATAAAATTAGGATCCGCATAAGTTTCATTTAATGTAACTTACAGCTGTCCTGTAAAATTTTATTCAGCCCCCTATATTCTATATTATTTACAATTTATTCATAAGTATTATAAAACTTTTTGGATTATTAAATTTCGTTTAGCCCCTTGCACTCTGTTTTATTTTATTGAAACTCCTAGAGCACCAATTCGCCCCTTTAATTTTAAATTCCCAAAACAACCTCCATTTAATTAAAAAATATAATAATTATTAAATGAATTATAATTATATTTTTTTGTTAAATTGTTAATGATAATAATTAACTATAATAATTATTAATAATTAATTTTTGAATAATAATAACAATAACAATAATTAAAATACAAAATAATAATTATGATAAAAATTAATTAAGAATTTTATAGTAATTTATTACAATTTAACTCACTCTGATTTTTATTATAAAACAAAATAAACAAATAAATGGCAATACTGCTAATATTGTATCAAATGCGACCAATATGGTAGCACCCAAAACAAAAAGAAGGACTCTAATAACTTTGCATAAATAAAACTAGTAATTGAATAACCGAAATGTAAAAAGTTTAAGTATGTAAGAATTGAACAAGTAGTGTTTAAACCACAACACCTATTTCACATCTGGTGCTTATTTTGCTCAGTGATGTGATTTACTTAGTAGAATGAGGGAGTTTTTGGAATTTAAACACAAAAACCACTCGGTAAAATAAGGTTGATATCATGTAGAACAACACATTAGTCTAAAGCTTCTCTTAAGAAAAAAATGCCTAATTAACAACATTATCGGAATGTTAAAACTAATATACAAAGTTATTAAACACATAATAATAAGGTAGAATGTGGAAATGAGAAATAAAGGAATTGATAGCTCTATCATATCAACATTATTAGATTAGAAGAACAAAGATTAAAAAAATAGAAAGCACATCACTAAAAGGGTTTGAAAGAAAAAGCAGGATTTAGCTGCTTAAAGTCGTAAGTTTGTCAAGTAAAATTAACATGACAACATAACACAATTAACTTAATGTCAATCAATTCAATTACAGATACATAAGGATCAACCCTAAAGGAAAATCTATGAACTAATTACAAAATTCATAAGTGAAAAAACTCACCAACAAACGCTACATTATTCATTTGAAACAACGGCATCAATAAACACCCCGTGTGAGAAATCATGAGAAAATAAGAAAATAAAATAGTTCAAAAGGTTGTTCCATACTAGTTAACGTATCAAGAACAAAATATGTCTTCTCTCTTTAAAAAATAAAATTATATTAAAATTAAAAAATTAAAACACAAAATGTAGCCACGTCAGCAATGTAGAAAAATAAGAATAATAAATAAATAAATAATTTAAAGTCAGCCTACTTATTACTTACAACAACAATCCTTTCTGGCGACTGTATAGAAAACGAACAGTTCAAGCTGCCACAAAAAAAAATTCGACAATTCCTTCTCATTACCTTCAGCAGCGATCTTGTGTTTTCCTTTCTTGCTCTTTGCGCCATCATGATCACCATGGCGACCGTCTGGTCTAGCCTTCCTACTCAACTGCTCTTGTCGTCTTCTGGCCTTCTCGCTCTTCGTCAGCGAAATGTCAACTTCGATTGCCACGATCTCCACCACGATTCCGCTTGCTTCCCTAGTGACCTGTCCGGTGTCCACCACGACAACTGCGTGGTTAGTGTAGTTGGGTAACTCCCACTAAAAAGTGGAAGCAAGGGACTTTGGGGAATAAAACAAAATGTCTCTCTATTTTCAATGTTAGTATTTTTTCTGCCTCAGATTTATTGTTTTCTGCATTTACAGCACCAACTAAGACTAGTGATTCCAAAACTACGTCCTTTTTAGAGCTCCCCTGCCCAAGGTTAAACAAAATTGAAAATAAAATATCAATATCCGTTCATGATCATTACATTATCTCTATCAAAGAAAGAAATTATACAATTAATAACAAAATAAAGGAATTTAATAACCTGAGGAAAGTCAATATTGATGATAATGGTGGAGAATTGTCCTTCTTCAGACACTTCAACAGTTTTAAGACCAACTAATTTCATCGTCGGAATCGCCAGAGAAGCAAACACTTCATCCACCTTCAAAATATTACTCGTAAATAATATACAAAACTAAATTGATAATACAATAATTTTCATCCCTTCAAGCCATGTTGCTGAAATTGACGAAACTCCACCTCAACCCACCACCAGCGGCATCGATAAACCACAATGGCGTGGCCAAAAAAGGATATGATGGTATGAGACCCATGGTCAGCAGTGGCACAGAGGGCAGAAGGTTGAAAACCACTAACCTCACACAGCCAGAGGCGATGGGTCACGGTAAATTTGGTGACGAAGAGGTCGACCCAAGGGACTCACAGCTTAGGGGAGCCTTTCCAGACATTCAGTGTAGAAGAGGAAGCTAGGTCACAGCTGGGGTAGTGGATCTGAGGGTTATGCGATTGAAGGAGATGGCTTAAGGTTAAGAATCAATATCTCGGCACCAAAATGGGGCATGCAGTAGTCAGCGGTGGTCGAGCTTGGCAACTCAACATCGTTTAAGGGTGATGCACAGCCTGGGTAGGCCAAATTTTGGGCTAAGTATTCAGGATTCATGGAAACTAGAGTAGAGTCCAGAGGTTAAAGAACTTTGATAGCTCGAAATTGGGCGTGACAGACTCAGTTTAGGGCAGATTCTAGGGTCAAAAAACTGAAAATGCCCATTGTGAAAGGCAAGGATGCTTATAGATAGGTGTATATGGTAGATCACTATTTCACCATCAATGGAATCTTAAAAAGAAAAAAATGATGGCAACAACTTTATGCTTCGAACGAAAGGCCCTTGTGTGGTTTCAATGGCAAGAACAACGACAACCATTGAGATCATGTGGTTTCAAGCTACACAAGAGAGAGATTTGCATGAACAATATTTTGTCCTAACTCAAGAAAGAACAATCATGGAGTATAGCAAGAAGTTTGAGTTGCTATCAGGGCACCAAGGGGGAATCACATAGGTGTTATTGGAAGGGAATTTTATAAAAGAAATGAAGTCAGAATCTGACCCCTACTATGCTTGCTAAGGCCAAGAGGGTTAGGGCAGACAATGAAGTTTGCACAGATAATTAAGGATAAAAACACATCAGAACAGGAAAATATGAGCAATTTAGTTGTTTTTATACCAAAGCAGCACAACATTGGTAGGACAAAAAACATAGACCTTGGGGTTTCAGCGAGAGTTCCAAAGCATATCACTGAGAGGCTAGAAAAAAAATGTAAATGGTAGGGTTACAGAGAGATTCCTAAAGGGATCAGGTTAATGGGACACAACTGAGGGCGACTTTCAAACGCCCGACAAATATTCTTGATAAAAAGGCAAGAGTTGTGTTTTTTATGCGATGAGAAATTTTCACTAATGCATCAATGTAAGGACAAATCACTACAAGTCCTGACTGTATGTGATGAGGAGGAAGGAGGTGGTGGAGGAAGAACATCCTCATTTTTATATAGCTAAGGTGGTGGAAGAAGAACACCACTTAAAACCATGATAAAGGCGATTCATGATGCGAGACAGAGATTCTTAGTGAAGTTGCATAGCCAGGAAAAATAATAGACAGAGGCATCAACGATTATTCCATAACCGATTTAGCAACTATTGTAGCGCTTCTCCAGATGCCCAATGGCCTACCTCCGCGATAAGAACACAAGTACGTGATAGTGTTAAAGGAAAAAGCCTCTTCTACTAGTGTCCGGCCATACCCATAGCCCTTGATATAAAAGATAAAATTGAGAGGCCAGCTAAGAAATGTTGGAGGCCGAGATAATACAACCAAGCGTTAGTTTGTTTTCGAGCCTGGTCCTGCTAGTTAAAAAAAATGGGAGCTAGAGATTTTATATTGACTATTGAGCCATGAACAAGAAATGGTGCTTAACCAGTTTTCTATTTTGATGATTGATAAGTTGTTGGATGAGTTGCATGGGGTGATGGTGTTTCTAAAGATAGATTTGAAGCCGGGATATCACTATATTCAGATGTGACTAGAGGATGTGCATAAGACTACATTTCAGACTCATGAGGGACATTATGAATTTCTGGTCATGCCATTTGGCCTCACAAATACGCCGACCATTTTCTTGTCATTGATGAATAAGGTATTTCAGCCATATTTAAGAAAGTTTTTCCTCATTTTCTTTGATGACATCTCAGTTTACAGTTGCACTTTGGTTGATAATGTGGGTCATTTAGAGTTAGTGTTGACAGAGTTACACAAACATCACTTAGGGCATATGGTGTCAGCTGAAGGGGTTTCAGCAGATCAGTCTAAAAGATAGCGGCAATGCTGGAGTCATCTCTACCTAAGACACTAAAAAAGTTGAGAGCTTTTTAAGGCTCAGTGAATGATACCGAAATTTTGTGAAGGGGTATAGCACCATAAGATGACCTTTAATAAAGAAGTTGAAGAAGGATAGTTTTCAATAGGGAAAGCCTCAATGCAGGTTGGCAATGATTAGTGTTCTGGTGCTAGCATTACCGGATTTTAGCCAACCATTTATCGTGGAGACGGACGCCTCGGCGTATAGGTTAGGAGCAGTTCTCATGCAAAATCAGCACCCAATTTGCTAGTTCAGCTAAGTGTTAAAAGATAAGGTAGTTCAAGTCAGTTTATTGGTATGAACTGATGGTGATTTTGTTAGCTATTCAGAAATAGAGGCCATACCTCTTGGGGCGACTTTTCATTGTTCGAATCGATCAGTGGCGACTCAATGTCCTATTAAAGCAACATATGGTGATTAAAGAACAGCAATGCTGGTTGTCGAAGTTACTACGCTATGATTTTGATATCAGTAATAGCCAAGGTTAGAGAATAAGGTGATAGATGCCTTATCATGACATGAGGAAGAACCTCCATTGGTAGATTTATCATTGCCTTTGGTAATGGATTAGGACGTGTTGTCACGAGATTTTAAGGTGGATAATGGGTTAGCAAAGATTAGGGATGCATTATATCTGGGCTATTCAATGGATAGATAGTAATTGTTATATCATAAATGTCTTATGTTGCCAAGGACATCACCCCATATACCGAAGTTATTGTAGGACCTTCACGGCAGTACTATTGAGGGACATTCTTGTGTTCTAAAAACTTATTAGCGTTTAGCAGTAGAGCTGTATTGGGCGGGGATGAAAAATGATGTCGAGGAGATGGTAGTGAGGTGTGATGTGTGTCAATACTACAAATGCATGGCAATGATGCTGAGATGATTGTTGTAACCATTATCACTACCCAATAGGTTTGGAATGAGGTGACGATAGATTTTATTAAAGGATTGCCACGGTCGAATGGGTACACGGTGATCTTGGCAGTGGTCGATCGATTAAGCAAGTATGCTCATTTCATACCCCTACGACACCCTTATACTATTATGACTGTTGCAACGACATTTATGCGAGACCAGAATCCATAGTGATGGATCGAGATAAGTTTTCCTTGAGCCACTTTTGAAGGGAGTTGTTTACAATGCAAGGGACAATTTTCAAGAGGAACATTGCTTAACTCCCACAAATTGATAGATAGATTGAGGTAATCAACCGGAGTGTGGAGACTTATCTGTGGTGTTTCGTGTCGGACACGCCTAAGTAGTAAGTGAGGTGGTTAACCTGGGTAAAGTATTGGTACAATACTTTTTATCACACTACTATACAAACTTCTCTTTTTAAGATCTTGTATAGGCGTGTTCCTCCACATTTGGTGTACTATAGATAGAGTTCGACACCTGTCTCGCAAGTGGATTAGTATTTGGAGGAATTGGATTAAATACTGGAAGAGTTAAAGAGGCACATGTCTAAGGCGCAGCAGATAATGAAAAAATAGACCGATAGTAATAGGAATGATGTATTGTTTGAGGTGGCAGATCAAGTTTATTTAAAGTTACAACCATATCAGCAAAAATCTCTAGCATAATGAAGGAATGAGAAACTCTCTCCTCGGTATTTTAGGCCTTATGAGATTGTAGAAAGAATTAGAGAGGTGGCATACGGACTGAAGTTGCCACAACATCAGTCAATTATCTGGTGTTTCATGTATCTCAATTAAGACAAGCTATTAGAGAACATACACACTCTCTTACATTTCCATCGACATTAACTGAGAACATAAGGTAGTGCTCAAACCGACTGCTGTGGAGAGAGTACGCCAAGGGGCAACAGGACAACCAGCTGATAAAAACAGTGTTGATCACATAGAAGGACCTGCCAGACTATGAGGCGACGTGAGAGCCATATGAGTTGATACAGTAGCAGTTTCCTAGATTTCACCTTAAGGATAAGGTGTCTTTTTGAGAGATGGATAATATTATACCAATGAAAACTTCTGTTAGGCGCAAATATAAAGAGGCATGGGTAGTTTAGTAATTTTACTTATTCATTAATTAGGGCTCAGTTATAAATAAAAGATTAAGAAGTCATTTAGGGTTTATACTGAGTTTTGTCAAGTATTAGGAGTGATAAAGAGGTTTGCGAGAGATTGATCCATCCTTCAAATTGTAGGTTAGGATTGTTATTTTTTTATTCAATTAATAAAAATCAGCCCTAATTTAGCTCTAAGCCCTGTTAGAGGATTGTGAGAACCGCAAATGAAAATTGTTTTTTCATGATGTTTTTCCATGGCTTTTGCTTGAGTTAGTCACAGAATCAAAAAAACTGTCTGAGGCTGAGGCATCTATTTCTTCATCATTTGACTCCTCAACAAGTTCGTGATCCTTTTCAATCTTTTGTTTCAGAGACTCAATCGTCTCTATCAACTCTCTGTTGACCTGTCATGGTGAATCTCTACAAACTATATAAGCTAAAATTAAAGAGATTTCATAATAATGTAGTGAGTTTCCAAGAAGACTAGAATGAAAAACAAAATGCTAAAAGTTTCCAAAATATGTTTCATATGCGTGTGGTTGCAGAATCACTAGTTTTACATTATTATTTTTATGTTGTGCAGGACCATCCGCTGATAGGATTACAACACCTCCATCTTTTTATCTGGCTATCATATTGAATAAAGATACAACGAATATCCTTCTTGTCAAATTTGCTTCGCAAATGGCCTTGCATGAAGACATAAGCACAAACATCTGAATTCACGAAAGTGGCTAACTTTAGACTTTATATTCCACAGCTTCTCGTAAGATTATATGAACCTTAGTTTCAATGGAGGAACTTTATTGATCATATGATTTGATGTCTTTATGGCTTCGGCCCAAAACCTTCTTGGAATATTATTTGCATGTATCATACGCCGACAGATCTCTGCTAAATCCTGATTCTTTCATTCTTCTACAGTGTTTTATTGTGGTGTATTGGCACAAGTGAACTAATGACATATCTTATATTCTCGTAGATACTAGATGAACTCATATGATGTATACTCTCTTTAACTGCCTGTTCGTAGGTAGTAAACATTCTTCCATACTTCTTCTTCGGCTATGTCTCTAATTTTTTTAAATTTTAAAAAAGTATCAGACTTTTCTTTCATAAAGAAGACCCAGACATATCTAGAGAAGTCATCGATGAATGTGACCATGTATCTCATACCACTAATAGAAGGTTGCTTAGAAAGCCCAAACACGTCAAAGTGTCTCAGCTCTAATGGTTCTTTTGCTATGAACTTCAGCTCTATATATGGAAGTTGGTAATCCTTGCCATACTGACACCCTGCACACACCGTGTCTATTCTTATAAATAAAAGGGGATTTTTTGAATTTTTAACTAAATAGCAAGAAATAAATAAATTAAACTATGAAAATAAAAATTTAATAAAAACTCTAATGAAAGGATAAAGAAATAATAATGACGAAAACTTTGGTTAAAATATCATTCGCCACCACCAAACTTACACATAATATATCAATTCTATCATTACTTTATATTAAAACTATCAATCGTAGATAACAACAATCTCTGTCAATCTCAATCTTTCCTTAGTGTGTTGTTAGGCAAAACAACATCTTCACCTAATTTCTAACCATTAAATAATTTAAAACAAGCTCTTTAAATTTAAGATAATGGAAGCGTTAAATAGAGAAATATATTAAGTTAATCTAGGCAATAAACACACAAGTTCGAATTATTTAACCTAGGTTGTGTTCTCCAATTGAAATCACTAATTCCAACTTGCTACTAATGATTAAAATATCAAGACAATTATAGATTAAGAATTTTAAATTCACCCTCAACCAAATAGAAAATCTAGCCTAACATAATTAAATTGAGAATAAAAGAGTTAATAAAACCAGACATAGAGATTAATTCAAACGGCTGCCACCTCTAATTTTTTTCTTCTCCTTTGCGACTGCAAATTCTTTTGTATGTGTGGCTGCCGAATAAAAATCCCCCTCGTGTTGCTTCCGCTTGGCCCTTATATAATGCTTCAATTGTGGCTTTTAAATCCTTGCATGGAAAGTGTTGCAATTAAGGGTGAAGAACCTTAATACTTATACCCAAGAATTTACCACACACTGATCTTGATAAGGCAAGAATGAGGTATTAGTTAAGAAATCAGATTAAGAAACAAGAGTATTTAAGCGAGACAGAGTTTAAGAAAGGATAAAGCAGAAATGAAATGCAAGAAGGATTATAGAGGTTTAGCTTTGCAGCCTACATCCTCTTGAGAAACAGAAGCCATAGCTTTTCCTTTTGCTTTAACAAATTATAAGTCTTAGAGTAATTGCTACAAGGAACGATAATGCCTAATCATAGCCCTCAAGGCTTTATATACACCTCGCAAGGAGTCCAGAGATATGCGTTGTACACCAGCTCTCGTTCTGGGTTTGTTGCAACAAACCCAGCAAACTCCCGCCACTCCTAACTGACTGTAACAGCTCTTTAAATCGAAACGGCATCAGCAGCTACCGTTTAATCTTAAGTTTGATTGTGCAAATCACGTGCGCAACTTAAGTTTCTAAGATGACAGGTACAGGTTGTCATACAGCAGTATTATCCATGTGCTTGCTATGTCGTTTCTTATCCAATTGCGGAAACGACAAAGTCGTCTCCTTCTGAAGGTTCTGATTCAGGTTCACACATAACAGAAAGAATTAAATCCAAGCCAAAACCGCCACTTTCATAATGTGCTTGCCATTTAAATTGTCATGCAACATATTTGCTTCCTTTTCTGTCTTCATTCACAAACTCTTTTGATTGGCCACGCTTAAAGGCAAAAGGCTTTATTCTTTTCTTCCTCTCACGTGCTGGATGGCAATCTCCTTTTTCCAATTTTAGCTCCATGTGATGGCTTAGCTTGTAATTGGCTCGGCTTCCTTTTTTACTTCCATTTTCCAATTTTAGCTCCATGTGCAAAATTAATTTTGCTTGGCCCATACAAGCTCTAATTGGAAAATATTCTTTATTTCTCCAATTCTTGATCTCTTCTGCACTTTTGTCTTCCAATCTTAAATTCTTTTCCTATTTTGATTCTCTCAATCAGATTTCTTTTCTGAATACTCTGATTTAATTTCTCTTTAATCCTAGAAAATACCTAAAATAACAAAATAAAAAACTAAGATAAAAATTAACACAATAAAAATATACTTCACTAAATTAAAAATTAACTAAAATAACTATAATATCTAAGACCAAAACAAGAAAAAGATGGAGAAATTAATGGCAAAATATATGAAAAATATGCACTTATCAGTCCTAGAATTGTGTTGCCAACATGAAGTATAAGTAATCATGAGTTATTTGTTTTTACTACTACACGACCTCCCTTGTACTTGGTCATGTCATGTAGCTTCTCTTAATCACCAGTCATGTGATTTGAGCACCTCAAGTCAATGATTTAATCACTCTCATAGTTAATCCGGTTAGGTATTGTGATTGCAAGGGCTAGCTCTTCTTCCTTGATAACGACTGATGCTTCAATTTCCCATTCTTCGCCATTATCCTTTTTCTGATTAGAAGTGGTAGCATTACTCTCCTTGGACTTTTTCTTGGACTAACAATCTTTCGCCATGTGGTCTTTCTTTTTGTAGTTGTAGCAATTTCCTTCAAACTTTTTCTTTGGCTTTTGTTGGACACCATTGTCGTGATTTCTTTGTGTTCTTTCAATGTGTGAGCTACCTTCTTGTTGACGTCCTCATGACTTATTAACATCTCTTTTAGATCCTCCACCATTATGTCGTTTGAATCGACATCTCTTCTTATCGATGGAGAGAGCTTCCTTATTATTCTTTATTGAAGCCCCATTCATTTGCTTATTAATCACTTCTTGATCAGCAAGAAAGTTTTCAAATTCATCAATAGTTGGTTGAGTTGGCCAACCTTGGGCTGCTTTAACAAAGCTCCTAAACTCGGGCCTCAAACCATGAATAAGAATTCTCTTCATTCTAGATTTAGAGATTACAATAGGAATATCTAACTCAGAAATTTCACAACATAAAGATTTTACGTTACTGAAGTACTTGTTGACCGTCATGTTTCATTGTGAAATTGACAGTAGCTCATTCTCTAGAAGTAGTAGCCACGTGTTGTTATTCTTTGAAAAAATCATTACAAAAGTGTCCCAAGCCTTTCTAGGGTTTTTAGCTTTTTATATGCATTGTAGCATATCTTCTTCAATTGTGCTTTTGATAGCGAACATGGCCTTCCTAGCTTTGATGTTCCACTACTTCAAAGTGACATCCTTAGTTGGTGGTTTCACATCGTTATAACAAACAATCTTCTAGAGGTCCTTGCCTTGTAAATAGAACTCCCTTAATGTTGCCCATGTATTGTAATTTTTATTGTTGAGTTTCTTAACTCCTCTAGCTACCTGAAGGTCGCCCATTGTGTTTGTAAGACTTTGACAATGCCAAGCAAACTCGATCTTTATACGAGTTTTTAACTACTCACAATTTAATAAAACTCCACCAAACAATCCTCAATCATCTTTACTGTACTCGTACAGTTTCCCCACGATAATCCTTGATTGTTATGAACTTCCAACAGCACTACTACAATGGTCCTCGACCAATTCAGCTATGATATCAATAGTTGAAAACTGAAGAGGACTAAACTGCTCAAGATTGAAACTATTGGGCAACAAAAAAATTTACTAAGCTGAAGGACTATATTGATATTTTACAAGAAACACTACCACACACAATTCACGGCTCACACTTTTGATTTCTCTCTTATTCTTCACTTCACTTCATGCATAACCAAATGATACTAGGGAGTATTTATAGTGTATGAAAATAAATTTAAACTATTCAAATAAAAAATTATAAAAAATTAATAACCATTTATTTTTACTTACCACACCCACCACTAATGATGGCCAATGGGCCGTGCCAGCATCAACAATAAGTCCACTAGGGCCCGCGGGCTGGCACAGTACGACCCACCAAATTATTAGGTTGTGCCGTGCCCACTTTTTTCTCATAAGGGCCCAGCACAGGCTCGTATGTAATTTGACACGTGTATAATTACCTAACTACATACTATTAAATTCTATGTGATATATCCATATAATAATTTTATAACACTAGTTATAAACAACTTTTCAGTAATATAAAACTAATTTGATTCCACATAATAATTAAAAAAAATTATTATTATTACTTTTCAATTAGTCTTTCTGTAGCATATCAATTTGTACATTATATTAGTATGCATAAATTTATTTCCACAAAATTATTTGTAACTCTATTATTATTATTTTTACAATAAGAAAAAATAATAAATAATTTCTTATTGCGAATATATTTTTTCAATTAAGAATTCTTGATTTTAGTTTTGAGCAATGATCTATAATTTAATATTGTATAAATATATAAATAACGTGCTACCGCATTTGATTTTGAATATTTTATTATGAATTAAATAGGACCAATAACTCAAGACTTTATTAAAACTTGCAGTTAAATTAGCCTAATCGGTCTGTTTTTAAACCAACACTATTATTTCTTAATAGGTAAAGAACACAATTAACAAAAAATAATTATTTATTCATGACTTATGAATATGGTCGTGACCAAGGGTACTACCCACACTTTGGGTAATGCCGGGATGATTAATTTTAATTATTTTTAGTGCCTACTATTTTATGGATCCGAGGATAGCTCACAAAGGCAAAATACATATAATTTTTTTGTCAAAATTAATATTTGAAAAAGATGGCACCAAAGGTCGTCGAACTTTATGAAGGTCCCAATAAAGAAAAAAAAAACTTTTTGAAAAGATTGTAAAAGGAAGAGTGAAAAAAAAATTATTTATGTAATTTATTTTTTTATTAATAAAAAGAAGTAGCAACAAAAAAGAAAAATTGGATTTTTTTTTAGCTTATGATAATTTTACAAATATATTATAATTCGAAATCTGGCTAGATGAGTTAACAAAAATATTTATAGGTAATTCACATTTATTTTGACTTTTGGGTTGAAAGTGGAATGACATATTGTGATTTACGTGTGAGACAATTTAAGAATTTTATAATTTTTATTAATAATTTTCTATATTATGGATTAATTAAAGAGTATCATTACATTATTGCTCTTAAATATTGTGGTAAACAATTTCGTCTGATTCATAAAGGATGCAGCTTTCACAGAGCTACGTGGAGTTAGATGAAACCAATGGTTTCAACTACCCCTGCAACTTGGATCCTGCTGTGCATTGGTAAATGGCAAAATACAAAAGCATTAATAACAATACAATAAATTGAGTAGCTAAATAGGGTCCGCCTAAGTTATTGCTACGTGACATTTTGTTCAGCCCCTATATTTTATATTATTTTTAATTTATTTATAAATATTATAAAGTTTTTTAAATTGTAAAATATTGTTTAGTCTCTTATACTCTGTATTATTTTATTAAAACTCTTGAAGTATCAATTTGCCTCTTATAATTTTAAATTTTCAGAACAACCTCTATTTAATTAAAAATATAATAATTATTAAATAAATTATAATAATAATAATTATTTTATTATTATTATAATTTTTAAGTAAATTATTATAATAACTTATAATTATAATTATAATAAAATAATTATAATTATAATTATTTAATAATAATTATATTTTTTAATTAAATGAAAGTTGTTTTGAGAATTTATAATCTAAAAATTTTTATAATACTTATGAATATATTATAAATAATATAAAATATGGAGGGGAAAAACATAACAACTCAATTTTATAGCTGGCTTGCAACTTTCACAGTTTTCAAATCCTGAACCACTGCACTGCCCTTCACGAATGCACGATTGCACATTTGCATAAAATGACGACATTTTCAAATTTCACAACTGTAACAATAAAATTGATATGAATAATTGAGTATGGAACTATTCAATTCAGCAGGTGCGCGGTGCACCGCATAGAAATTAATTTTTTTAATTATTTAATAACTAAAAAATTCTAAATTAATTTTATTACTCACTTAACAGACAAAAAAATTCTGAATTAACAATAAAATTGATATGACTATTTAATTTTACAGCATGGGTAAGGATGGCAAAATGTCGGGTCGGGGTCGGGCTCGGGCTTGGCCAAGCCCGAGCCCGACCCGACCAAAAAATTTAAAGCCCGACCCTAAAAAAGCCCGAACACTATTTAGTTAGGGTCGGGCCGAGCCCGGCCCGAATCGGGCCAATATCGGGTCGGGCCCAAACCCGACCCTACCGAAATAATTAACCCCACAATTTAATTCTCATTTTCCACCACCATTTCAACCAATTCGGTAATTACTCAATCATTTCAAACATAATTTAATCCACTTTCCACAACTATTTCAATTAATTCCACAACTATTTCAACTCCACACACAAATCAATTCCAAAATTCAACATGAAAAACACACAATATAATAAAATTAAAAACACACAATGTAATTTCACAACCATTTTACCCATACACAATTCAATTTAAGAACCCAACATAAAAAATAAAAAATAAAAAACTCATGTCTTATATAAATAAAAATACAATGCAATTAAATTAAAAATACACAATATAATTTCACAACCATTTTAGTCATACACAATTCAATTTTAACAACACAACATAAAAAAAACCTCATGTCTTATGCAAATAAAAATACAATGCAATTAAATTAAAAACACACAATGTGTGATGTTGTGTGCGTGTGTTAGCTTGTGTTAGTTTTTTTTTTTTTTAAATAAGGTCGGGTCGGGTCGGGTCGGGCCGGCATTAAGCCCTACCCTGACCCTAAATTTGTTCGGGCCTTAAAATCTTGGCCCTAACCCGGCGCTAACCCTAAAAATTCGGGCCAAAGCCCTAAAAATTAGGGTCGGGCCAATCGGGCCAAAAATCGGGCCGGGCTAAATTGCCAAGCCTAAGCATGGGCATCGATTAGCAATTAATTTTTTCTAATTTTTAATAACAAAAAAATTAACAATTAGCTTTTTCTAATTTTTAATAACAAAAAAATTTAAATTAATTTTATTACTAACCCAATGCTTAACGGATAAAAAAAGATAATTTTTATCTTACAATTAATATAAGATACACTCCCTCCGTACCATAGTTAGGTTCACATAATTTTACAAAATTTATTGAGACACCGGGTACGATATGTGATAAACTTGGTAAGTGAAGTTTATTTCTTCACATTTTGGATGGAGGTTATTTTCAGGGACCTCCCTTGAGGTTTAATATATTTACAATTAAATAGAAAATATACATGTAATTATAAAAACCTCCCCTAATGTTAGTGTTCCGTTAAATGAACTGTCAGTTAATTATTAAAATTCTAAAAATACCCTTACTGCCAAAATTTATTTTGACTCATATGATAAACTGATGGGTAATAGAATTCACACCAAAATATCCAATGGATTAAAAAAAAATTACACACCGAAATATCCAATGAATAAAAAAAAGTACATACCTAAAAAAAATTAATATTTTGCTGCCAATATTACCGTTATAAAAGCAGAGCCTATAAATGGGGCTTTTTACAGGCTCAATAAATCACCATAGCACACTCCCTTCTTCTTCTGCTTCTTTTAAAAAATTCTTAAAAACTTTGGTTATGTAATTTTTAAAACATGCTTTCGTAATTCTAGTTATTTTTAAAACCTGTTGTCATTTCAAATGTTGCAGAACACTGCATCAATAGACAATCAGATGAGACACCTAGTCTATCTCATAGAGAATGCTATCCTAAACCTTCCAGAGGGTCAGGAACAAATGGCATGGTTAATAGACTTCACTGGGTGGTCATTGAGCACCAGTGTCCCTATCAAGTCTGCTCGAGAAACTATCAATATATTACAAAATCACTACCCTGAAAGGTTGGCCATAGCATTTCTCTACAATCCCCAACGGATTTTTGAAGCATTATGGAAGCTTTTGGTTCTGCTCCCTGAGAATGCATCCTGGTTCTTATATCATGCTTGCAATTACTAGAATTCTTACTAATGATTAATTCTTAAATATCTCTCTTAATTCTCCACTTTTGGTATTATTTCTTAAGTTTTCAAAGAGTTAGACCTTTTAATAAAATAACATGCGCTGCCTCTCTTCTTCATCTCAGGTTGTCAAGTATTTCTTGGATGCCAAAACATTCCAAAAGGTGAAATTTGTATATCCAAAGAATAAAGACAGCGAGGAAGCATGAGTTCATATTTTGATGAGGAAAATCTTCCGACTGATTATATGAGGATACCTGAAGTTCTTTTTTTATACAAACTTTGACATTAGCAGGTTAAAGTACTACATACTCTTTGTTCAGCGGATGTTCTGGAGTTGGGGTTTTTCAATTCTTTTCGCTCAAATTTCCCATGAAAGTTAATTTGTTCTATACACGACAGACTAAGTTCACTTATTGTACCAATCATGTGCACTATATTGCCTATGCTCATAATTCACGAAGTAGAGTCCCGTCCCTTTAAAAAATCAAAGTGTGGATCAAACCACTTCATTTCCACCCCTCAAACAAGCATACTACATATTTTCGGCATCTCATCTCAAATTTTTTTATCACGCATTATCCATAAACAATTAATAATACTTATTAATAATTCAGCAAATGATAGGACCAATCGGTCGGCTAAGCAGACCCATTTTATCACACATTTTCAACTCAACACCAACAACCCAAAATAAAAACATCTAGCAACATATTCATTAATTGAAACATGCCCATTGTTATTTTTAATTAACAAAAGCCATAAGCCACTGATTCAAGGAAGCAAGCTGTATTTCGAAGACTAACCTCTTTTGCGATCCAATTCCAGTTGCGACGGACACTGGCCGTCGGTGATGCTTACTTTGTGGAAGCTTTGGACCATCGCACGATGTCATCTTGTGCATTAGATGAAAAAAGATAAGTGATTGCTTCTCCAACGATGAAAATGAAATTGAGTTTTGTTGTGTAAGCTCTCTAACGATTTGTGTAAGCTGTGTCTTTGAAGTGGAGTGTGTTTTCTGAAAAAATTCATTTTCATTTGTCTGTTGAATATAAAATAGTCACTAAATAATAGGGAGTTTATGTCATTAGTTCTCGGACATCCAAACAAGTTTTGTTTGAATTTTGTATTTGTTTAAATTTTAATATACTTTCACATGTTTGCCCTTTATCATAACGTTATACGTATTTTTGTATTAACGTCAAGAGAAATCTCTATAATTACATGCATATTTTCTATCTGACTGTAATACACTAAACCTTAGGGGAGGTCACTGAAAATAACCGTTTTGGATGGATTGGATTCATGACCACGAGGGCTATTTAAGCACTTCAAAAGCCAAAATACTGATGCACCAAGGAGTGGGTTCGCCATTGTTTCTTAATATTTTTACTCTTTCCCTCACGATCGTCATGGCAGAAAAACATAAAGTGAAAATACATTCAGTTAGCAAAATCAGCCCGCCGTCGTCCGACTCAGTCACCGCCTCCACTCTTCCACTCACCTACTTCGATGCTCTCTGGCTAAAATTTCCACATTCAGAAGGCCTCTTTTTCTATCAAATCACTGACCTAACTTTCGATTTATTCAACTCAGTGATCCTCCCGAAGCTAGCTCACTCTCTGTCACTCACGCTCCTTCATTACCTCCCCCTCGCTGGTCACATAATGTGGCCTGCGGACTCCGCAAAACCAGCCATTTACTACTTTCCTGACCAAAACGACGGCGTCTCATTCACCGTCGCTGAATCCGACGCCGACTTCAGCCACCTCTCTGGCAATAACGGAAACCGCGAAGCCGTTGAATTTCATCATCTGACGCCCCAGTTGTCCATATCCGACGATAAAGCTGAGGTGGTTGCTATACAAATAACTTTGTTTCCGAAACAAGGGTTTTGCATCTCCGTCGTGGCTCACCACGCTGCCGTCGACGGGAAAAGCAAAACAATGTTTGAGAGATCTTGGGCTTATTTCTGCAAACAACTAATTCAGATGCAACGACAAAACCTTAATAATTCTTCAATATTATTACCCACCGAGCTAATCCCGTGCTTTGACCGGACTCTCATCAAAGATCCGAAAGGGCTGGACGTGGTTTATGCGAACCACTGGCTGGCTTTTCAATCCGACAAGCGAAGCTTTAAGCTCGTTAGTATGCCCGTTCTGAAAGCACATTCTAGCGTGGTTCGAAAGAGCTTCGAATTGACCCGTGAAGACATAAAGAAACTGAGGGACAAGGTACAGGGAAGCGAGGTTCTTATAAGACAAGCAAAAGAACTTCATTTGTCGTCTTATGTGCTTACATGTGCTTATGTCTACGTTTGCCTGGTTAAAGCGATGGGAGTAGAAGGTGACGCAACTGTTATGCTGCGGGTCGGAGGAGATTGTAGGAGCCGGTTGGATCCTCCTCTTTCGGTTAATTATTTTGGTAACTGTGTTAGTGGGCATGGTACCCCTGCAAAAGCAAGCGATGTCGTGGATCCGGAAAATGGGATCGCATTTGTTGCTGACAAGTTAAGTGATTTGGTCAAAGGGCTGAAGAGGGAAGTCATTGAAGGATCCGAGGAGAAGATTTTGTTTGTGTTGAAATATGTAAAAGAGGGTGGAGGACAAGCTTCAGGAAGATTGCTTGCGGTAGCCGGGTCGAACCGTTTTGATGTTTACGAGACAGATTTTGGGTGGGGGAAGCCGAAAAGAGCGGAGATTATTTTAGATCGTGTTGGATCTATTTATTTAGTAGCGAGTAGAAATGGAGGCGGTGCAGTTGAGGTTGGTGTTGTTTTGGAGAAGCCACAAATGGAAGCTTTTTCTTCTCTCTTGGTTAATGGCCTTAACTGAGTTTATCATATTTTTGAGTTTTTTTCTCTTCATTCTATTCTCCTATGATGAGATTGTGATGGTATACTCGTTGTTCTATTCTACTATGATGATATTGTGATGGTCTCTTCATTCTATTCTTCGCACGCAGGCTCTTTTGTTAGTAAACCTATTACAATCTTATTACATATTATGTATTTGTAAATCAAAACTATTAAAAAATAATTAAAGACTTGAGGTTATTCTCTTATTTGATAAGTATCTAATTAGTGTAAATATCAGTTGTTACCTCTTTATATTTTTGCTTTGAATAAAAAAAAAATCCTATTTTTTATGTATTTATTTATTTAAATGTCATATCTTTAAGTTTTTTAAACTAGAGTGATATCTTGATATCACTATTCACTAGGGCCATGCATAGCTGTAGAAAGGAATGGTTGAAACTTCATCCTTTTGGCATTACATATGATGCGGATAAAAAAAACAAATTCAACGACATGATCCGCATGGCATGGGTGGCCATTGCACATTATTAAATAAGTCTCGTGCCCTTGATTACACGTGTACTAACAAGTCAAAATATTGACAAATCTCATTTTCGATAACGTCTTAAAGAGGAATATTTAATTCTAAATATGCTTCGCCTTATTAATGTCGAATTCTTCAAAACTCATTTGATGAATATAAAATATTTAAAATATTGATAAACACGTATGTATTTTCTTTTTTATTTGAACCATGAGGTGATTTTGAATGGGTCTTAATTGTGAAACGCACTTTAAAAAAAAAAATCAACGACATGATCCGCATGGGTGGCCATTGCACATTATTAAATCAGTCTGGTGCCCTTGATCACCCGTGTACTAACAAGTCAAAATATTGACAAATCTCACTTTCGATAACGTCTTAAAGGGGAATATTTAATTCTAAATATGCTTCGCCTTATTAATGTTGAATTCTTCAAAACTCATTTGATGAACATAAAATATTTAAAATATTGATACACGCGTATGTATTTTCTTTTTTATTTGAACCATGAGGTGATTTTGAGTGGGTCTTAATTGTAGGAGGCACTTTTAAGTCTGTGCCACAGTCTAGATTAATTCCCATTCGCACCGAATCGGTCCATAAGGGATAAAGTGCTGGCCAAAATGATGACTCCATACGAGAACAGGGCATAAATCATTTATCTCTCTTAAGGAGTGAGAGTGCTGAACCACTCACACCAATCAACTTTAATTTACGCATATGTATTTTCTACTTACATCGATAATGCTCAAACTAACTGATTTCACTATTCACTCATTGATTTTATGACCGTGGCTCCTCGTTAACTCAAAAACCATAATTATATATCCAGCATATAAAATTTATGAAAATAATTTTCAAGATACTCTCCACAAGTTCATCAACCAACATAATAATAAAAAATTATTAATTAAAAGTGTCATGGCCTAAGTTAACATAATTGGGTTTTCATATATAGACTATGAAATATCATACACTTCTTTTAAAATTTACGAGATCCAACAGCAGATACTTTGATTGAAGTATTGACTTAACCATAGTTATAGAACACTTAAGTTAAAATTTCATATTACACACAACATTAATGTTTGTATATAGTTTTGTTAAGCATTAAAATTTACCTATATTCATCAATTTAAGTTTTTAAGTCAAAGGATTTCATTAACACAATATTTGAATTAATATTTTTTAAATATGTAATTTCATCAATTTATTTTTTTATTCTTCAATAGTTACTTTTACATTTTCATTTTCTTTCTTCATTTTTTCTAAATTCACCTAATAGCTAATAGCTTTGTAGTCAAAATACCTAAAAACACTTTTTGATCGATTTTTTATTTTTGTCACTTACAATTTGGTTCCAGTTACCACAACGCACATGCTTCAAGAAAATGAAAGTTTCAGTAGGCATCCAAACTCTATCAAAAATTCATTTTAATTGTATCACATATCAAATAAATTAATTATGATGATATCGATGATGACTGTATCGACAAATAAGGAATGTATGAGTCATTCTTTTATTTTGGGTATATGTTTGTTTAGTTTCGATATTTTTTGTATAAACACCCATTTAATTCTTATATTTTAAAAAATAACTAAAAACATCCATATAATAAATAATATTACATTCTTAGTCTTTTTTTTACAATAACACCCTTCCAACAATAATTTTGACATTAATCAATAAATGTATGTATGTATGTATGTATGTATATGCATGCACACATTAAAAAGTTCATTACTAAATTAACCAACAATTATTTAGTAGCAAATTAAAAAATAAATATGAGTGTGAAAGAATTATTATTTTCTGTACTTATGCAACAATCTTACTAAATAGTATTAGTAAATAAATTAATATCAGCTAACTAAAGCAATATTTAACATGCTTATAACAAGCTTACTAATTATTATTTTATAAAAAATAGTTTACCAAATTAATCCTAAAAATAAAATAATTATAATATAAAAGTTTTTGTAAATTTTGTATGTTACTTTTAAAGTTGATTTGATAAATTATCATTTTTTTTATTAGTATCCCCAAGAATATTCTTGCAAGGGTGTAATTGTAATAGGAAAGAAAAAGTAAGGTAGGATTATAACACATTTAAATATAAAGACTAAACATGCACTTTAATCAAAATATAAGAATTAAATGAGCATTTACCCTTTTATTTTTTTTTGGGTAATTAAAGTATAGTTCCTAACTTGATAATTATGCTAGGAGCGAGTAGTAGACTTATATAGTTTAGTTTTAGATTTGATTTACTTTCAAAGATTAAAATTGATTCAACTTGGAATGGATCAATTTTTAATTAGTTTTTTAGGTTATGAAAATTATATTGCCTTATAACTGTTAATAAAGCCTTCTTTCTATTGAGTTCACTACTAAAGTCTTATGAAGTTTTTGTCGATACTATGTTGCATTATAGAACAATCTTAACATTATAATGAAATACTAACTAGGCAACTTAAGATGGGGGGTGAATTGAGTTTTTAAAACTTAAACAAATCACACAATAATTCGATCTATTGCCTTAATGAAATAAAAAAATTTTAATAAAGCACAATAATAAAAGAGTAAGGGAAGAGAGAGTAAACACAATAATTTTTATCTGGTTCGACAATCTCCGCCTACATCCACACCTCCAAGCAAAACCAAGCTTGATGATTTCATTATCCAAGCCTCCCAAGGCTTCAAACACTTACAATTGACTTCCAAGGTGTCAATGGACCTTTACAACAAAAGATTATCCATAATCTATTTACCCAAGTATATCCAAACACTTATAACCTCTCAACTTGATTTTATAAAAAGGATTACAAAAATTTGTCTCACACAATTTGTTTGAATACAAATGAAATCCCAATATGTGTGAATAAATGAAATAAATACACAAAGTTTATACTTTAGACTTACAGAGAAATGCTCAATAATAACAATGGTTGCATCACTTTGATTGAAATTGATTTGAGCCAATTTATAGTTGAAGAAGAAAAATAGTTGTTATTAACTTTATGGTGATAACCGACTTGCCACTTTATGTTACAGTTATATTCAAATATTTGAATTTTTGCACATCCAGCATACCGTTTTTCTTTTCTTGTAGGCCACTTTTAGTCCAGAGAGTTTCTGTCCATAATTGGTTTGTCGCTTGATAAATCTGGCTAGTCGCTCGCTACAGTGAAACATCTATTTTCTAAAATTATTTTTTTCCCAGAACTTTATAAAATTATACTATGACTCAAAATGTCATAAAACTTTCCAAAAATGTCCAATTTTAAAATTTCTAAATAATGCTTGTCATTCTCAAAACTTGTTGAAATTATGATAAAACTCGAAATTTGTGGAAATTATAGGATGACCTAAAACATTTCAAATTGCAAATAGGTCCAAATTCAGAATTCAAAACAATATTTATTAAAATCAAAGATGACAAAACTTTTTCATTTTAGTCCACATCTTGAAAAATAACTAATTTCATAAAGTCATTCTCTTGTTATAAAAACATAATGTGTAATTTTTTGTTTATTCAAAACATTGCTTTGTTATCATCAAAATCAACATTTTATAACCATATAGGCTAACAATCTCCTTTTTTATGATGACAAAACACATTATAAAATTTGATTTAGTTATGAAAAACTCCCCTTTGATAAATACAAGATTAAAAACTGATTTGAAAAAGCTCCCCCTGCATGAATGCATGTGAATATTTTTCATAATCATAACAATTACATATCATATCTCTCCCTATTCATCATCAAAAAGAGGAAAAATGCTATTCCTATCAAGCATAAAAAACTCAAAACAAGCACATTAATTCCACATTATCCAAAACATAAGTAAAAAAGAAAACAAACAACCATATCAAATCCATAGAATCCAAAACAATTACATAATCCAAAATCATAACAAACATCCATATAATCTAAATAACAAATAAAAGAACATAAAGCAATAAATGTTGATGTGTCAAAATACAAGCATAAGAGATTACTAAGGTGGTGATGGAAGTGGAAACGAATATGGAATGCTGAAATGCTCAAAGAGGAGGCGCTATCCATGAATGAGCTTCTGATGCTACCATGAGAAGCGTTGATACTCCTTAAGAATATGCTGCTGCTGCACAGAAAGTGTCATCACCTTATCTATAAGCTGCTGAAGAGTAACCTCTTTAAAGGTAGGAGGCTCCGGAGGTGGTACAGTAGATGCCAACACTTGAGGTTCTTGACGCCTAAGTTGATCCCGAAAAGGAAGCAAAAAATCAGGAAGCTGATAAGCGGGAACCATATCATTGAGTGGCCGATCATCACTCAGAGCAAGCAAAATGTACTTGTTTTCAGTGAATTTTACTTAAGCTCCATTACACCACTCAAATCCTAAGGCATATACAACTTCATCCCCTATACTCTTAAAGGGTTTACAAGATGGTTTATTTATAGGCACCCTAAAGTGTTTAAGGATCCGGGTGATGAAATGACCTTATAGAAGGGAACGAGTAATCAATTTAGAGATGGAAAGCATGGTTTGGATAATAATGTACCCGAAGTTAACTGGACAATGTTTAAGGATGGAATCAATCAAAGCAACATTCATGTGGGAGACATCATCCAAATGCCCTAACCTAGGAAGTATAATGGTATGAATAAAACAAAGTATAACTCGAGTTTGGAGACATATATATTAAGTGCAGAAATTGATGTTACAAATTTCATCAGAAAGATTAATACGCCGGCATATATTTCTAACGGCATCAACATGAACATAATGACCAATATCAGGGGATTTCCTAGCAGAAAATATTTCTAGGTGAAAATTAGAGGTTCTATAATAGAATTTAACTCTAAAACATCAAAATCAATCAAAACTCCTCTAACATTAGTGATTACTCGATTCTTTTTCTCCTCGAAAATATTCATATTCGAGTAAAATACTTTCACCAAGTTGGGATACACATTCTTCTTAATCACAAGATCACAAGAGCATTAATGCAACCAACTTCTTTCAACAATTGAAACGAATTTCTATTACTAATACTGAGACTACGAATCCAATTCGGCAAACAACCTCACGGGTCATGAATTTTTGGTGAAATCACGTGACTAAACACTTGTCCGGAAAGTGCTTGAATTCAAAGTTGGACTAATTGGAAGTGTCCCTTGCCTGTTGTGGCCGTTTGGCTTGTTGAATATGTTCTTTCACTTTTCTTTTAATCGGCCTTGAACTATACATGACAATATTAAGTAATTTGAAGATAAATAAAGCAATAAGAAGGAAGATAATGAGGTTTAAAAGGGATATAGATGTTCAATTTGGGTGGATGTTAACTAAAGAAGAAGAAATTTAGAGAGAGAAAATTTAGTTGAAAACCTAGGTTAAAATTGGGATCTTATGAGTTTGATGATGAAAATGGATTTTGAAGATGATTTTAGGTACAAAGAATGATGATGAATGATTTTTGTGAATCAATTTGGTGTAGAAATCAATGAGAATGATAGAGTTTAGAGATAAAATGAGTGAGGAATAAACGATTTTGAAGGAGAGAAAACAGTTTGCCGAATGGAAAAGAAGAAGATGAACAATTTATTTTTAAAAATCCGAATCCAGTTAACCAGCTTTCACTAACCTGCTAACCGGTGTGTCCAGAAAGGGAAATTTAGCAAACGGTTTACCGATTTTCCAATCCGACTAACGGTTGTTTCCAGCAAGTGATGATCAAATAAGCGACTTACAGGTTTGAAGAAACGGTATACTGGTTATGTTTCAGAAAAAAAACTTATAAAAATGGCTGACTGTTCTCCTTAACTGGCTATCTGGATTTTTGCCCACGAGCAACCTCAAGAAAACAGCCTTCTGGTTTTCTATATTTGCCTATCCGGTTTTGGTCTAGTAAGTAACCATAAGAAAAATAACTTTTCGGTTGGTTAGAAGTGGTATGCTGGTTTTGCTTTAGAAAATTTTTTGCCACTTTTGGATTATGGTTAACTGGTAAACTTGTATTACACACACCAATTTATTTTTGGCCTTAAAACTTGATTGACTTTATATCATTTTGTGATTCAAAACTTATCAATAAGCCTTTTAATGAATGAAACATAAGTGCATACAAGAGCAAACATATGAAATTACTCATATCAAACAATGATGCCATACAAAAAAAAAATTAATTTAAGATACAACATTCATCATTTTAAGCTCATGTTTAATTTTTATAAACTGCTCCTCGCTAAGGGGTTTTGTAAAGATATCTGCAAGTTGATTTCAGTATAAAAAAAATTTAATCACATCTCATTTTTTAACATGATTTCTTAGGAAATAATGTCTAATCACTATATGCTTAATCCTCGAATGTTGAATGAGATTCTTTGATAGATTGATAGAACTAGTATTGTCACATAAGGTAGGTATTTGATCAAGATTAATACTATAGTCTCTAAGAGTTTGTTTCATCTAAAGAGCTTGTGCACAACAACTACCTGTGGCAATATATTCTGCCTCATTGGTTGAAAGTGTAATCGAATTTTGTTTCTTACTAAACCAAGAGACAAGTGAATGACCTAGGAAGTGATATGTTCTATTAGTACCTTTTTTGTCAACCTTTTATCTAAAAAAGTCGGCATCTGTATAACAAGTTAAGTCAATATGAGTTCTCCTAAGATACCAAAGGCCAAGATTGATAGTGCCGATCAAATATCAAAAAATTCGTTTAACGGGAAGCAAGTGTGACTCTTTAGGACAAGATTGAAATCTAGCACACAAGCATACACTAAACATAATATCAGGCCTACTAACAGTCAAGTAGAGTAAGGATCTGATCGTACCTTGATATGTCTTGATGTCAACCTCCTTACCATTCTCATCTTTGTCCGGCTTGATGGCAGTACTCATTGAAGTGCTTTTTGCAATTCTATTATCATAGCTAAATCTTTGAAGCAGGTCTTTTACATACTTGGCTTGATTTATGAAAATTGCATCCTCATCTTGTTTTATTTGCAGTCTAAGAAAGTACTTCAACTCTTTTATCATACTTATCTCAAATTCTTTACTCATACAAGATGAAAATTCTTTACACAACAATTCATTAGTAGAACCGAAGATAATGTCATTAACATAAATTTGAACTACAAGTATATATTGGTTCTATGTTTTAACAGTAAAGGTGTCCAATGGGTCGGACGACACGAGGCACGGCACAGCACGAGCACGTATTGGTAGAGCATGCGGCACGACACGGCACGGATGTGGGCTGTGCCGGGCTTAGATTTTAGGCACGCGAGCCTTAAAAGGACGATACGATTAGAGATGGGCCAAAGCACAGTACGCGAAAAAGCACACAGTAAGCACGTTTCATTTTTTTAATGAAAGTAAACTTAAAATTTTATGATTTTATAAATAACTTGAAATTGAATCTTTTAATATCTTTTATTTGCTTAAGATTTTTAAATTTATTTAATTCTTAGTTTCAAAAAATTTTTAATTGATTTATATTTATAATTTATTAAATATATAATTGATATTATGATTTTAATAAATAAAATTATAAATATAATGATTTTATAAATATGTATTAATATTATTATAAACTATGATTTATGACTCTACGTAATTCTAAGTTAACCCCTTAAAAAAATTATTATTATTGTTATTGTTAAGTGCTAAAAAAGAATTCTAATACCATAGAGTCAAATTTAGCAACTAATATTACATTATCTTATTATTATTGAATATGAACTTGAGTTTTGAATCTTTTATTCTATTAAATTTAAATAAAGGCATATGGATAAAAACAAATACGCAAGCTTAAAAAAATAATGCAACAACTTGACATACGCTCTTAAAAAAGTAAAAAAATAAAAAAACTTAGTGGACTATTTTTCCTAGGCATGGCATGACACGGCCAATGGCATGGCACGAGTGGGCACGAGCACGAGCACGCATGGGCTTCCTTTGATGCTGGCCCGGCCCGTTGGCCATCTCTACTTAACAGACATAGTAGTATCCACTTTTTCTGTTGAAAAACCATTATCTAATAACAAATTCTTAAGTTTATCATACCATACTCTAGGTGCTTGCTTTAATTCATACAACAATTTTGACAATTTATAAATATGATTTGGAAATTTTTCATCTTCAAAACCAGAGATTGTTTTACATAACCTTCCTCCATAATATAACTATTTAAGAAAGCACTCTTTACATCTATTTGAAATAAAATAAAATCTTTATGACATGCAAATGCTAAAGCATACTAATGGATTCTAGTATAGCTACAAGTGTAAATGTTTTGTCAAAATCAATTTCCTCTTTTTGGTTGTAACCTTGAGCCACTAATCTATCTTAATTCCCTACAACCACATCACATTCATCAATTTTGTTTCTAAAAACTCATTTAGTGCCTATAATGGATTGATATTCTGATTTAGAAACTAATTTCCAAACATTGTTTCTCTCAAATTGATTTAACTCTTCTTGCATTGCCATAATCTAAAATTCATCATTTTCCACAAACTTAAAGGATTTTGGTTCAATTTGAGAAATAAATTATGCATGCTCACAAGTATTTCTAAATGATGATCTAGTGATAACACCTCTTGAAGGATCACCTAAAATTAAATCTTTAGGATAAGAGAAAACATACGTCTACTCTTTGGGGAGTGTTTGAGAAGCACCTTCTTATTGCTCCATATTTGTTTGTTCTTCTTGTCTATCTTCTTGATTTTCTTATGGTGCATTTTCTTATTTATCTTTTGATGATTCTTCTTGTAACTCTCCATATGTATCATCATTAACAACTACTTTCTCCGCAGAGAAGGGGTTAGATTCATCAAACGTAACATGCATTGATTTTTCCACAACTAAAGTTATTTTGTTAAAAACTCTATAAGTTTTGCTCGAGTTTGAATACCTAAGAAAGAAGCCAACATCATATTTGGAATCAAATTTTCCAAAGTTATCTTTTATATTCAAAATAAAATATTTGCATCTAAAAACTTTGAAATAATAATGTTGGTTTTCTATCTTTGTAAAGCTCATAGAGAGTTTTATTGAGATGATGTCTAATCAATACATGATTTAAAACATAACAAGCAGTGTTGACGGCCTCAGCCCAAGAATACTTAGGCAAATAATTTTTATTCAATATGGTCCTAATCATTTTTTGAATAGACCTATTTTTTCTTTCAATAACTCCATTTTTTCATTCAACATGGTCCTAATTTTCATTCAAAAGGTTTCAAATGATTACTCCTAATGCATGCAATACCATACCCTTTTTCATTTTGAATTTTCTTATAAAGCACTTTAAAAGTATCAAGAGCATAATCCTTATTAGCTAAGAATAATACCTATATGTATCTTGAAAAATCATCAACAATTACAAACGCATAATACTTCCCACTCACGCTAGCATACCTAGAAAGTCCAAAATAAGTGTATGTGAAGTAATTGAAGAGGTTTTGAAGTAGAAATATGATTTTTGCTTTTAAAAGAGGTTTTGATTTGTTTACCAAATTGGTATGCTTCACAAATTTTATCTTTTTGAAATTCGATTTTTGGAAGACCTTTAAATAAATCGTTTTTGAAAATCTTTGAAATTAAATCCATGCTTGCATGTCTTAGTCTTCTATACTATAACCAACCATCATCATGTAATGCGGAAAAACATTTATCATATGTAAATACACAATCTATATCAATGGTATAAACATTAACACATCTATTTTTTACAAACAAAATCTTACCATCACATGCTTTCTCAATAATACATTTAGTCTTATAAAAAATAATTTTATAACCCTTATCACACAATTGACTAATGCTAAGGAAATTTTGTTTCAAGTTTTCAACCAAACACACATTTTCAATAAGAGTAGAGGATACATTACCAACATTGCCAGTACCAATGATATTTCCTTTTGAATTATTTCCAAAGAAAACATTTCTACCATTCTCGATCTTAGTAAAACTTAAAAACCAAGAGTAATTCTCTGTCATTTGTCTTGAACATCCACTGTCCAAGTACCACTTATTTTTCCTTTTCTTTGATCCTTGCAAAAAAACGTTTCTAAGTTTTAGGTACCCAAAATTTCTTGGGTCTTTGAGTGTTAGCAATGATTTTCTTTTGGAACTCAAATACATTTTACACCATAATATGCATTTCTTTTCATTGGATATCTATTTTTTATGTAATCATATTGATTACAATAATGACATACAACTTGATTGTTAATGGAGGTACTCTTCACAAAGTAATTCTTATAATACTTTTGTTTCAAATTTGGCTTATAACCAATACTTCCTTTGTCAAACACACATTTTGTTTTAATTAAGTAAGTTATCCAACATTTTTTGCCTATTTGTGAATTTTAGCATAATTTCATTTAGCTCATTATTATTCTTCTTAAACACTTCATTTTCTTTTATCAATTCATCAACATGTGATTTTTCATGCTCATACGAAGTACTTTGTTTACCTTTAAAAGATGCAATCCTATTATGCAACATTTTATTATCTAATTCAAATTCCTTTATCTTCTCATTCAATGAATCATTGCATTTTTGTAGGACATCCTTTTTATTAGTAGGTTCGAGTATTTTCTTTTTAAGACATGCACTCTTTTTACCAATTTTTATCCAATTATCATGCAATTCCTTAAAAGCATAATATAATTTATCATAAATAGGATCACTTCCTCATCGAGTTCGTCAACCGATTCATCTCCAATTGCCATAAGTGCCAAATTTGACATTTCATAAAATTCCTCCTTATTTGTAGTCTCCTCATACACAACTTCAATTTTTCTCCAAATTTCATAAACATTAGAACAATTTTGAATTCTATGAAATTCCTTTTTATGTAAGGTACAAAATAAAGCATTCATAGCCTTGGAATTTAAAGATATTTTTTTTCTATCTGACTCACTTAAAGTATTCTTCCTAGGAATAAATGAACCATTAAAAACTATTTGACATATTTAATAGTTTAAGGCTTGTATAAAGACTTTTATCCTAATTTTCCAATAAGGATAGTCATTACCATAATAAAATGGAGGTCTCGTGGTGGATTAGCCTTCGATAAAAGTTGAGTTAATTTGGGTTGCTATAGATCTTTAACTCTAGACGGTTAAGTCTACACAAGAGCATCTCGCTCTAATACCAAATGAAAAGCTAACTAGGCAACTCAAGAGGGGGGTGAATTGGGTTTTTAAAACTTAAACTAAACAAACCACACAACAATTCAATCTATTACTTTAATGAAATAAAAAAGATAAATTTAATAAAGCACAATAATAAATGAGTAAGGGAAGGTAGAGCAAACACAATGATTTTTACGTGGTTTGGCAATCCCCGTCTAATCCCATGCCTCTAAGGAAACCAAGCATGATGATTTCACTATCCAAGCCTCCCAATGCTTCAAACGCTTACAATTTACTTCCAAGGTATCAATGAACTTTTACAACAAAAGATTATCCCAAATCTCTTCACCCAAGTATATCCCAATACTTACAACCTCTCAACTTTATTTTACAAAAACGATTACAAAAATTTCTTTCACACAATGTGTTTGAATACAAATGAAATCCCAATATGTGTAAATAAATGAAATGAATACACAAAGTTTATACCTTAGACTTGCAGAGAAATGCTCAATAATAACAATGGTTGCATCACTTTGATTGAAACTTATTTGGGCCGATTTATAATTGAAGAAGAAAAATGGCCATTATTGACTTTCTGGTGATAATTGGCTTACTGCTTTGTGAATCTGACTTGCCACTTTATGTTACCGTTATATTCAAAGATTTGAATTTTTTCACATCCGGCATGCCGCTTTTCTTTTCTGGTAGGTCGCTTTTAGTCCAGAGAGTTTATGTCCATAATCGATTTGTCGCTTAATAAATCCGGCTAGCCGCTTGCTACAGTGAAACATCTATTTTTTAAAATTATAGTTTTGCCATAAAACTTTATAAAATTATATTATGACCCAAAAAATTATAAAACTTTACAAAAAAGTCCAATTTTAGAATTTCTAAATAATACTTGTCATTCTAAAAAATTTCTGAAATTATGTTAAAGCTTGAAATTTATAAAAATTATAGTATGACCTAAAATATTTCAAATGTTTGCAAATAGGTCCAAATTCAATATTCAAAATAATACTTATTAAAATCAAAGATAACAAAACGTTTTCATTTTAGTCCACATCTTGAAAAATAACTAATTTCATAAAGTCATTCTCTTGGTATAAAAACATAATGTGTAACTTTTTGTTTATCCAAAACATGTAGTTTGTTATCATCAAAATTAATATTTTATAACCATATAGGCTAGCACAGAAGATGTTAAAGGCTTTTTGAGTTCAAAGGAGATTTAGAAGAATAATCGGCATGAAGTAAGTAATGGTGAAGGCTTAGTGGCTAAAATAGAAAAGAAAACGTAGAAGAAGAATAAGAATCAAACAAAGAAAGATGAAGGATTTGCAAGAGAAAATGCTTTTACCGTAATAGATGCCATGATATTAGAGATTATGCTTAAAAAAAAGGAAGATGACAAAGAAATAAAAAAGGAGGCAACAATGGCTTCTAATGATTCATCTAATGATGGATATTACAATGCTGACTTATTGGTGGCTTCAAGCAACAACATAAAAGGTTAATGGGATCTTAACTTAGGTTGTTCCTTTAATATGTGTCATGATAGACATCTCTTTTGTGAATATGAATCAATGGACGGTGATACAGTCTTGATGGACAAGTACAATATGTGTAAGATTATTAGTATTGGGTCTAAAAAATCAAGATATTTGATAGGATCGCAAAAACTCTGCATTATGCAAGGCATGCACCTAGGCTTAAGAGAAATTTAGTCTCCTTAGGTATGCTTGATATCTCAAGATACTTCTTTAAGTTTAAAAATGATGGCTTAAGGGTAACTACAGGTTGGCGTGTTTGCATTGACTATAGAAAATTGAATTCAATCACATGAAATGATCATTTTCCTCTTTCATTTATTGATCAAATGCTTAATAGACTTGCAAGTCATGATTTTTATTATTTTCTAGATGGATATTCAAGTTATAATCAAATCCCTATAGCTCCAGAGAACCAAGAGAAAACTATTCTTACTTGTCCTTTTGGAAATTTTGCATATATGAGAATGCTATTTTGTTTATGCAATGCACTTGCTACCTTTCAAATATGCATGCTTAGTATTTTTACTAATACGGTTGAGCAATTTCTTAAAGTATTCATGGATGATTTTTCTGTTTTTGGAGATTTTTACGAATGTTTGCAGCATCTAATTTTAATTTTGCAGAGATGTAAAGAAAAGAACTTGGTTCTAAATTGGAAAGGTGTCACTTTATGGTAAAACAATGTATTGTTCTTGGTCATATAATTTCCAGCAGAGGTATAGAAGTCAACAAAGTCAAGGTGGATTTAATTTCTAATCTCCGACCTCCCAAAATCGTAAAAGAAGTAAGATCTTTCCTTGGACATGCTGGTTTTGATAGAAAATTCATTAAAGATTTTAGTAAAATTTCTAGACCCTTATGCAATTTGCTTGCTAAGAAAGTATCTTTTATTTTTGATGATTTTTGTCTTGATATTTTTGAAAAACTGAAGAAATTGTTGACTTTTTCACCTATCATTCAGCCACTTAATTGGGATTTGCCTTTTGACATTATGTATGATGCATCTAATTATACTGTAGGAGCAGTTTTAAGACAAAGATTACATCGTATGCCTTATGTGATTTATTATGCTAGTATGACACTCGATGATGCATAATTGAACTATTCAACTATAGAAAAAGAAATGCTAGTTGTGGTGTTTGCACTTGATAAATTCAAATCTTATCTTATAGATTGTAAAGTGATTATTTTTACTTATTATGCTGCTTTGAAATATTTGCTTACTAAGAAAGATGCTTAGGCAAGTGATAACTCTATGAAATGAGAGTTATTACGGCAATTCTAAACTTAAATTAAGACCACTTAGAGAGTAAATGATTTTTTTATTATATTTTGGTTATATTTTACATAAACATTCATTTTAGTTGAGTCTTAATAAGTTTGCTTAATTTAAAGTAATTTGAAATATTTGCTGCTTTGAAATATTTGCTTACTAAGAAAGATGCTAAGGCAAGTGATAACTCTATGAAATGAGAGTTATTACGACAATTCTAAACTTAAATTAAGACCACTTAGAGAGTAAATGATTTTTTTATTATATTTTGGTTATATTTTACATAAACATTCATTTTAGTTGAGTCTTAATAAGTTTGCTTGATTTAAAGTAATTTGTGCTCAAAACAAGTGCATAATTGTAGGTTTTCAGAAGTTCACAATTCATCAAGGGATGCTGAGATATTAGGCTAGCAAGAAGAAGAAAGAATATGACCATAAAAGAAGTGAAACACAATTGGGAATAGTGCAGTGTTATAGCCGTTGCTGGAGCAAACATTACTGCAGCAATCCTGGAACACTGAAGGAGAAAACTTAGTGCGGGTTAGCTGCATAATTGCCATCTGCAGTTTCCTAATTTGACTCATATACGCCCGAGGCTTTTGTTTACCCTAGTTTTTCATTTATAAAAGGAGGCGCACATCACACAAAACAAAAAAGGAATTATCTTTGGAAAAATTAGAGAGAAAAAGAAAAAGAAGATTAGATCTCAAGGGAACCAAGGGCGCATCATTAAAAAATCCAGCAGATTTATTTGGATTCACTATCTATCGTTCTTCACTTATTCTTTCTTCACTCTTCGATTAAACCAATGTATTTCATGACTAATATGTTGTTGTTTGTTTTCTCTTTCAGAATATGAACTAAACTTGATTGTAGTTGAGTGACGAACAATCTAATGGGTTTTTGATTGTTCCTATAAGTTGTTATATAATTGCTATAGTATTTTACTCTAGTAGTTATTATTATAATTGTTATCTTGGTTTATCACCCATTTAATTGTTCAAGTTAAGATAAAGCCGTAAAAGGGCATGTCTTAGTGGATATTCTTAGAGGTAATACTTTATTTTAATTTAAGTTTCCTAGATTAAGTTTATCTTGAATCCTATAAGGGTCATACTTGAAGTTAAAATTTGTGATAACTTAGATATAGGTACTCACCTTGTAGGGTGGAGAGAGTGGATGTTCGTAATGCCATGCCATATGTAGAATAACAATTAGTCATTGCTAAGAAACTTACAGGTATGAGAATTCCAATATGCGACAGTTGAGGATGCAAAATAAATTCTACATAATGCTATAGAAATTATTGTAGCAACTGGTGTTAACTTGATAAAGAACAGTCAACTCGTAAAAAAAGTTTGATCATTCCATTGTATTATTCTCATTTGATCATTCAACGCATTTTTATTTAATTTGTTTCATTATTGCATTGTTTCATTTTATTCTCTCACAATTATCAATTCAATAGTAACCAACTTTACATTTGTTCCTTTTGAAATCAAGGTAGATTGCATGATTGTGATTGCTGTAGCATTTCTAGTAACATCAATCCCTGTGGAGACGGTCTTAAATATTCATCACTTTATTACTTGTTGTGTACACTTACACATTGGCATCAATAGCATTTGATATAAAAATAACCAATAAGTTTTTGGCGCTATTGCTGGGGATTGATTGTTTATTTTCAAAGTGTGAAGTAAGTCTTAATAGCGTCAATTTAATTTGATTTGTTCTATTTATTGATAGATTAACACTTGCATGCACAAAGATAGATATGTTGTATTCCAATTTGATCCTAAGATTGAAAGGACTGTAAGGAGACTATGAAGAGAACAAAGAAATTCAAAAACTATTTTAGACATGGATAATTTGTAGGATGTTAGAAATTTGAACCCTCACAGGCCATTACAACCAATCAACATTCAAGAAGAGCAGAATGAGCATGCCAAACAAAGACAGCCAGGCAATAAAAATATCATTTACATGGCAAACGACAAGGACAAAGCTATCAAAGATTATGCTGTGTTAACTCCTCAAGTTGTACACCCTGGGGTAATCAGTCCTGAAGTGGAAGCATCAAACTTTGAATTGAAGCCTGTAATGTTTCAAATGTTGAAAATAGTGGGTTAATTCAATGGCCTGCCCAATGAAGATCGTCACCTTCATCTTAAGTTGTTTTTTAAAGTAAGTGATGCTTTTAAAATTGCTGACGCAATACAAGATGCTTTAAGACTAAGGCTTTTTCTTTATTTCTTAAGAGATCGAGTAAGAGTATGGTTAAATTCATTACTATTAAATTCCATCACTACTTGGAATGAGTTGGTTGATAAGTTCTTAATGATATATTTCCTACGAACAAAAAATACAAAATTACGGAATGAGATTACTTATTTCCATCAACTTGAAGATGAGAGTTTGTATGAAGCTTGGGAAAGATTCAAAGAATTGCTCAGAATGTGTCCTCATCATGGTATTCCATGTTGCATACAATTGAAAACTTTCTATAATGGGTTGAATCCCTGTACAAGATTGATGGTGGATGCTTCAGCAAATAAAGCTTTGTTATCCAAATCTTACACTGAAGCTTATGAAATTTTGGAGAGAATTGCCAACAATAATTATCAGTGGCCATCAACTAGACAACCAACAGTAAGAGGAGCAGCAGGGGTACATAATAAAGATGTAATCACAACTTTATCAGCACAAATAACCTCATTGACTAACATGGTAAAAGCCATGACATCTGCTCCAGCAGCAGTAAAGCAAGTTGCTGAACTGTCTTGCGTATACTGTGGTGAAGAACATGACTTTGATAACTGTCTTGGAAATCTAGCAATAGTGAACTATGTGGGTAATTTCAACCGATTCTTCAAAACAACCCATATTTAAGTACTTACAACCCTGGATGGAAGCAACACCTAAATTGCTCATGGAACAGTCAAAATCGAAATGCTCAACATTGAATGGACAAAATAAGAAAACTCAACCACGTGGTTTTCATCACCAGAGTCAAGGGCAAAAACACACCAGCCATGATCTAACCACTTCATTGGAAGCACCGATTAAGGAATACATTACAAAAAATAAAGCAATTGTACAGAGTCAAGCTGTATCCTTGAGAAACCTGGAGAACCACATAGGACAACTTGCCACAGTAATGAGTAGCAAAACTCAAGAAAGCTTACCCACCAACACAGAAGATCTAAGAAGAGAGGGAAATGAACACTGCAAAGTAATTAACTTAAGATTTGGAAAGAATGTTGATATCCCAGTTAATATAACTAAAAAGGGGTTGTAACTTAATTCCTTACAAAAACCACCTCAAGATGGAAGCATGTTACAACAACCTAGCCATCAAGACACTGGTGTTAGGGATCAAATTGCAGCAACTATAAAAGGAACTAAACCAGTACATGCTGAAAAAAAAGTTGTAACACCAGTAATAATAGCTTACAATAGACCAAATGAACAGAGTGTGGTATCTCCTGAGGCTACCCAGCAGTTTAGACACCTACCTCATTTTCCACAGAAATTTCATAAACAAAAACAAGACAAGTAGTTCAGTAAATTCCTGGAAGTGTTGAAACAATTACACATCAACATACCTTTTATGGAAGATTTGGAGCAAATGCCTAATTATGTGAAATTTCTAAAAGCCATCTTAGGAAGAAAGAGTATGTTGGGAGAATTTGAAATTGTTGCTTTAACACAGGAAATTGGTCATATGCTCCAAAGTAAGATTCCTATAAAATGAAGGATCTAGGAAGTTTTACAATACCATGATCTATTGGAACTAGGTACACTGGTAGAGCACTTTGTGATTTAAGAGCTAATATTAATCTAATGTCATTATCTGTATTTAAGCAGTTGGGAGTAGGGTAATGCAGGCTAACAACAGTCACTCTGCAGTTAGCTGACATATCTCATGCATATCCTGAAGAAAAAATTGAGGATGTACTAGTGAAGGTTGACAAATTCATCTTCAAAGTAGACTTCATTGTACTAGACTTTGAGGCTAATAAAGAGGTATCTATTATACTTGGAGACCTTTCCTAGCAATTGGGAAAACTCTAATAGATGTGCAAAAATGAGAGCTAACCATGAGAGTGCATGATCAGCAAGTCACATTTAATGTATTAGAGGCTATGAAGAACCCTGATGAGGTAGAAGATTGTAATTTCCAAAGTGTTGTGGATTTTGTTGTAGCAAAGGGAATCGACAGATGCTGCAGTAATGAGATCAACAAAGTTACCACCTTTGAATGCTTTGAAGAAGAATATGTTACAGCAAACCATATAGATTGCATAGAAGGAAAGCAATTTGATAGACATGACAAATTTATTGAGCATTTGAATATTTCAAACAAGGAAGTAAAAACAACTTTACTATCTATTGAATCACCTTATAGTCTTGAATTAAAATTATTACCCTCACATTTGGAATATGTTTATTTTAGTCAAAACAACACACACCCTATAATCATTTACTCTACTTTGGATGTAGGTCAAGAATAGAGCCTAGTAGATATACTTGGAAAATATAGAAAAGCAATTGGATGGACCATGATAGACATGAAAGGGATAAACTCATCCATATGCATGCATGAAATTCTGTTAGACGACGGTTACAACAATTTAATGGAGTAACAGAGAAGGTTAAACCCTATTATGAAGAAAGTGGTGAAGAAGGAAATTGTTAAATGGTTAGATGCTAAAATCATATACCCAATATCAGATAGCTCTTGGGTGAACCCGGCCTAATATGTTCCAAAGAAGGGAGGAATAACAGTGATAACAAATAAGAAGAACAAACTTATTTCTACTAAGACAGTAACTGAATGAAGAGTATGTATGGATTATAGGAAGTGATTGACACTAGAAAGTGTACATTTAATAAAGATAAAATTATTATCTTTCACTTATTATATATATATATATAATATAAAATTAAAATAAAATATTAATATTAGTAAAATAAAAGAAAAGAAGATGATTCCCTTGCCTATAAAATGCAAGGGGATGCAAGCCAATTTGAGAGTAATTTGGAGAGCTGAAACCGAGATTGAAGAAATTTTATTTTTCTTTCTTTTATTTTCTTGTTTCCGTTTGTATCAATTTTCTTTGTAATATATTTCAAAAAATTTATCAAATAAAAAGAGTGTTGTATTTTCTTTCAATATGAGTAGCTAATTTTATTAATCTGAGGTGAATGGTGAAACTAAATGTTTCAAACTATTAATTATTATTATTTTCTCAATTGAGTTTTTAAGTTTATTTAATTCTTTTCTAATTATTTTTATATCATGTTAATTTACAAATCTCACTAGATTTTATGGTATTTTGACATAATGTCGACACATTAATATAGTGTGGCACATTAGGTACTTTATTATATATTTATCCACACACATAGAATTAAATGATATAATAATTAATTGGTAAAAGTGGGGCAAAATATAAATGAGAGAGTATTAAAATTATAGTTTGAATACAGAGAGTGGATCCTAAACCTTAGATTATTTTTAAATTGATTTCAAATAATTTTTTCTCCACAATTAATATTCTTAGTTTTATTAGATTTACAATTCCCTGTAGTTCGACCCTGATCTCACCGGGTTATATTATAACTAGACACTCTTATACTTGAGAGTAATACACTTTTAAGTCGTGTCAAGAAGTTCAATAAAGCCACAAGGAAGGATCACTTCCCACTCCCATCAATAGATTAGATGTTGGACAGACTTGCTGGAAAATAGTATTATTGTTTTGTAGATGGGTATTCAGGCTACAATCAAATTACTATAACTTCAGAGGATCAGGAAAATACTACATTTACCTGTCCTTATGAAACTTTTGCCTTCAAAAAGATGTCCTTTGGTCTTTGCAATGCTCCAGCAACTTTTCAGAGATGTATGATGTCTATTTTTTCTGATATATTAGAGTAAATATTAGAAGTCTTCATGGATGACTTCTCAGTTTTTGGAGAGACCTATAATGATTGTTTATACAATTTGGAAGAAGTTCTTAAAAGATGTGAGATGACTAACTTAATACTCAATTAGGAAAAATGCCAATTCATAGTGCAAGAAGACAGAGTTTTGGGTCATAAGGTGTCCAAGAATGGCATTGAGGTAAACAAAGCAAAGATAAAAGTAATAGATAAATTATCATCTCCTACTTCAATCAAGGGTATAAAGAGTTTTTTGGGTCATACTAGATTTTACAAAAGATTCATTAAGGACTTTTCCTAGGTAGATAAATCATTATACTCATTGTTGGAACATAACAATCTTTTTCATTTTGATAAAGATAGTCTTCAAGCCTTTGGAGAGTTAAAGAAAGCTTTGATCACTGCACCAGTGGTTATATCACCAAATTGGACTCTACTATTTGAACTGATGTGTTATGCCAGTGACCATTCTGTTGGAGTAGTGTTAGGGCAGAGAAAGGATAAGATTTTTCATTCTATATACTATGCAAGGAAAACTCTTACTCAAACTCAAATTAATTACACAAGTACAGAGAAAGAGTTGCTAGCAATAGTATTTGCTTTTGATAAATTTAGAGCTTACTTGGTGGGTACTAAAGTGACAATGCACACAGACCATGCAGCCATCAAGTACTTAATCTCAAAGAAGAATGCTTAACCAAGATTAATAAGATGAATCTTATTGCTTCAAGAGTTTGATCTCGAAATTAAAGATAAAAAAGGGACTGAAAATCAAGTAGCAGACCATCTGTCGAGGCTGGAAGCAGACACAAGCACATTGACAAGAAAAGACATCACTAAAAATTTTCCTGATGAACAACTGTTAGTAGTACAACAAGCACAGATGCTGCATCACTCAAGATCTCTATGGTATGCAGATTTTACTAACTACTTAGTAAGTAGGTTGCTACCACCTGAGTTGAAGTTTCAAGAGAAAAAGAAATTTCTTAATGATGTTAGAAGCTACCAGTGAGATGACCCATATTTATATAAGTTATACTCAGATTAAATAATACAAAGATGTACTTCAGAGAGAGAGATTCTCCACATACTAGGATCATGTCATGCTCCAGCATATGGAGGACATTTTGGTGGTTACAAAACAATTGTTAAACTTCTGCAATCAGGTTATTATTGGCCTTCTATTTTTAAAGATGCTTATGAATTTGCTAAATGTTGTGACAAATGTCAAAGGATAGGGATCATCACTAAAATACATGAAATGCCATTGACAAACATTCTAGAAGTATAAGTTTTTTATGTATGGGGAATAGATTTTATGGGACCCTTTCCACCATCCTTAAGGAACCTATATATCCTGATTGTTGTAGATTATGTCTTTAAATGGGTAGAAGCTGCAACATTACCTACAATAATGCTAAAGCAGTGGTGGACTTCCTTCAAAAACACTTTTTTTTTCAGTTTTGGCACTCCAAGAGTAATTATCAGTGATGAAGGTACTCATTTTTGCAACAAAATATTTACTGCAGCTATGGTCAAATATGGAATCATGCATAAAGTAGTAGCAGCATATCACCCATAATACAATGGTCAGGGAGAAGTGTCCAATAGAGAGATTAAGAAGATCTTAGAAAAAGTGATAAACCCATCAACGAAGATTGATCTTTGCGTTTACATGACTCTTTATGGGTCTACAGAACAACATATAAAACACCACTTGGCATGTCTCCCTACCGAATTGTTTATGGGAAGGCTTGTCACTTGCCACTTAAGCTAGAGCATAAAGAATACTAGGCATTGAAGTAATTAAATTGGCATATACGTGCTACAGCAGAGCAAAAGAAGCTTCAATTATGTGAGCTTGATGAATTATGACTGTTCTCATATAAAAATGCAATGATCTATAAAAAGAGAACAAAACACTGGTATGATAAGCATATCCAACACAGGAAATTAAGCCCTAGTCAACTAGTGCTACTTCATAATACAAGGCTAAGATTATTTCAAGGAAAACTAAAATCTCAATGGTCTGGACCTTTTAAGCTACTCAGAATTTATCCTCATGGGGTTGTTGATCTCCAAGATAAAAGACAGGCCAAGAATTTAAAGTCAATGGGCACAGAGTTAAGCATTACAAACACCCAGCTACAGATTGTACAAATGAGGTCTTACTCTTTAAAGAACCAAGCTATTGAGCAGTCAAAGAAGGTTAGGCTGAAGGACCTTAAATCAAGCGCTCAATGGGAGGTAACCCATTGTGGGAACAGTCACTTCAAACCGAGCTTCATCATCCTTTCTGGTTTTGTTATTTCATCTTAATTTTGTTATTCACTTGTTGTTATTTAATTTTATTATTTTGGATTAGTGCACTTTTATTTTTATTGTAGTTTTATGTCTTTATTTTTAAATTCTTAAGATTGGTTTTATTTATTTTTAAATTTTTCGAGGGAAATATGTGTGACAAATGGATTCCATACTGACAATTGGGGTTGTATTGTTGACAGCGTGCAGAGGCAAGCCACGTGTTAGCAGTTATTGGAGAAGAGTATATAACCATTGCTAGAGCAACAATTAGGTGCTGCAACAACCAATATTACCGTTACAGTAACTTCAAGTTGAAGCCCCTCACTTACCGTTGCAGATAAAATATGACAGATGGATGAATCGGTTTGGATGGAAATTGAGGAAGAAAAATCTCTGAAATTAATGCACTAATTTCTCTGGCCTATTTTTATGGGATATACTTAATGAATTTAAAATATATTCTTCCATAATTTATCTCTCTTTACCAGATTTATTTTCATTTAAATTTAACTATAAAAGGGAGTATTGTGCTTAGTACTTACGACACTATTTCCCTTCTCCTTCGCAATCACGACTCCAATAGTTCTTAACTTCTTCTTCTCATTTCACTTTCAAGCATATTAACATCAAATTCTTACTGTTATAGCAATGCCAAAGTATAAAAGAACAGCCAGCCAACTCAAAGATCGTGCACGTTTCCAAAGTTACCACGCGGAAGAAAAATATGAAGAATTCATTGAACCGCACAAGATTTTGGAAGAAAAAGGGCTTCAATTTCCACCTCAACCCACATGAATTGTGCAAACAATACACAATGCTACAGCAAGGCGTGGGTGGCTAGAGTTTTGCGACCACCCTCGAGATCTTGTGCTGCCAGCAGTAAAAGAATTTTACGCCAATTTGGTACGCCCTGGTCAGCACAACATTTAGGTAAGAAACTCACTTGTTCCATTAGACTCTCGAGTTACAAATCTTTTTATAATTTACCTATTGAAATTACTTGTGAGTATGCCATGTTGCTTGATAAATTGACCCCACAACGATGGAGCATAATTTTCACTACACTTACAGTAGAGGGTGTATCGTGGGCTAATGAGTTAGAGCGTGCTGTTAACATGATAGATTTAAAACCTATTGCTAAGGTGTGAGTGAAATTTTTGAAATCCAAACTTATACTAACCACCCACACCACTACTATTTCACAGGAAAAGTTGGTGCTTTATATGCAATTGTTAGAAGGCTTTTTATAGATGTGTGAAGTATTATCTAAAAAGAAATTCGAGATTGTGCCATGAAAAACGACAAAGTTAATGCCTTGCTATTTCCTTCACTCATCATTAGCATATGTGTAGTATCAGACGTTTGTCTTTATGCAAAGGATGAACATGTCAAGAATGATAGTGCCCTCACTGCACACACTATTGAGAGAATTTCTGGTGAAAGTGCTGGAGCAACAACTGAACTAGCTGCAGTAATGGGAGTGAGATGAGTTATTGGGCTAGAACAACGGATACAAGTGATAACTCTCTAAAATGAGAGTTATCATGACACTTTTAGACTTAAATCAATACTACTTAGAGAGTAAATTATGTGTTTCTATTGCATTTTTGTTACATTTTGCATAAATAATCATTTTATGTGTTTCTATTGCATTTTTGTTACATTTTGCATAAATAATCATTTTAGTCAATCTTAATAAGTTTTGCTCGATTTAAAGTAATTTGTACTTAAATTGTGTGCATAATTGTAGGTTTCCAGAAGCTTGTAATTCATGGAAGGAATGTTATGCAATAGGCTTGCAAAAATAAGGAAAAAAACATGACTACAAAAGAATTGAAACAAATCTGGAACAGTGCAGTTGCTGTAGATATTGTTGTAGCACCCATTACTATAGTGGTTGAGCAATCCTGGAACAACGACAGAGAAAATTTTACGTGGGATAACTGCAGAATTGCGATCTATAGTTTCCTAATCTGACTTATGCGCGACTTAGGCTTCCATTTACCCTAATTTTCAACTATAAAAGAAGCACACATCATAAGGAATGAGGGAGAGTCGTCACCCAAGGAGAAAAACAAAAAGAAACAAAGGAAAAACATGATTCAAGAGAGAGATTGAGGGCTACACAAAAGGAGAATTTGCAGAAATAAATCAAGAATTCAGTCTTTCTTATTCTTCTCTTGTTTTCTTTTCTAAACCATGAACTAAATTTATTTGTGGTTGAGTGATAAACAATCTTGATGGTTTATTAACTGAATATATGTGTTGCTGCATGTTTACTGTAGTAGTTTATTTTAATAGTATTTATTTTTATTCATTATTTTGGTTGATCACCCATTTAATGATAGTTAGGAGAGAGTAGCAAAATGGCCTATCTTAGTGGAACATATCAGAGAAATACTTAGTTTTAGATTGAGTTTCCTGGATTGAGTTTAACTTATTCCAAAAGGGCCATGCTTAATCTAAAATTAGTGATGAACTAGACATAGGGATTCACCTTGGAGGGTAAATAGAACCTAAGCGTGTAATACTATATCTTATGTTCGCATAACAACTGATCACTGTTAGGTTGCATATAGATATAAGATATCCAACATGCGACGGCTGATGATACATAAGGATTCTGCCCAATGCTATAGCAAATACTGCAGCAACTGAGCCAACCATTATAAAATAGTCAAGACCATTAGCAGAGTTTATTCACTCAACTACTATATATTCCCATTGATTTTATCCTTGAGATTGACGTGATAATTTACTCTGTTGCATTTTATTTATTGTGTTGTTATTTTAATTAGTAAATTAGTTTCATCAATTGTTTATCTTAATTTAAACACAAAATCTGCACTGTTAAGATTGCTGTAGCAAGTCTAATAACATCAATCCATGTGGAGATGATCTTGAATACTCATCACTTTATTACTTGTTGTGTACACTTGCACATTGACACTAATAGCATTAGTATTTATACACCAACAAGTTTTTGGCGCCGTTGCCGGGAATTGATTGTTAATTGTGATTTATGAAATTAGTTTTAATGGTGTTAATTTTTTATTTTATTTTAATTTATTTATTTTGTCGACATAGGTGATCTAGCAACCCTTGCATGTGCAAATATAAATCTGTTGACTTCTAATTTGATCCAGAAATTGAAAGAACTACAAGGAGATTGAGAAGAGAGTATCAGAAATTACAAGCTGCTGTAGTAATGGATGATTTGCAAAATTTAAGAAACTTAAACCGTAGAGAGGGGGTACAACCAGTCTATGTACATGAAGGTTTGAATGGACAATGTGTTCAAAGGCAACCAGGGAACAATAACATTATTCACATGGCGAACGATAGAGATAGAGCCATTCGAGACTATGCAGTGTTGACTCCTCAGGCCATACATCCGGGAATAGTTAGACCAGACGTTCAAGTTGACAATTTTGAACTCACACCCGTGATATTTCAGATGCTTAAAACAGTAGGGCAATTTAATGGTTTGCCATCCGAAGATCATCATCTACACTTTAAGTTATTTTTAGAAGTGAATGATGCTTTTAAGATTACTGGAGCATCGCAGGAAGCATTAAGACTCAGAATTTTCCCATTTTCTTTGAGAGATCGAGCAAGATCATGGTTAAATTCTCTACCACCAGATTCTATCACTACATGGAGTGATTTTTCTGACAAATTTTTGTTGAAATACTTCCCGCCAACCAAGAATGCAAAGTTGAGGAATGAGATCACATATTTCCGTCAACTTAAAGATGAGAGCTTGTGTGACGCATGGGAGAGATTTAGGGAGTTACTCAGAAAATGTCCCCATCATGGTATTCCTTGTTGCATACAGTTGGAAACTTTCTATAATGGTCTCAATCCAAGCATTAGATTGATGGTGGATGCTTTAGCAAATGAGGTGGAGAAATTTTGGAGAGGATAGCCAACAATAACTATCAGTGGCCATCAACCAGACAAGCTGCAGCAAGAGGAACAACAGGAGTTCATAACGTAGATGCCTTGACAACATTGTCAGCCCAAGTAACTTCATTAACAAGGATGGTAAAGGCTATGACTACTGCTCCAGCAATTGTTAACCAAATTTCTGATGTGTCTTGAGTTTATTGTAGAGAAGGGCATTTATTCGACAATTATCCTGGTAATACAACTTCGATTAACTATATGGACATCTTCAATAGACAGAATTAGGACAATTTTATATTCAAACACTTACAACCCTGGATGAAGACAACATCCGAACTTTTCATGGAGTTATCAGAACCAGACTGCTGCAGCACCTAGTGGACAGAACAGACCTGCTCAACCACCTGAATTTTATTAGCAAAATCAAGAGCAAAGAAGCATCAACAATGATCAACTCAGCTCCTTTGAAAGTTTGATTAAGGATTATATTGTGAAGAATGAAGCAGTTGTCCAAAGTCATACTGTATCTTTGAGAAACTTAGAAAATCAAATTGGACAACTTGCTACAGTAATAAGCAACAGATCTCAGGGAAGTTTACTCAACAATATAGAGAACCTAAGAAGAGAAGGGAAAGAGTATTGCAAAGTGATTAACTTGAGATGTGGAAAGGATGTCCATAGTCCCGTTGGTGTACCAAAAAGAAGAATTGAGTCCAACCAATGCCAAGAAGACAATCAAGTAGAGAAGGAGTCACAATCTTCTACTTTTCAGAATGCAAATAATTACAGTTCTGTTACAGCATCCGCAAAAATCTATGATCCAGCACTTGGTGGTAAGGAAGCTATAGCATCAACAATAACAGACCCGAGTAGAGCAAAAGAGAAGCAGTCTGCACAACCTGCTGCAGCACAACAGTTTAGACACCCACCACCATTCCTTCATCGATTTCAGAAGCAACAATAAGACAAGCAGTTCAGCAAAATCTTGGGAGTGCTGAAACAACTACATATCAATATCCCTTTTGTAGAAGTTCTAGAGCAAATGCCAAACTATGTAAAAAATTTTAAGGATATCTTGACAAAGAAAAGAAGACTTGGAGAGTTTGAAACAGTTGCTCTAACACAAGAGTGCAGCCGAATGCTTCAAAGTAAGATACCACAGAAAATGAAGGATCCATGAAGCTTTACAATCCCATGCTCCATAGGCACTAAATACAGTGGCAAAGCACTTTGTGATTTAAGGGCTAGCATTAATCTCATGCCTTTACCAGTGTTTAAATAATTAGGAGTTGGTGAATATAAACCAACAACAGTGACTTTACAACTTGCTGACCGATCTCATGCATATCTAGAAGGGAAGATTGAAGATGTGTTGGTGAAGGTGGATAAATTTATTTTTCCAGTGGATTTTATTGTGTTAGACTTTGAGGCAGACAAAGAAGTGTCAATTATTCTCGAGAGACCTTTCTTAGCCACGGGAAAGACTTTAATTGATATTCAAAAAGGAGAATTAACCATGATGGTAAATGACCAACAAGTTACATTCAATGTGTTGGATGCCATAAAGAGTCCCGATGAGATTGAAGATTGTAATTTTATCAGTGTTGTGGACTTTATTGTAGCAGAGAAATTACACATGCAGTAAGGAAGAAATCGATGCTGTAACATTGGAAGAACTTGATAGTGAAGATCATAGAACAACTAACATAGCATGGTCAGAAGAGAAGCAACCCTTTAGAATTGACGAGCAAATTCAACAAAGGGAACTCACTTTATACCAACAAGAATTCAAGGTTAATGGGCCGAAAGTGAAGCACTATATGAGAGATGATGTGAACAGCCTAAAGACGGATATATTCTTGAATGATCCAGGTTGAGCAAACAAGAAAGGTCAGGTTAAAAGACCTAAAATCAAGCGCTAATTGGGAGGCAACCCAATAAGGGAAGTTGTTTCAAGTTTTATGGCATTGAATTTAGCTTTTAAATTATTTATTTTATTTTATTGTTATTTTAAGTGTGCATTTAATTTTCTTTTTTTATGTTTTTATGTTAAATTGTAGTAAGTGAAAAACAAATGTGGGTAAAACGAGCATGAATGAATTGCTGGAACATCACTTACAACATGACATATAACAGAAGATTCTCAAACAACATAGGCATTTCTTGCTTTTACAGCAGTAAATGCATTGATAAGATTTTATGATAAGGAGCGTTTGAGAAGTGGATCAAAGAAGAAGTGACCCTTTACAGCCTATGCTGTAGCAGTGGTTCCAGCAATAGGGGAGTACCCATACCCACTAGTTTCTTTTACTTATTTCTGTAAAACTTTTCTTTCATTTAGTTTTAATTTTCTAATTCATTCTACATGTCCTTTTATTTAGTGTATGCATGTCTGGTTTATTTGGTTTTGTTTTGTGTGCTTGTAAGGACACAACACCACTCAAGTTTGAGGGGTTGTGTTTCTGAGTGCATGTGTTTATGTTTGTATTGTGTGTTGTGTAAAGCTCTGTTATCTAATATTTTTGTATAGATTTTAAAACCTAATGAAGATAAATTGAGTGTTATTCAGTATTTATGAAAATGCCAAGTAGAGATAGTTATAGATAGAGGTTGAAATTCTATCCCGACACTTAGACTTTAGTTGAGTTTTATGAGAATGCTATAGTAGAGCCAGGGAAACAAGAAAAAGAGTAGAAAATATCTCAAGTTTGGGGGAAATTTTTTTGTTAGACTATACCTGTTATGAAATAAATTATGCTCCAATAGTTTAAGTTGCTGAGTAACCAAGGTTGAGTATGCACTTCATATGCAAACTTGAGTCCAAAGGCAACACGAGCTATGAGCAGTGCTGCAGTAAATGAAAAAAAAGAAAAAAATGGTGATAAAGAGGTCCGCTGCCTGGGATACTGAGTAACCTGATCTGTTCATGAGCCCCATGTTCAGCCTTGAGTCAAAGGTGTCCAAATGTATGATCTAGATATAACATCCTGGATGTATTGCTGTGGCAACTCTGACATGTACTTTGAGTGAGTAATTGGGTGTCGTCATTACAAGTGATAGGCATTCATATGAAAGCTCAATGTTGCATTAAAGGGTTTAACTGAAAAAAAAAAATTTGTAGCACAGTTTGAATATAATTGTGAGTTCTGCTCTCCCATATGTGAATATATTTGTGTTCTACCTCTGAATTGTATACAAAGTTTGTGCAATGTTGTAGCACCTCTGGAATTTGATCAAAGTGGCGCACACACACTCTGGACGGAATGGAGCCTAAGTCTAGAACTAAACTACTATGGCTATTTCGCGTGATTAAGAATGTGATTTGAGGGTTGAAGAATCCTTATAAATTTGTTGACAGAGCTAAGTTATTTGTTGAATGATTGTGTGATTGAAGTGTTAATGTTATTGTCATTACTTGAGGACAAGTAATAGTTTAAGTTTGAGGTGTGATAACTCTATGAAATTAGAGTTATCATGGCACTTTTAGGCTTAAATCAATACTACTTAGAGAGTAAATTATGTGTTTCTATTGCATTTTTGTTACATTTTGTATAAATAATCATTTTAGTCAATCTTAATAAGTTTTGCTCGATTTAAAGTAATTTGTGCTTAAATTATGTGCATAATTGTAGGTTTCCAGAAGCTTGTAATTCATGGAAGGAATGCTATGCAATAGGCTTGCAAAAATAAGGAAAGAACATGGCTATACAAGAGTTGAAATAAATCTGGAACAATGCAGTTGCTGTAGATATTGTTGTAGCACCCATTGCTGTAGCCATTGCTGTAGCAATCTTGAAACAACGACAGAGAAAATTCTGCGCGGGATAACTATAAAATTGCGATCTGTAGTTTCCTAATCTGACTTATGCGCGGCTTAGGCTTTACCCTAATTTTCAACTATAAAAAAAGCACATATCATAAGGAATGAGGGAGAGCCGTCACCCAATGAGAAAAACAAAAAGAAACAAAAGAAAAAAACGATTCAAGAGAGAGATTGAGGGCTGCACAAGAGGAGAATTTACAGAAATAAATCAAGAATTCAGTTTTTCTTATTCTTCTCTTGTTTTCTTGTTTACTATTTATTCATGGGGATGTGTTTCATGACTGGAATTTTGTTCTTTATTTTTCTTTTACAAACCATGAACTAAATTTATTTGTGGTTGAGTGATAAATAATCTTGATGGTTTATTGACTGAATATATGTATTGCTGCATGTTTGTTATAGCAGTTTGTTTTTATAGTATTTATTTTTATTCATTATTTCGATTGATCACCCATTTAATGATACAAGTTAGGAGAGAGCAGTAAAATGACCTATCTTAGTGGAACATATCAGAGTAATACTTGGCTTTAGATTGAGTTTCCTGGATTGAGTTTAACTTACTCCAAAAGGGTCATGCTTAATCTAAAATTAATGATGAACTAGACATAGGGATTCACCCTGTAAGGTAAATAGAACCTAAGCGTGTAATGCTATATCTTATGTTTGCATAACAACTGATCCCTTTAGGTTGCATATAGATATAAGATATCTAACATGCGACGGCTGAGGATACATGAGGATTCTGCCCAGTGCTGTAACAAATACTGCAGCAACCGAGCCAACCATTAGAAAATAATCAAGACTATTATGAGAGTTTATTCACTCAACTACTATATATTCTCATTAATTTTATCCTTGAGATTGACATGATAATTTACTCTGTTGCATTTTATTTATTGTGTTGTTATTTTAATTAGTAAATTAGTTTCATCAATTGTTTATCTCAATTTAAACACAAAATCTGCACTGTTAAGATTGCTGTAGCAAGTCTAATAACATTAATCCCTGTGGAGACGATCTTGAATACTCATTACTTTATTATTTATTGTGTACACTTGCACATTGACACCAATAACATTAGTATTTATACACCAACAACAAGCACTAAGCACCAGCATCACTCAATGTGCTGAGGCTTAGCAGAGGGAGAATGATCGATTTTAGAGCTACCTACAGCACCTAGAAAGCCACCTACACTAATTTGCTCTTTACATGAAAAGAATCCATATGAATTTCCCTAATTCATTGCTCCAGTAGTATAATTTTGACACCAACACTACAGATGCTCCAGCAGTGGGCAGTGAAGAAACCACTGACATAGATGAACCAGAAAAAGAAGCCGTAGCCGACCCACAAGCAGAGGCTGACTTAGAAGAGGTTGAACTATCTGACCAACCTGAGGAAGAAGGTGACATGTCTGCAATTGACAGTTCACCAACAGAGGCAGAGGAAGAGTCTAAGAAAGAACGTGAGGAACCTCTAGTTAGGACCTCTTCCAAACCCAGGAAAAAGCACATCATCCAAAAAGAGGATGAAGATGAACCTGAAGAAAACCCCTTCATTCCAGTCTTTTCGAGAAAGGGCAACGAAAAAATAATTACCCCTTATGCCTCTAAATATGAAGCCGAACAAGTTGATGTAGAGCTAGAAATTGCAACAACTAGAGTCACTCGTACACCCACAGAAGCCAAGCAGCTACTTGACATCATTGCTGCCATCACAACTGAAGGACATGCAGCAGTTGCAACTGATCCAGCTCCTCCACAATAAACTCCTAGCAAACATGTTCGTGCTAGTCCTAGAGGATCCAACAAAATAAAGGACAACACTTTTGGAGGCATTATTGCAACAGCTACACCAGAACAAAAAAGGACTAGATTGGTGTCAACCAAGCACGCTGCCCCAATGCAACCCCTCCTATTAGCCCATTGAAGAAAAAGAAAAAGACTTTGCCAGCCACCTCTCCACAAGAATCCCTAAAGGATAAGTTGTGAAGTGTATCCAAAAAGCGCTAATGTCATCATACCATATTGCCGTAGTGCCCAATCAACAGGGGAGTATCCCCTTCCTACTAGTCATTTTATTCAATTCTGCAAAACTTTTCTTTCATTATGTTTTTATTTTGTGTGGTTTAATTTTTTTACTTCCACGTCCATGTCGTTGTCTGGTTGTGTGATTTTGTTGTTGTGTGCTTGTGAGGACACAACACCATTTAAAGTTTAGGCGGGATGTATCTCTGGGTGTTTTAAATATGTGCATATGTATGTGCTGTGTGAAGCTCTGCTATCTAATATTTGTGTATGGATTTGAAAACCTAATGAAGATAAATTTAGTGTTAATTATTGATTATAAGAATTCCGAGTAGAGATAGTTATAGATGGAGAGTGAAATTTTATCATGACACTTAAACTTTGGTGGAGTTTTATGAGACTGCTGTAGTAGAGCCAAAAGAATAGAAAAGGTCTTAAGTTTGGGGAAAAAATTTTGATTGACTATGCTTGCTATGAAATAAATTCTTCTCCATGGCTCAAGTTGCTGAGTAACCAGAGCTGAGTATATACCCCATATGCAGAGTTGCGTTCAAAGGCAACAAGAGTTATGAGCAGTGCTATAGCAGTTACTCTATAAAAAATAATTCACTTATTCTTTCTTCACTCTTTCATTAAACCAATGTATTTCGTGACTAATATATTGTTGTTTATTTTTCTCTTTCAGAATATGAACTAAACTCGATTGTAGTTGAATGACAAACAATCTAATGAGTTCTTGACTGTTCCTATGAGTTACTATAGTAGTTATTATTATAACTATTATCTCGGTTGACCACCCATGGAATGGTTCAAGTTTAGACAGAACCGCAAAATGGCATGTCTTATTGGATATTATTAGAGTAATACTTGATCTTAATTTAAATTTCATGTATTAAGTTTATCTTGAATCCTATAAGGGCCATACTTGAAGTTAAGATTTGTGATAACTTAGATATGGGTACTCACCTTGTAGGGTGGAGAGAGTGGATGTTCGTAGTGTCATGCCATATGTAGAATAGCAACTGGTCGTTGCTAAGATACTTACAAGTATGAGAATTCCAATATGCGACAATTGATGATGCAAAATAAATTCTGCCCAATGTTATAGAAATTGTTGCAGCAACTGGTGTTAACTGGATAAAGAACAGTCAGCCCATAAAGAGAGTTTGATCATTCAATTACATTATTCTCATTTGATCCTTCGACGCATTTTTATTTAATTTTTTTCATTATTGCATTGTTTCATTTTATTCTCTCACAATTATCAGTTCAATAGTAACCAACTTTACATTTGTTCCTTTCGGAATCAAGGTAGATTACACTATTTTGATTGTTGTACCATTTCTAATAACATCAATTCCTGTAGAGACGATCTTAAATATTCCTCACTTTATTACTTATTGTGTATACTTGCACATTGGCATCAATAGCATTTGATATAAATATAACCAATAGCAAGATTAATTCATTAGGTGTTGTTTTTACAGGAATTTGACATTGAATTTAGAGATAAAAAATGTTCTGAAAATGTTGTGGCGATCATTTATCTCGCCTTGATCTTAAATTTATTCCATAATCTTTACCTTTGAATGAATCTTTCCTAGATGAACAACTTATGAGTGTAAATGTTGTACCTTAGTTTGCTGATATAGTTAATTACCTTACTACAAGTCAAATATTTAGCAATTTGGAATGCATGTCCAGGGTATTTAAAGAAGAAACTATTAATTGGCCTTTTGATTTGAAGTTAAACTTGTGGCTAGCTTTCAAACTTTAATAAGGAAACAATTTTAAAAGGGCTTGCTGAGTGGGCTTTGTTAAAGCGGTGGGTGGCTAAGCATTATAAAAAGAGGACTTTGGCTTTTCAAAGAGGAGCCACTAGAGGAGAAAAAGAAAACATTCGATAGAGAAGAAGAATAGTGACAGCAGTAGCAGTTCAACTTCCCTTGGTTGGTTTTATTTTATTTGTTGCCCCCCATTCAAGTATGTCTAACTAATTTTCTTATTTGAGATTAAGGTTAAAACCCTATTCAATGAAATAATTATTTTTTAATTAATTCCTTACATGTGTACTTTAATGTTATGGTTCTTGTTTCACATGATTAGTTGGATGTTATTAAAAAATTTTCATCAATTCTCTTATGCATTATTGATTGTTAAGATTAATATTTGACTAAATTTATACTTGGATAAATAAAGTTTATACATGATTATCTTTGATTTTATATTTTTTATTAAATTATTTACAAAGAGCTCTTAGGAAAACTTTGACTTTTTGTTATTCAATATATTTATATGGGATGATTAGATATGATACTATTAAGAAGAAAAAGAACCTACAGAAGATTAATTTTAATTAGGCTTAATTGTTATATCCATGAGATGACATAGATTGATTTTGAGTTGTCACTCTAAAATTAGGAATTAATTAATAATTAGATAATTACTAGTTGAATAGTGATAGATTCTGAAACTTTGGTAATTTTTATCTTACTAAATTCTCCTTTGCTTTAACTATTTTTTTAGTTTAATTAGTTTAATTTAATTAAAAACTCAATTTGCTCAACTAGGTTAGGATTAATATTAATTTTAGATTTAAATTAGACTTTTCAATTGATAACAATGCATGTGGGTTCGACCTCATTACTACTATTTTAGATTCGTACGCTTGTGAGTATATTAAAATCTTTCACAATAAATACACTAAATCAAAACCAAAACCGAACTAGTTTTTTTAGGGTCCAATCTGGTTTAATCCTCTTCTAAATGCCACGTTGCATTTTTAACTTAAAAATTATTTTTGTGGTTATTCAGTTCAATTTTTCAAATTTGAAATTTTAAACCAAAAACTAAATTGAAGCATTTAGTTTTATACTAAGCTGGAATATTTTATTTTCTCTAAGAAAATAAACATAATGAACTGATAATTTTTTAAGATAGCTTATTTATGCCCACCTTTAATCATGAAGGGACTAAGTGCATTAATGTCAAACTACACTTTATTAAAGAAAAGTCTATCGTGGTAGCAAAGATGTATACATATGTTAACCCAATTGATATGCAAAAGTGATTTCAACAGCCAAATTCAAGTTCTATGTGAGCTTGATTAGTGCTGGGAATGGTTCTAGTAGTTAAGCTATGTGCATAAAGGTTTTTTATATGCTGCTTTTTTAAATGATCATTGAATCAAGTCTGTAAAGTGGAGAATGTGAAGATAAAAGTACTTGATTTTTTGGACTTCAATCCAAAACTTAAAAAAGTGATGGGCCAATGTATACATTGAAACTATAATTAACAAAATTTGACATGACCCAATTACCTGACATGAACACGATACGAATAAATGGGTATGAGCCATCAAATTTGACAAAATTATTGATAACTCTATGAAATGAGAGTTATCACGAGACTTTTAGGCTTAAATCAAGACTACTTAAAGAATAATTGATGTGCTTTTAATACATTTTGATGTTGGTTTGCATTAACGTCTATCTTAGTTTAAGTTTGATGAAGTTTGTATGATTTTGAATAATTGTATGCCTAAAACACGTGCTTAATTATAGGTGATTGGAAACCTGAATTCTATAAAAAGGATGTTATTGCAATGGACTTATAAAAAGGACAAACGCTATGGCTACAGAAGACTTGAAGCAAGACTGGAACAGTGCAAATGTTATAGCAACCATTGGTGTAGTAATCATCAAGCATTGACAGAAAATTCAGGCAGGGTATTCAGAATATTGCGATATTTAGTTTCTAAATCTAAAGAGGCACACCCTAAAGGTTTTCGTTTACCCTAGTTTTCAACTATAAAAGGAGGCGTACGTGAAAAGATATAGAGGGAGAGGCCGTCAATCAAGATTGAAAAAAGAAAAGAGACAATGAAGATACAAAATTCCCGATCAGAATTCAAGGCTGCACCAGTAGAAGAACTTGCAGAATCGATTGGAATCTGTTCTTTCTCTTTCTTTTATTTTGTATTTGCTACTCATTAATCATTGTAGATGTATTCGATGGCTAGAATTTGGTTGTTTATTTACCTTTCACAAATTAGAAACTAAATTTAATTGTGGCTGAGTGTTAAACTAGCTTGATAGTTAATTGACTGAATATAAATGTTACTGCATGTTTACTATAGCATTTTGCTTTGATAGTACTTAGTTAAAGTCATTATTTCGGCTGACTACCCATTTAATGATACAAGTTAGGAAAGAGCCACAAAAGGGCCTATCCTAGTAGAACATATAAGAGCAATACTTGTTCTTTAATTGAGTTTTCTTAATTGAGTTTAACTTGCGTCTTAAAAGGGCATGCTTAATCTAAGATTAATGATGAACTAGATATAGGAATTCACCTTATAGAGTAAAGAGAATATAAACGTGTAATTTTATATCTTATGTTGACATAACAACTGGTCATTGTTAGATTGCATAAAGATATACGACATCCAACATGCAACCATTGAGAATAAAGTTGGTTTTTGTATAGTGCTGCAGCAACTGACTTTAACATGAATAAAATAGTCAACACCATCAATTAGAGTTTACTCACTCAATCACTCCATCTCTATTGATTTAACCTTTGTGTTTAACATGCCAACTCTATTCATCACAATTTTTATTTATTGAGATTTTATTTTACTAAGTTATTTGGTTGTCTTAGTTGTATTAATTTAATTTAGAACATACATTGCACTGTTGAAATTACTGTAGCAAGTCTGATAGCATCAATCTCTGTGGAGACAATCTTGAATACTCATCATTTTATTACTTGTTGTGTATACTTGCACATTGACACCTTAGCAATTGAAGTAAAAATCAACAATAATTATTAAATAGGTTGGGCTCGGTTTGACACGATTTGTTTTTGTTAGGGTTAAAATTCTTGACCTACTATCTCGATCAATGACACAATTATGTTTTTTATTCTAAATTAATTTATAGGTTTTTATCACCAAAACTCAAATATTGGATATAATTCTTTATTTTATTTTTTTGCAAGGATGAACATAGACACATTCATTTTATAAAATTTTATTTAGATTTAGAACTTTAATAATATTAAAATTATAAAATATTGGCAGACATGTATATTTTATGATATTGATATATAATAATATATATGATTAAAACTTCAATAGTGTAATGTGTAATGGTAGATATGTATATTTTAAATATCGATAAATTGTATATATAAACATACACACATATATGCAAATATTTAATGCAAATTTTGTTAAATATATAGATATTGAGTAGGTTCTTAAGTAACCCGTCTATTTTGTGTGGTGAGTTAGGGTCTCAATTTTTTGTCATGATTACTAAATGGGTCGTGTTTGGGTCGATCTAAATTTGATATGACACAAACATTACTTTGTATCCTATTTTGACAACTTTAATTGAAACCACCTATTATGTTCGTTTGTGTGTGTGTGTGTTAAAAAAAAAAAAAAATTGGCAGCTAGCTACAATCCACTTGATATGATTAGATATGATGATTTTTTTAAAAACTAAAAATAAAAAGATCCGAAATTGATTATATGTGTACATATTGATTAAAAAAGAAAAAAGTCATAATCATTATAGTAGGTTTTCTTAGGTTCCGTTTGGTATAACTTTCAAATAGAGCTTATTTAAGTAGATATTTTATTAATAGAGTTTTTATAAGTAGAGTTTTTACTGAAAACAATTTAATTTTTGGTTTTCAATGAAAACTTTTATTAAAATTATAAAATTACTTTGATGGCAATTGTTTTATAGTTATATTATGAAAGGAATGAAATAAGATTATCAAATAATTAAATGATATTTTAATGTTTAATAAAAACTAAGGGTGGGCAAAATTGGGTTTGGGTCAATCTGATCGGGTTTCGGGTTGTTCGGGTTAGACAAGAATTAATTTGAACTTAACCCGAATTAGTGACCCGACCCGATCCGACCCGAATATAATTCGGGTCGGATCGGGTCGGGTCACTAATTCGGGTTAAGTACGGGTTGGATTTAAATACCTAATAATTTAGCATATATAACTATTAAACTATATATATATATATATGAAACTTTAAATCTTTAAAAACAAGTTCGGGCCACAAAGTCACAACACAAAGGAGAAAGCTTGGGTCGGGTTGGGTTGGAGGCTTTAGCCATGGCAGCAGATGGCAGCAGATCACGGCAACAGATCGCGGCAGTAGATGGCAGCAGATCGCGACAGCAGATCACATGTTGGGTGTCGTTTTCGGCAGCAGATCGCGACAGCAGATCACCTGTTGGGTGTCGTTTTCGGCAGCAGATTTGGTTTCGGCAGAGTCAGACTTCAGGCCTTTGGTTTCGCCAGCACTCACAGCAGATTGGTTCTATTCTGTCTGTTGTTTGTGTGTTTCACAGTGTGTGACTGTGTGTGAATTATTGTCAGCTGTGAGGTTTGCCCTTTGCTGTTTGCGTCTGGTGTGCAGTGTGCGTGTGTGTTGTAAAGTGTAAAGTGTAGTGTAAAGTGTAATAAGTGAGTGATTTTTTTTTTGGAAGACCCGATCGGGTATTCAGATCGGGTTGGGTTTAAACCGACCCGATCACAACCCAATCGGGTTGGCACTTCCTCATCCGATCGGGTTGCCATAACAACCATATCCGACCTGAACCCGATCTTTTTCGGGTCGGATCAGGTCGGGTATTTTGCCCACCTCTAATAAAAACTTTTTAACATGTACTTCTAAAAACTCAAAGTTTGAGTTTTTGCTAGTGGAGGTAAAACAACTTATTTAATCTTCAAAAGCTCTACTAAAAATTAGTCAAACAACAACAAGAATTTTAATAAGATCTTATGAGATTAAATAAACATTTATATTCATTTAATAAGTCATACCAAACAAACACTTAATGCGTGTTTGTAGATCAAATTTGGTAGGCAATCATGTCAAATTTATCACTTCACATTTGGCATTGATTGGATGTACGATGGCAAAGGCTATCTAAAGGCTTGAAAAGTCAAAATATTGATGCACCAGCCATAGTAAAACACTACTAGCTAGGGGTTTTTAGTATTTACCGATATTGTTTTTTTTTAACCTTTTACTCTTATAAGGTGAAAATACATTCAATTAGCAAAATTAGAGATGGTCAATGGGCTGAGTGGCTTGTGGCACGGCACGGCACAAGCATGTTCGAGTAAGGTATATGACATGTCGTGTCATGCACATAGCTTGGGTTGGGCTGAGAATTTTAGTTATGTGGGCCTTAAAAGTACGACATGATTAGAGATAGGCTAAAGCATGAGATGTGAAAAGGCCCGCAATTAACATGTTACACTTTTTAATGAAAGCAAATAGCTTGAAATTGAATATTTTAATATATTTTATTAGCGTAAGTTTTTTAAATTCATTTAATTCTTAATTTGGAAAATTACTCTAATTGTTTTATGTTTATAATTTATTAAATAAAAAGATAATATCATGATTTTAATAAATAAAATTATAAATATCATGATTTTATTAAATGTATGTATTACTGCTATTATGGAGTATGATCTATAGTTATATGTACGTCCAATTTAACAATTAAATTAACCACTAAGAAAAAAATTTTATTGTTGTTGTTATCGTTGATAAATATTGAAAAAGAATTTTAATTCTATAGTGTCTAACTTAATAATTAGTATTACATTATCTTATTATTATTAGTTTATTACAATTGAATATAAAATTGAGTCTTAAATTTTTTATTCAATTAAATTTGACTAAAAACACATGGACCCTAAAAAAAGTATATCAACTTAAAAAAAAAACATACCAATAACTTAGTATGCTCACTTAAAAAAAAAAAAAAAATTCTCGTGTTTTTTTCTAAGGCACAACCTTTAAAGGGGCACAACCCGCTTGGACATAACACATGTGCTGGGCCTGGGCCTATGCAGAACATTTTGACACCACGTGGCACGGTACAAAGCACACGGTAGATACTAAAGGACATGAGTATGAACTTGCATGGACCTTCTTTTAATGGACTACGTCGGCACACGGTTCGTTGGCCATGTCTAAGCAAAATCGGCCTACTTTTATCCGACTCAGTCACCGGTTTCACTTTTCTACTAACATACCGAGAAACTTTCTAGTAAAAATTTCCACCCTCAGAACACTTTTTTTTCTATCAAATATTTGACTCAACTTTTTATTTATTCAACTCAATGATCTTCCTAAGGCTCACTTACTCTCTTTTTCTCATTCTCCTTGATTATCTCCCCCTCACTGGTTACATTATGTGGCTTGCAGACTCTGCAAAGCTAACCATTTACTACTTCCTGAGGAAAACTATGTATCTCACTCACCGTCACTGAATCTGATGCCGACTTCAACCGCGCCTCTCTGGCAATAACGGAAACTAGGAAGTCGTTGACTTCATCATCTAACACCAAAGTTGTCAATATCAGACGAAAAAGCTGAGGTGATTGCTATATAAATAATTTTGTTTCGAAACTAAGGGTTTTGCACCTCCGTTTTCACTCACAACGCTGTCATCCACAGGAAAAGCAAAACAATGTTTGAGAGATCTCGGGCTTATTTATGCAAACAAATAATTCGGATGGAACAACAAAACCTTAATAATTCTTCGATATTATTACCCGCCGAACTAATCCCGTGATTTGACCGAACTCTCATCAAAGATCCGAAAGGGCTGTACATGGTTTATGCGAACCACTGGCTAGGTTTTCAATCCTACAAGCTAAGCTTGAAGCTCGTCAGTTTGCCAGTTCTGAAAGCGTATTCTCACGTGCGTCGAAAGAGTTTCGAGTTGACCCGTGAAGACATAAAGAAACTGCGAGATAAGGTACAGGGAAATGAGGTACTTATAAAACGAGAAAAAGAACTTCATTTATCATCTTATGTGCTTACATGTGCTTATGTCTACGTTTTCCTGGTTAAAGCAACGGGAGAGGAAGGTGATGCAACTGTTATGTTGCCGGTCGAAGTAGATTGTAGAAGCTGGTTGGATCCTCCTCTTCCGACTAATTATTTTGGTAACTGTGTTAGTGGGCATGGTAAGTCGGTAAAAGGAAGTGATGTCGTGGATCCAGAAAACGGGATTGCATATGTTGCAGACAAGTTAAGTGATTTGGTCAAAGGGCTATAAAGGGACATCATTGAAGGATCTGAGGGGAAGATTTTGTGTGTATTGAAATTCATAAAAGACGGTGGAGGTCAAGCTCGAAAAAGATTGCTTGGGTTAGCTGGATCAAACTATTTTGATGTTATTTTGGGTGGGGGAAGCTGAAAAAAGTGGAGATTGTGTTGGATTGTATTAGAGCTACGTATTTGGTAGAGAGTAGAAATGGAGGCGGTGTTGTTTTGGAAACATAAATGGTAGAAAGTTTATAATATATTAGAGGTATTATATTAGTCATATAACAAGCAAATAGTATTCTGACATGTGTACATTTATTTTGTAAAACAATTATGTAAGTGGTGAATATATTAAATTCAATTTCACATATCATAATACATTAATTAGTTATATTATCTCTGATGTATTCTAAATTTATCCACAAATGAAAACTTTTGGTTCTTTCTTTATTAATGTGTTGGAGAATTAATAAATAAAACACACAAAAAACACACTATTTTATTTTTTCAACAACACTCCTCACCAATTACAACTCTTATTTTTCACTCTCTACACCTTAGAGATTTTGCTACTTCACTTGATGTTTAAACCAAAGGGGAGAGGGGGTATTTATACATGAAACAAACTAATCACAACCATTCATTTATTCAACTAATAAACAAATCATCACCATCCATTAAAACCTACCACTCACCTACTTCACCAACCACACCTAACAGACCTAACACAAATAATTCAAACCTCACCAACCATACCTACTCATGGAACATTCCATGAGTTGCGCTTGATTTATTCATCTTGGATCAAGTTTATGATCCAACACCTCCCCTTAAACTTGATCCTGTGACATCAAGCAAACTTCTGAATCTTACAAAGTCTTCTTGCTTGAGTGGCTTAGTGAAGATATCAGCTGCTTAATCTTGTGATTTTACATACTTGATTTGCACTTCTTTTCTTGCAATACACTCTCTTATGAAATGATAGCGAGTGTCTATGTGTTTACTTCGATCATGAAAGACTGGATTCTTGGATAGGGTAATTGCTGATTTATTATCAACACTAATCTCGGTTGGCTCTTCTTGTGCCAAACTCAACTCCTTTAGCAAATTTATGAGCCAAATTGCATGACAAACACTTGATGTGGCAGCTACCTATTCAGCTTCACAGGTGGATAGCGTGACAATTGGTTGCTTCTTTGACATCCATGTGAAAGCAATATCTCCCATGAAGAATATAAATCCTGTGGTGCTCTTTCGATCATCTACATCTCCATCCCAATCGCTATCGCTATATCCAACAAGCTTGTAGTCATTAGAAAAGGAGTATAGCAAGCTGAAATTAATTGTACCTTTGATGTAGCGAAGGATTCTTTTTACTGCTTTAAAATTAATGGTCTTTGGATTCTCCATGTATCGGCTCACAAGTCCAACATCCATAAAGGATATCTGGTCTTGTGCATGTCAAATAACGTAGGCTTCCAACCAAACTTTTAAAGAATGTTGGATCTATCTCTTCGCCTTCATCATATTTGGATAACTTGACTCCGCATTCCACTGGCGTGCTTATAGGCTTGCAATCATTCATCTTGAACTTGTTGAGAATCTCATTTGCATAGCTTTCTTGGGAGATAAATATGCCTTCTACCTTTTGCTTGACTTCAATGTCGAGGTAATATGCCATCAGTCCGATGTCAGTCATCTCGAACTCTTTGATCATTACTCTCTTGAACTCTTCAAACAAGCTTGGATTACTTCCAGTGAAGATGAGATCATCCATATACAGGCACACAATCAAAATATCTGCATATTTTTCTTTGACGTAGAGAGCATGTTCATATGGGCATTTGGTGAAGCCTTTCTCTTGAAAATACTTGTCAATTCTGCTATTTCATGCCCTTGGTGCTTGCTTTAACCCATAAAAAGCTTTCTTCAATCTCAAAATTTTGTCTTCATGTCCTTTCACCACATAGCCTAATGGTTGTTCGATGTAAACAGAAAGTAGACTTCACATCCATTTGAAAAATCTTCCATTTGTTCTGAGCAGCTAAAGAAATAATAAGTCTAATAGTTTCAAGTCGAGCTACAGGAGCAAATACCTCGTCATAGTCTATGCCAGCCTTTTGACTATAGCCTTTTGCAACTAGCCTCGCCTTGTGCCTTTCAATTTCTCCCTTCGCATTTTTTTTTGTTTTATACACCCATTTGACACCGATCGCCTTGTGACCTTTTGGAAGAGTAGTAAGCTCCCAAGTATTATTCTTCATAATGGTTTTGATTTCTTCATCCATTGCAATTCTCCACTTCTCATCTAGTGCAGCTTCTTGGAAGTTGACTGGCTCACAAACAGCAAAGAGGCAAAATAGAGTGAGATTATCATGTCTCTCAATTACCTCATAGAGATCTTAAAGACTCCTTGTACGTTCTTCGTTTCTTTCATTTAAGAAAGACGGCGGTGAATCTCCGCATGTGGTTGGTGCTGGTGAGATAGGTGGAGTGGCAAGCTCTTGTTGTTCGTCTATTTATTTTATCTGTATATGATCATCTTCTTCAATGGGAAAGAAGTTGAAGTCATCCACACCAGAGCCAAAATCCCATTCTCCTTCTTCATCAAAAATTACATCTCGACTGATCACGATCTTTCCGTTGTTTGGATTGTAAAGCTTGTATCGTTTGGAGTTGTTGTCGTAGACGATGAAGATGAACTGCTCACTTTTGTCATCCAGCTTGGCTCTACTTTCGTCTGGTACATGTACATGGGCAATGCTTCCGAAAACTCTTAGATGGGTGATGCCGAGTTTTCTTCCACTCCAAGCTTCTTGTGGCGTCTTGCCCCACACGCTTCTTGTTGGAGATCGATTGGATAAGTAGACTGCACATGCAACTGCTTCAGCCCAAAATTCTTTAGGTAGCCTCTTACTCTTAAGTATGCTTCTTGCCATGTCGAGGATAGTTCTGTTCTTTCTTTCTGCAACACCATTTTTTTGGGGGGATCTTGGAGCTGTCAAAGGGCGTCGAATTCCATTTGCTTCACAAAACTCTAAAAATTCTTTGGAAGTGAACTCTCCACCTCGATCAGATCTCATGGCTTTAATCTGGTATCCACTTTCTTTTTCAACTACAGCTTTAAACTTCTTGAAAGCTTCAAAGACTTCTGATTTTTGCTTCAAAAAATACACCCAAGTTTTTCTTGAAAAATCATCTATGAAGAGAATGAAGTAGTTACTTTTATCAATGGAGTTTGGCTTGAATGGACCGCACACATCAGTATGAATGAGCTCGAGTGGCTTCTGAGCTTTTGAGTTTGACTCCTTTGGAAAGCTCTTTCTAAACTGCTTGCCAAGTAAACATCCTTCACAAAGTTGATCAGGGTGATTGATGTATGGTAAGCTTTTCACCATGTTCTTCTTAGATAGTAACTCCAGTCCTCCAAAGTTGAGATGCCCATGTTGAAGATGCCAAGTCCAGGATTGATCTTTGTGACATGTTTTGAGACATTTTACAACATCATTTTGAATATTTAAAGGAAACATTCTATTCTTTGACATTCTCACCTTTGTAATTAGATTTCTTTTGTCATCTCTTAGGAAAAGACTATAATCTTTTAAGTGAATATCATAGCCTTTTTCTAAAAGTTGACATAAATTAAGAATGTTGCTTTTCATATTGGGCACATAGTAAACATTCGAAATTATTTGGTGGCTACCATCTTTTGCATGAAAAAGAATGTTACCTCTACCCTTCACTGGTACTTTTAAATCATCTCCAAAAGCGACATTGTCATTCACAGATTCACTTAGTTGCACGAACATGCTTCTTTTTCTACTCATATGATTGCTAGCGCCTGTGTCAAGATACCATGTATTTTCTTGACCTCTACTTGTGTCATTGCGTGCTAGTAAAAGTGTGTCATCTTCACCATTTTTCTCTTCAGCATAGTTCACTCTCTCTTCAATTCTGGTGCTTGGAGCTCTGCATTCTGAAGCATAATGCCCAAACTTTTGACAATTATAGCATTTTACTTGGGATTTGTCATACCTCGATCTTGGATTGCCTCTGCCTCTGCCTCGTCCTCTGGTTGAGCTTTCTTCTTTAGCGTAATTGGAGTTGTTGTTGTTGAAATTCCAACCTCGTCCATGACCACGACCTCTACCTCATCCTCGACCTCTACCTCGGACATAGTGCCTTCTCTCGTTGTCAGAGCTTTCTTCTCTTTTCTTTGAATTGATTTCCATCATGAGAAGTTGTTTTTCGATTCCTTGCTTCTTTTTTTGTTTTTCTTCATAGGCTTGCAACCTTCCTTGAAGTTGCTCGATCGTCATTTCCTCCAAATCTTTTGTTTCTTCAATTGTCACAACAATATGGTCAAACTTCGAGTCTACTAATCGAAGTATCTTTTCAATGATCCTTATCTCTTTTAACTCCTCGCCATTTCTTTTTAATTCATTGGAAACAGTCACAACCCGAGTAAAGTAGTCAGAAATTGACTCTGACGCCTTCATGTGTAAGGACTCAAATTCTCCTCGTAATGTTTGGAGATGAACCTTCTTAACTTGCTCCGCTCCTTTGTAAGAGGTCTCTAGTTTCTCCCATGCTTCTTTTGAGGAGGTTGTACCAGCAATCTTTTCAAAAGCATCTTCATCTAATGATTGAAAGATGAGATACTTTGCTTTATTCTCTTTCTTTTTCAAGTCTTTTTAATTCTCCTTCTAAGCCGCAGTTAAAGTGGCTTTATTTTCTGGCACAATAAAGCCTTTCTCCGCGACATCCCATACGTCATGTGCGCCCAATAAAGCCTTCATTTTAATACTCCAATTGTCAAACTTACTTCCCTTTAATTGTGGAACTTGAAATGACATCATACCACCGTTTACCATAACTCACAAATTGAGTATGAATTTGGAGATTCTGAAAGCACAGATGGATCCGGCACGTCGAAAAACCTTGGGAAGGACTCGAGCCAACTTTTGGTCAACGGTCAACGTCGGTCAACGGTCAACACCGGCTTGGTAGTCTCGGTTCGGTCCGGATTGGTTCAGCTCGAGTTGGCTCAGTTCGACTTGATTCGGTTCAGCTCAGCTCAGCTTAGTTCAGTTCGGCTCAGCTTGGTTCAACTCGGTGAGTCGACTCAGCTTTAGGACAGAAAACTTCCAGCGGCAAGTGTGGGCGCGTCTGGTCTCGGATAGGGATGATTTTTGCGGTGTCACGTTCCTCTCGTCGAGATCTTCGATGTGATATGCTATATGACTATATATAGCATCAAGAACTAGCTCTGATACCACTTTGTTGGAGAATTAACAAATAAAACACACAAAAAACACACTATTTTATTTCTTCAACAACACTCCTCACCAATTACAACTCTTATTTTTCACTCTCTACACCTTAGGGATTTTGCTACTTCACTTGATGTTTAAACCAAAAGGGAGAGGGGGTATTTATACATGAAACAAACTAATCAGAACCATTCATTTATTCAACTAATAAACAAATCATCACTATCCATTAAAACCTACCACTCACCTACTTCACCAACCACACCTAACACAAATAATTCAAACCTCACCAACCATACCTACTCATGGAACCTTTCATGAGTTGGGTTTGATTTATTTATCTTGGATCAAGTTTATGATCCAACATAATGGACTTAATTGAGTTTATTATATTTTGAGTTTTTTGTCTTCATTCTATTCTATTAAGATATAAGATTATGATGGTGTACTCATTATTGTTGAGGCCACTTATTTGATTATTTATATATTTCATTTATTTCACATTATTAAATAACCCTTATGCATTTGATAATACATCTAGTGACAAGTCCTAGATGTGAAAATAATAAACTAATTCTCCACAAGTTCATCGACCAAAATCAAAATACATAATTAATAATCAAATATTTTATGGCCTAAGTAGACATAATCATATGCAGTCTCAAAAATATCATATAATTCTTTTGAAAACTACAATGTCCAATTACAAGTACTTCGATTAATGTCTTATTCATAATCATAGGCGCTCAAATAAATTTCTTAATACTTACAACATTATTGTTTGTAAATAAAATCTTACTAAGCATTAAATTTTTTCTTTAATACCAGTTTTGCTCCTTTACTTATAACTCTACAATTCAATTAAGAAATAGAAAAAAGTTGAGAGTCTTAGTTTCGTCATATTAGCTTTGCTTGTAGTGGCTGACACTAAAAGCATGCTAATTTCAGTCATTAGAACTTGCCAAGAATCTAACTTAGATGCTGCATTTTCTATTAATCTTGTGGTATCATGTGACAATTTCAAATACTCAAGACTTACAAGTAAAGAGTGTTTGATCGAGAAGCAAAAGAAAACTAACAAAGACTATATCTATGATTTCCCCTTGGGTTGATTCCATTGATTTTGTTAATAAGTTATTTCTCTTATTTTTTATAAATACTTTTGTAATAATGATTAGTTGTAAAAAATATTGAAATTCAGTTTTAATAAAAAAAAGATGTTTATCTATAATGGGTATATGATGTGATCTGTTATGTGTGAGCGTTATCTAGTGTGTTGTTTTTTTACACACATCATTTAATCAATTGTGAGAAAGTAGTCTGTTGAATAATAAAGATGAATAAGCAATTAAATCACTTTGTTAGTACCACTTATCCTATTTCTACTTTATGTCTATTGTTTTCAGGTTGTGGTTATTTATATCTTAAAAACTACTTTGAGCACTCATGTTTTACTGAAGCTTATATTGCTAAATTGCATATGATATAATTAATTTAATTAATATAAAAAAATTTCATATTATTTTTGCCACTAATTTACCACATCCACGAAACATACAAGCAGCTTTCTCTAACCTTAATAATTTCTATGTCTACCTCAAAAATAATATTTAAAATAAATAAATATTTAATTAATATAACAAAGTTTCATATTATTTTTGCTAGTAATTTGCCACATCACTAAAAATACAAGTGTCTTTCTCTAACCTTAATAATTCCTATGTCTTTCTCAAATCTAGTACTGAAAATTAACAAATATTTACTCATTTTGAATTATCTAAACCTTTTGGCATGATGATATTTTAATTAAAATTCTTTTAATTTCTTTCTAAGAGGGCATTAGACTACCTAGCCTCATGCACGTAATAATCATACGTCTGTAATGTATTAACATAAAATCATTCATTCTTTTATGTTAATTTCCTTTCTAGCTCCAAGGTTATTGGATAGCCTTACCAAGACTTAAATCTTGGATTAGAGTTTCATATAGTATGCATAATTGTTTACTTATTGGTATAACCAATAATTGTTTTTAAAAAGGAAAAAGAAAGGGAAAAAGAAATGGTTGGACGAATCTGTGTCTGGAATACAACTCAATATTGGTCAGTTTATTGCTTTCTAATCCATCTTTGGAAACACCCTTTTGTACTTAAGGACATGCGGATTAATTGTCATCATCTTCTTTGCGGTATGTGTTTTCACTTTTCACTTTTCGTATACTTTTCACATAAGCAATGCTTTGGCGGATAAGCTAGCTAATCTTTGTGTGCATTTCATGAGTTTACTTGGTGGAAATAGTTGCCAGTTGATATTGGACTAAGATTTTTTCCTAATCTTTTACAGATCTTGTGCTACCTGTATTTTAGTATTAGCGTATAATTAAGATTTAACTACTAATCACATTCGTCAAATTTATTCAGAAGAAGATTAGATAAGGAGAAGATCTTGATCAAGGTGATATTAGTCAACTTCCCTAAAAAAGATTGTAACAATCTCCCTCAATATAGGTTTCATTAATTCTAGTAGGCTCTATATATTGGCTTTATCATGCATTTTTTTTTTTTTATTGTACTGCTTTGACGCCTTTTTGGATTACTGTTATGCATTGCGGTAAGACTTATTACATCTCCTTAACTAGATGTCATTTTTTCAGTTAATAAAGCTTCCCTCATAGTGTCGATGACTAATTAAAAAAATTGATTTCCAAGAAAATCAAATTGTATTTTTTTCTTTTTGAGATAAACATCAAAGCCGACAATTAATCAAACGAATTAGTAGTATTAAAATGAATTGTCACAAACATTTCTTGTATCTCTTGGTAGACAAAAGAGATATCATAGATTTAATACTTGAATGTTGTAGCATTGTTGTCATGTAGCTTACAGTCTACCTTCGTCAATATCCCCAAGTGTCGAAAACGCCAAAGGTTAACTTCATCTCAATAATTTATTGAGTTAATTAATCCTTCTTTAAATATTAACTGTTATTAAAATAAATTATTAAACCCTACTTACTTTGTGAGAAGCGAAAAGAGAGTAAGTACCCATTGTACTTGGAAAATCTTGTGCATGTACTTTGTAATAACTGTATTTTACGGATGAAAGTGGAATTAATAGCTCTGCAATGCATCCAATAGTAATACAAAAAATAAAATGTTGCTAGAGTAAAAGGATTGAAATAATTAATGTAAATGATATGGCAAAAATAAATTATTGTCTACTCCAATCATAAATAATAATATATTGATATTTGTAATTAAAAATTACATTTTCTACCCTCACAAATTCTATAAATGATAAAGAGATTTTCTGGTTAAATAATAAGCAATGTCGTATCCTATAATTAATTTAATGTTTATTTTAATGTACTTATAATTAATTTTAAAATTGAATTGTATTAAATTTAATGTAATTTTAACATAAATTTATTAGATTTACCAAAGATATTTTACACAATTGCTATTACATAAAAGCTGTAGCATCTCAATAACAAATAAACCCTTAGCTTCACTTCATATTGCAAATTGTATCTTGTGCAAAATTATCTCATCCAAAGAATGATTGATAAAAATTAGAAGGATCAAAGATTCATAAAAGAGAATAATCATATTAGAGAACAAGCATGAGGATTTTCATCACTGAACATGGCATCAATTAGTTCATCAAAGATATGAGAATAAGGTGACTATGGATAATAACCAAAATTTCCACTGTAGCCATGCTTTTCATAGTTGTATGAAGAAGAAGACTACTAAAACATGTAGTTGTTTGCAATTAGAATTTGGCTATGATGATGATGACATTGATGCTACTGCTATCGATAATAGTAATGTCGAGTGAAAGTTTGGTAATTTGGATTGAAATGATATGGCCACATCTCGACACTCATATCAGTTTTCTTTACTATTTTAAGAACCTTCTTAACCCATTAATATCGCTTTTTTCACGGCCATATCAATGTCATTGTTGTCCACTTCTATGAAGCTGTATGATGAATTGTTATTTGAATTCTAATGTTATGGGTGTCAATGTGCAAGTATACACAACAAGTAATATAATGATAGTATTCAAGATCGTCTCTACAATGATTGATATTATAGGAATTGCTATAGTAACCTAATCAGTGCAATTTTAAATTATTTATAAAAGAACAATTGATAAATTTGATTTCCTAAAATTAACAAGGCAATAAATATAATGTAATTAAGAAGAATTTCAACTTCAACACAAGAGACTAATTGATGAGAATAGAATAGTTGAGTGATTAAACTCACTTAATGATCTTGACTATTTTCCTAATTTTTTATTTGATTGCTACAGCACTGGGCAGAATCCTTATGTACCATCAATTGTCGCTTATTGGATGTCTCATATCTTGATGCAACTTGATAGTGATCAATTGTCAGGCTAACATCAGATATAACATTACACGTCTTATGTTCTAATTACCCTACAAGGTGAATCCATATGCCTAGTTCATCACAAGTTTTAAATTAAGCATGACCTTTTTTTAATCAACTTAAATTCAACTCAAGAAACCCAATTTAAAACCAAGTATTGCTCTGATTTGTTCTACTAAGTCAGGCTTTTTTTAGGCTCTTTTTTAGGTAGTATCACTAAATGGGTGATCAGCGAAAATAGTGAATTGTAATAAGTATTATCAAAACAATGTGCTCTAGCAAACATGTAGCAACGCTAAATATCAGTCAATTAATCATCAAGATTGTTTATTACTCAACCATAAATAAATTTAGTTCATAATTTGTGATAAAACAAAAACCAAATAGTTTCAGCCTTCAAACAAATCATCATAATAAGATAGAAACAAGAGAGCAAGAAAAAAAGTTAAAATATGCTGGTCTTTATAAATTCGCTCAATATTCTTCTTGAATCTGTTGCTGTCGTCCTCAATTCTCTCTCTTGATTTATGTTTTCTCTTGTGTTGTATCTCTATCTTTTTCTCTCTTAACGACCTCCTTTTTCGTTGTAATGTGCTCTTTTTATAAGTTGAAATTAGGGTTACTAGAAATGTATGACAGTGAATATCTTATTTTTGGAAACTTTGTATTGCAGTCTTTTGTCTAATGTATGAAATCTCGTTTATCGTTGTTCTAGTAGTTGCTACAGCAACAATGCTACAACATATTGCTCCAACATTTTTATTATTCAAACTTGATTTAATTCCATTGCATCCAAGTTCTTTTGTAACTTTGCATGCCTGCGTCTTCAATGTTCCATCCATGAAATTTGAGTTTCCTGGTCACCTATAATTATGCACGTCATTAGAGCACACAATAATCTAAAAAAACATGAATTTTATTGAAATTAAACTTAAACAACTACTCATGCAAAATGTAATTAAAATGCAGCGAAAACATATCATTTACTCTCTAAGTAATGTTGATATAAGCATAAAATACCATGATAACTCTCATTTCATAGAGTTATCATGAATCAAACTTAACAGCAAGATACGACACAATTTTGAACTTGATATTACGGTTAGAAGGTCACGAGATAAGCATATGCATCTCTTATGATTTATTAACATCAATAATACATGAACAAGCAGCCGTTTTTTTATAACTACTTAAGTGATGCATTTGATAAACATGTGAGAAGCTTTAATCTAATTTGGTAAATCTATTATCTATATGTGGTAGAGCTATGCAATCTTAGTTTGTTAACTTGTTACTGACGTAGTTATATAAGTTGATCAGCGAAGCAATTTTAATCATCATTAATTGCAATATAGAGAGATATAAAAGAGAAAGAAATTCTAGCTTATTCTCGATAGTCTTTTGTAATTTTTGTCTGAAGATTATCCATTAATTGTCAATAAAAGCTCATAAGAATACTCCTCCTATGGATGTAGGTTGTGCCTATATTGGTACAGCTGAACTACGTAAATCTCTTTGTTTCTTGCCTTTGCTTGCCTCAATTTTAGGTTTATACTCATTTTTTTGTTCTTTGAACCTTGTTGATTGTTCTTGGTATTTTAATTGATAATTTATGGTTTCAATCTATAAGCTAAACATATTAACAAGGCTTGCTTGAGATCCACGGTAGTGCTTGGTCTTGCTTGGTTGATTAGTAAGTCAAAACACTACAATTGATATTAGAGCTTGGTATTTTAATAAGGTTCAAGTATGGCTACTCATAAGGTTGATCTAGAAAAGTCTAATGGCAAGAATGATTTCAATATGTGGAAAATAAAGATTGAGGCCTTATTTATCACTCATGGACTGTGGGATGCAATTGAACCAGTATTTAAGAAAGAAGGAAAGTAAGTTTCATCATCCAATATCTTAGGGCAAGCAGTTGAAAACGATAAAAAGGCCAAAAGCACCATAATTATGAGCCTTGGTGATTTAGTCAATAAACAGGTAGTTAAAGAGAAGACGGTTGCAAACTTATGGGCAAAGCTTAAAAGTCTTTACATGAATGAGTCTTTTGCAAACAGGCTCTGTATTAAAAAGAGAATGTCTACCTTGAGAATGGCAGAGGGATCATCTCTTGAACAAAATACAGAGGAGTTCAATAAGGTGTGTGATACTCTGAAACTATAAATGAGGGTTTGAATAATAAAGGTAAAGCTCTTCTTTTGGTCATTTCCTTACTTAAGTCATATGAGCATTCTCTTGATGCCATAATATATGGAATGCAAACCTTAACTCTTGATGAAATTAAGATAGCACTTAACACTAAAGAGTTATAAGGGAAACAAGATGATATGGAGAATGGATCTGGTGAGGTTTTAACTATAAAAGAAAGCTATGACAAGAATGAAGAAAAGAAAAGGAAACAAGAGAAGCAAAAAAAAAAAAAATCAAGGATCTGGAAATGTTTTCATTAATTTTCATAAAGGAGGCCACTTCTAGAAAGATTGTCAGGAAAGAAAGAATAAACCTAAAGAATCAATATGGACATTTAGCCATTGTAGAATAATAAGGATATGAATCAGTAGGCATGTGTATAACAACTAACAACAATAAAAAAGGTAAATGAATTTTAAATTCAAATTATACCTTTCACATGAGCCCTTTTAAGAATTACTTTACTGAATATCACAAGTCTAATGATGGTAAAATGATGATGTGGAATAATGCCATATTTAGTCATTAGAATAGGCAATGTGAATCTTATGTTATGTCGTGGGACCAAAATGAAGATTAAAATAAGTCAAGCATGTGTTTTATTTGAAAATAAATCTAATTTCTTTGGTGATGTTTGATTAAATAATGCAAAACAATAAGCTTAAATTAGGAGTCCTAAGGGTAATGAATGGCTCTACAATAGTGATGAAGGATCCTAGAAAGAATGAAGTATATGTTCTTGTTGATAAAGTCGTGGTTGGTGAATCTAGAGTATCATTAGATAATAACATTGATACAACCAAGCCATGGCATTTAAGGCTGAGAGATGTGAGTGAAAAGTGTCTCAAAGAACTTCAAAAGTAGGTTGTATTAGGAGAGGATAAGATTGGGAGTCTAGGGTCCTATGAAGAATGTATGTTAGAGAAATCAACAAGGGCTAGTTTCAAGAGATCTATTTATAAATTAGACAAAATTCAGGGCCATTTATATTCTGATTTTTAGGGACCTTTATAAGAACTATCCTTGGGTGGTAACATGTATTTTTTATCCTTTATTGATAATTTGCCAAGGAAGATCTGGACTTATGTCTTAAAGAATAAGGATTAACTATTTGAAAAGTTTAAAGAATAGAAGTGTTTGGTTGAAAATCAACTAGGGATGAAGGATAAAAAACTAAAGATAGACAATGGCTTAAAGTTTTGTAATCAGAATTTTGGGAGTTATTGTGTAAATGAGAGGATAGCTAAGCATATAACAGTAAGGTTTAACACCTCAACAAAGTAGGATGGCTAAAAGAATAAGCATAACACTTGTAGAGAGAGTAAAATGTATGCTCATTTAATCTAAATTTCCATAGTCTATGGGTAGAAAATTTGTTGACAGCAACTTATCTAGTGAATTTGAGTCCCTTATCAACCATATGTTTTAAGATGCCTTTTAAAATGTGGGCTAGTAAATGAGCAAGTTATGAAAACTTTAGAGAATGTGTTGTTCTGCTTATGCTCGTGTAAATCAAAGAAACCTTGCACCAAGAGCTTTCAAAGGAGTGTTTATAGGCTATCTAGAAGGGTGAAAAGGTATAACATTTAGTGAACTTAAGGGTAGGCAAAACCGAACTGGAACGGAAAAAAATTTAGTTCGGGTCGATTTTTTTCGGTTTCGGTTCATTTTTTTAAACACAAAAACTAGATTTATAAATACCGAACTAAGTGGTTCGGTTCGGTTTGATTTTTGGATAAAAAATTATAAAATCCGAACTGAACCAAATTTAAGGCATTTTCGTAATTTCGCTAGAACATATATATACACAAGTTAAACATTTGCAGTTTGCAGCACTTTCTCTCTCTCTCACTCATACACTTTCGGTTGTAGCACAACCGCTTACCCACGACCCAAACCCTAACTCACATCTACCTTTGCTCGTTCTCCTTGCTGCCGACCTTCCACTGTGTTTCATTCCTTACTCCATCGCTAGTTAGACAATGGGCTTTTTTTCATTCGTGACTAACTTACTCAGTTTTTCTTTTTCTTTTTTGGAAAATGGTCGTTTTTTTTTAATGGCTCTTTGATCTGCTCTTATTTCATGTTTGTTTAAGTTATTAATAGTATTTAGTTTTATTAGCTTTGTCTAGATATGAGTATGTTATTGTATTTTTTTCAATTTTTCCATTTGACTATTGTGCTCCTAACAGTGTTGGGTGAGGACAGAGAAAGTTCAAAATGCTGAAGATGGTGGAGGGATAATATTGTTTAGATCTTTTTTCTTTTATAAAAATTTAGTATGGTCCAATACTTAAGATATGTTTGCGTATAGGAATTCTATTATGATTTGATTTGTTTGCTTACTTTTCATAATAGTCATTGACCAAAGGTTAACAAGATAAAATATCATTTCAGTCTCTAATTTTTTGCTAATTTTTATTACAGTAGAAATACTTATTTTATTTTAATTTCATTTTGGGCCAAAACTTTTGATATTAAAAACAGTAACTATAATTCTAAAAATTCTTCATTTTAGTCCAAAATTCTTGCCTTTTTTATTAAATACAAATTTGTAAAATTTTTTTATTATACATTGATTATAGTAGGCCTTGTGTGCAAGACAGAAGAAAATATAGAAGAAAATAACAATGTAGTGGAGATTTTGAAGGATGATTTTGATGAGGGTATTGAGAATAAAAAAGGAGGCAGATGCTTAACATAAGACGTTTGGCAATCATTTTCAAAGCTGCTTGGAGTAAAAACGGGGAAGTGTAACTATTGTGAGAAGGAGTATGTATGTGAAAGTATTAAAGGAACTTCTGGCTTAAGAGCTCATTTGTTAAAAATATGTCCTGTGTATAAAAAAGTGAAGCCTAAAGAGGATGAAAATCAATGTGCTTTAGCTCGTAAAAATGGTGTTGGTAATGCTAAGCTTGTTTCTGTGGGTTTTAGTAAAGAAGCTTGTAGGAAGGCACTTGTAAAGATTATTATTAAAGATGAGTTACCCTTTAAATTTGTTGAGGTTGAGGGGATTTTAGAGTTTATGGCTACTTGTTGCCCAAAGTTTGATGTGCCATCGCGGAGGACAATTACAAGGGATATTCTTCAATTAAATGAGAGTGAGAAGAAGATGTTGAAAAATATGTTCACTGTAAATCGTCAAAGGAGAGGCCATTGGGAAGCTCATTGAGAAAGGTATGATATGATTGATTAGGGTATTGAAAGTTTGTTCACGATTACCGTGGACAGTGCAAGTGTTAATAAAAAAGCAATTAATTATTTGAAGAAGAAGTTAGGAAATTGGAGTTAGGATTCACTGGTTTTAAATGGTTCGTATTTGCATGTGAGATGTTCAGCATACATAATAAATTTGATTGTGAAGGATGGGTTGGATGTTGTGGAGACATCAATAAATAGTATTCGCAATCAGTGAGATACGTTAGATCTTCCCTATCGAGGTTGCAAAAATTCAAAGCTTGTGTTGATGCGGAAAAAATCTCATATAATGGGTTTATGGTGTTAAATGTGCCGACTAGGAGGAAGTCAATATTCTTAATTTTGAGCTCAGTATTGAAATTTGAAAAAGTATTTGATAGATTAAAAGTGGAAGTTGGGCACTATGTTAATTGGTTCGGAGTTGACAGAGAGGATGAGAACGAGAACGAAAAATACATGGTGGGGCCATCGATGGAATATGATTAGGAGAATGCAAAAGGGTTAGTCAAATTTCTATCGTCTTTTATTATGTGACCTTGAAATTTAGTAGTTCTAAATTTGTGACTGTGAATAATTATTTGAATGAGACGTGGAAAGTTCAAGTTCGTTTGAAGTCTCGTGATGATAGTGATGATATTTTGTTAAGCTATATGGTCAAAAATATGATAACAAAGTTTGTCAAATATTAGGGTGATAATTTGGAAAAGGTCAACATGTTGTTGATTTTAGCAGCAGTACTTGATTCTTAATGTAAAATGGACTTTGTTACATGGTACTTTAGTAGTTTGTATGATACCAAGAAGGTTGAGGAGTTGTGTAATAGGTTTAAAGAGTTGTTGATGAAGCTTTATTAAAGTTACAATTCAGACAATTCAAACAATATTGTTAAGACTAGTTGCATGGTTCAAACTAGTGGGATTAGTGAGTGTACTGACTTTATTTCTCTTGATCCTTTTGCACAATATAAAAAGATGAAAGCAAGTACACAATATGGATACGGTGGGCAAAATGAGGTTAAAAGATACTTATCAGATACAACAGAAATGATAAATGAAAACTTTGATAGTTTGAAGTGGTGGAGTTTGAATTGGCATAGGTATCAAATTTTGTCTCAGATTGCCAAAGATGTTTTGGGCAATTCCAGTTTTCACTGTTGCTTAAGAGTTGACATTTAGCACTGGGGGTTGCATTCTCGACCCATTTAGGAGTTTTTTGACTCCTGAAATAGTTGAGTCATTGATTTGCACTCAAAATTGTCCTTGACCAATTCTTTTCAGAGATCGCATAATAGAGGCAACCAAGGAAGAAACTAAATTTTATGAACTTGTTGAAGCAGGTAATAACATGATTTTGTTGACTTTTGATAATTCAATATTATAAATAATGATTTTCAATTTATTTTATTTCTTCGTAGAATTTGTAAGACCAATGCTAGCACAACAAGCACAAGCAACAAAAGACCAATTGGTGATTGAGTGGTGTTTACTTCAATCATTTCAATAAAAGATATCATTCATATGAATTTGATATATTATTTTTATAGTTATATTTACAGTTATTTTACTCTTTTTTATTTATGCATATTTAAGTTGGGAAATGTGGATGTTGAAGGTTATTAAAATTAGAAGAAATTGGTGGGAAAGGGGAGCAAAGTAATGGCATTTCTTATGGTTGATTTTTAATTTTTATGTTGTAATGGTTTCTTATGATTATAGATGTTGTCTTGGATATTGTCGGATGTTGTTGGGCATTTGACGTTCTTTTATTTTGTTTTGTGTCATTGTCGGAATTGTTTTTTTAATATCATAGACTTATGTTATGGATTATATTAAGTTAATTTGGTAATGATGATGAATGATTTAGTGGTGGTAGTAGTATATATTATGATATATTTTAATGATGTAGTAGTAATTAATGAAATTGCAGATTAATTGAAAATGATAGATTGCACATGCTTTGAAAATATTGTATAGTTATTGAAAATGAGGAAATTATTATATATGGTTTGAAATAGAAAATGATCCAAAAAATCATACCGAAAATCAAACAGTTAAGATGAACCGAAAAACGATTGCTTAAATAAAACCATTAAGAAAACCGAAACCGATCTGAAACTCAAAACCAAAACCGACCTATCAATTTTGGTTAAGATTTGATTTCCAAAAAACCGAACGATTTTTTTAATTTTAAACCCGAACCGATCTGAAACCGAAAATTTATCCTGAAACCGAATCGAACCGAACTGATGCCCACCCCCAAGTGCGCTATCTAAATGTATAATTAGTAGGGAAGTGATCTTTACTAAGAGTGAATTACTAGACAAAAAACAACCTACTAAAGTAACAATCTTTAATAGATAGTCTATTGATAAATTAGAGTTTGAGGTGGAGTCATCTAATCTCAAGAACATTGAAGAAGCTATAGATTTTAAAAATATTGGTATTGATTGAAATAAAACTGAGGAAGCTCAACAAACAACTCAATTATAATAGTGTTTGCAATAATAGAGTTACCAACTTACCAGAGATAGAGAAGAAAAAAAGCAAATAAAACCACGTAAAAGGTTTTAATTATTGCATATGATGTTGATGATAAAGAAACTAACAGTTTTTTAAAGGCTATACAAAGTCCTTTTAAGAGTAAATGGTAGAAAGCAATAGATGAGGAAATTGCCTCTCTATATAAAAATGAAACTTGGGAACTGGTTAAGAAACCTGCAAACAGAAGGTTAGTTGTATGTAAATGGATTTTCAAGGTTAAAGAAGGCTTGACTAGACCTGAACCCAAAAGATTCAATGCAAGGCTTATAGCAAAAAGGTATATATAGAATGAGGAGGTTGACTTTAAAGAAGCATTCTCTCCTATTGTCAAACATGCTTCAATAAGGGTGATTTTAGCCTTAACTATAGTTGAAGATAAGAAACTTGATCAACTTGATGTCAAGATTGCCTTTTTGTATGGTAGACTTTAAAAAGAAATACTTATATTCCAACATGAAGGGTATGAAAACTCTATGAAGAAAGATCATGTTTGATTACTGAAGAAATCAATATATGGGATAAACCAGTCCCTAAGGCAATGGTATCTAAAGTTTGATGATATTATGGTGTAAAATGGTTTCAAGAGGTGCAATTATAACTGTTGTGTCTACTTTAAAGTAGTAAAAGATAATGTATATGTATATTTTATACTATATAGAGGTAATTGAAGATCTAAAGCTGCTGCTAAACTTAAAGCTTGACATGAAAGATTTGGGCTAAGCTAAGAAGGTTTTAGGTGTGGAGATCAGAAAGAGCAAAAAGAGTGGTTTGTTATTTGTTTCATAAGAAAAGTATAAAAGGAAAGTGTTAAATATATATAAAATAATTGACTCCAAAGTAGTTCAAACACCTTTGGCTTCTCATATGAGGCTTTATAGTTCACAATGTCCTACAACGGATAAAAAGAAGCATGAAATGGTCTGAATCACTTATGCAAATGAAGTGGGGTGCTCGATGTATGTAATGGACTTAACAAAGCTTGATATTGCATATGTTGTTAGTGTTGCTAGTAGGTATATGGCCTCAACCAGAAAGTAATGTTAGAGAGTTGGTAAATGGATTATAAGGTATCTAAATGTTACTTTAAATTGTGGACTAATGTATGGTAAAAGAAAAGGCAAAAATGAGGCTTATAGGGTTATGTAGACTCTGATATTTTCTAGTAATTTGGACAAAAGGAAATCATACTCAATAAATGTGTGGTCAACTAAAAGGTTATACTTTAACATGTAGTTGCTCTCTCAACTATTAAAGCTGAGTATACAGCTATAACAGAAGTTGTAAAAGAGCTTTTATGGCTCAAATAACTTATATATGAATTAAGGGTAATACAAAAGACAGTAACAGTGTTATGTGATAGGTCTAGTGTTATTCATTTGTGCAAGAATTCGGCATATCATGAGAAAATAAAGCATATAGATGTCAAGTTGCACTTCATCAAAAATAAAGTTTTAAAGGGTGTTGTCAGAGTAGGGAAAATCTACAAAGATGAAAACCCAGCTGACACACTCACTAAAGTTGTTCCTATTGCTAAGTTCAAGTTGAGCTTGGACCTAGCTGGTTTAAGTAATTTCTAACAATTAGTTGATTTAGAGAATGAGTATGAGTGAGGAGTATTGGTTTATGATGGAGAATTGTGAAGCTATATGATGAATTAAACTCAGCAGCAAGATACGACATTGTTTTAAACTTGATATTACAGTTAGAAGTTCACAGGATAAGCACATGATTAAAAGTTCATAGGATAAGAGCATGATCTTTTATGAACTATTGACATCAATACGACATGAACAAATGGCCATTTTTTTTATAATTGCTTAGGTGTTGCACGTGAGCTTAAGTGTTGCACATGAGGAACACATGAGAAACTTTTAGTCAAGTTCGATAAAGCTATTATCCATATGTCGTAGAGCTGTGCAATCTAGGTTTATTAAGTTATTACTGATGCAGTTATATAAGATGATCAATGAAGCAGTGTTGATTATCATTAGTTAGCAATATAGAGATAGATAGACGAGAAAGAGAGTTATAGCTTATTCTCGGCAGTCTCTTGTAATTGCTCACAAGAATGCTTGTCGATGTAGGTTGTGCCCATCCTGGTACAACTAAACCACGTAAATCTCTTTATTTCTTCCTTGTGCTTGTTTTGATTGTAGGTTTAGACTCTATTAATTTATTCTTTGAAGCTCTTTTATTGTTCTTGGTACTTCATTGACAATTTTTTGTTTCAATCTACAAGTTAAGCATCTTAGCAAGACCTACTTGAGATCCAATGCAGTGCTTGAGCAATAGGTCAAGAACACTACAACTCTCGCAATTCAATCATTAGATTATTGCTTCAGACGTATCAATTTATCAGGTGATCATACTAAATAAATAAATAAATATATATATATATATATATATATATATATATATATATATATGCACCATTTTTTTAAAGATCTATTGCACTCTCATCTTTATGATCTGTTTATAGGCCAAAATCGATTAATAAGATGAACAAAATTACTTGCATTAATACAGCTTATGGAGATCAAGATATATATATTTTGGTTGTAAAACATTACTTTAGTCAAGATCTTTCTTTACACTTGAGTATATTAACCTAAAAAAAGTAGTGGCGGTAGTAGAGCATATCCATTAAAAGAGTTGCATCCTTGCATGTAACATACATGCTTTTTCTAACTTCATATCAAGATATTAAGAAAGCACCCAGAGCACTTTTTGTAAAAATGCCTAATAGATACTTCTTCAAAAAGCAATCAAAGATCTTTTGACAACAAATAATAACATTATGCATGCTCCAGAATAAAGCAATTATATACCAAGCACTAAAAACTTGGCAAAACTGCCAGTTACCCACAATAATATAACACAAATATGCTCATGCACATAGGCCATAAACAATCACAAAAGTAGATATATGAATTAATAGTGGAAAAGAATGGAGAGAGAGGGCTGAAGCTATCATGTCAAAGAAGGTGATTCTATCTTATGTTGTTAAGCTTTGAAGATGAAAAAATATTAAGAACACAATCCATATATATAGAATTACAGATAGATAACATAGAATCATTTCTCTAATAATACTTGTGAGAGAAGACAAGTGAGAACTAGCTTACTAACGTAATAGGAAAAACAAAGTCAAAATGAAATCATGTCTTGTAGAAAGACACTTTTAGAAAACTATGTTTAATTTATAAGACTAAAATGATTTACGGTAATAGAATTGTAAGTGATTTTATTTGTATATATGTTTTTGTAAATAACATGATTAAAAATGCAGAGTGAAAGGGGTTGACAGAGACAAAATGAAGTTTGAGTATTGCTCTAACTTTAAATATATTGTAATAAATAATTTTATTTTTTTGGGTACTTGAAGACCAGAATATGAAAGAAAATACTTTATAATATGAGAAATGCTTAAGAATTTTGATCAACCAAGAATAAGAAACATCATTATATCAACTATGAAACTGTCAACACTGTATGTTTGTATCTTGATAATAGGCTGGCAAGATACCTACTTTTTTTAACTTGTCCAATTCTTAGATTGATGATTAAACTTTGAAGATAAAACCACAACACAATGTTGCATTTTTTTTTCATAGTATTTCAAATCAATTACCTGTTATGAGAGACAAACACTCAAAACGGTCAAAGGGAAAATTGAAAAACTACAGGACTCGTATTGAACTTAAATTATTACGTATAAGGGAGCTTGTAACATTCAATAATGAAATACGTGAATAGACATCTTTATACATTTAAAGAAGCTAAAAAGAAGATAAAAAAAAAAAGGAAACTTGTGTAAGACAAAAAGTCCAAGAAAACCTAACCAATCTATTCATGCAATGTTTTGTTTTTCAGCAAACTTTCGCAGACTAGTGAAGTTAGAGTTACCTGACAAATAAAAAATTCAGGCACTATTTTATCATCTAAAGGCATGAGAAAAGGACTGGCTGGTGAATCATTCTCTTCTTCAATTACTTCTTCAGTATCTGTGTCCTTGCTCCCAACTTTCAAATTTCTTGCTTAAACTTTGCCACCTTCAGAGTCTGCATCTAAGCCATAATCAGGCTTCTGAACTGCAATTGCATTCTGATTCCTGTCTATTATTTGTTCTTAAGGAACACTTTACATCAACCTTCTTCTTCTCACTTGCCATTTTCAGTTTGCATTTTGCTAGAGGATGTTAGACTAATGAAAACTTATTTTAGGTGCAAATAAAAGGGCAGCGGTAGTTTTAGTAATTTTACTTATTCACTAATTAAGGGTCAAGTATAAATAAGATATTAAGAATTCATTTATGCTTTATGCTGAGTTTTGTTAAATATTACAAGTCATTAAGAGTTTTGGGAGAGATTGACTTGCCTCTCGAACTGTAGGTTATGATTATTCTTTTTTATTTAATTGATAAAAATCAGTCCTAATTTAACCCTAAGCCTTATTGATAACTCTATGAAATGAGAGTTATCATGACACTTTAAAACTTATATCATGATTACTTAGAGAGTAAATGACATGTTTTTATTGCATTTTATTAATTGTTGCATAAACATCTATTTTAGTTTATCTTTAATTAATTTTTATTTGATTTAAAATAATTTGTGTGCTTAAATCTCATGCATAATTGTAGGTGCAGTAAGAGGAAATTTTGGAGAGGATAGCCAATAATAACTATCAGTGACCATCAACCAAACAAGCTGGAGCAAGAGGAGCAGTAGGAGTCCATAACATAGATGCCTTAACAGCATTGTCAGCCCAAGTAACCTCATTAACAAATATGGTAAAAGCTATGACCATTGCTCCACCAACTGTCAATCAAGTTGCTGAAGTATCCTATGTTTTCTGTGGAGAGGAGCATCTATATGATAATTATCTTGGGAATCCAGCTTCAGTCAATTATGTGGGCAATCTCAATAGACAAAATCAAAGCAATTTATATTCAAACACCTATGACCCTGGATGGAGACAGCACCCAAACTTTTCATGAAGCAATTAAAATCTGCATGCAGCTGCACCCAATGGACATAACAAATCTGTTTAACCACCTAGATTTTATCAGCAAAATTAAGGGCAAAGAAGAATCAACAATGATCAACTTAGCTCCCTTTAAGTTTTGATTAAGAATTATATTGTGAAGAATGAAGTGGTTGTCCAAAGTTATGTTGTATCTTTGAGAAACTTGAAAAATCAAATTGGACAGCTTGTTACAGTATTAAGTAACAGACCTCAAGGCAGTTTGCCTAGCAATACAGAAGATTTAAAAAGCGAATGAAAAATGCATAGTAAAGTTATTAACTTAAGATCTGGAAAGGATTTTTATAGTCCAGTTGGTGAACCAAAAAGAAGAGTTGAGTCCACTTTAATCTAGAGAGACACTCAAATTGAAGAAGAGTTGCAATCCTTCACTTCACAGTACACTAGTGAGAACAACCAAGCTATAGCATCTGTAAAAAATGATGATCCAACACCTATTGATAATGATACTGCAGTACCAACCTAGAACATGGCAAAAAAAAAGCAGTTTGCACAACTTTTCCTCAAAGGTTCCAGTGACAGCAATAATACAAGTAGTTCAGCAAAATCTTGGGAGTGCTGAAACAACTACATATCAATACCCCTTTTGTAGAAGCTCTAGAGCAAATACCAAATTAGTCTTGGAGCATTTGACACAAAAAAAAAGACTTCGAGAATTTAAAATAGTTGCTCTAATACAAGAGTGCATTCGCATGCTTCAGAGTAAGATACCATAAAAGATAAAATATCCAGGAAACTTTACAATGTCATGCTCCTTAGGCACTAAATATAGCGGCAAAACACTCTATGATATTGGGGCTAGCATCAATATCGTGCCTTTATCAGTGTTTAAGCAATTGGGAATTAATGAATATAGACCAACAACAGGGACTCTACAACTTGCTTACAGATTTCATGCTTATCTAAAAGGGAATATTAAAGATGTATTGGTGACGATGGATAAAATTATTTTTCCAGTGGATTTCATAGTATTGGACTTTGAGGCAAACAAAAAAGTACCAATCACTCTAGGAAGACCTTTTTTAGCCACGACTCTAATAGATGTGCAAAATAGAGAGTTGACAATGCAGGTAAATGACTAGCAAGTCATATTTAATGTGCTGAATGCTATAAAGAATCCTGATGAGGTTGAAGATTGCAATTTGATCAATGTTGTGGACTTTACTGTGACAGAGAGGTTAAACAGTTGCTGCAGCAAGGAGGAAATTAATGTTGTAACATTTGAAGAACTTGATGATGAAGATTGTGAAGCAGCTCACATAGCATGATCAAGAAAGAAATAACTCGTGAGAAATGACAAACATTTTGAATATTTAGACCTCTCAAACAGGTGAAGGAAAATTTTGGTGGATGTATTGGGGAGACAGAAGAAGGCTATTGGATGAGGGATCCAACATGAGAAATCAAAGATGGTCAAGTTGAAGGACCTAAAATCAAGTGCTAATTGAGAGGCAACCCAATGATTAGGGAGTTATTTTAATTTTTTTTCATTCAGTCTAGTTTTACATGATTTTCTTCATGGTTTTTTTTTTCATTTTGAATTGATTATTTAATTTTTTTCTTTATTTTATCTTATTACAGCACATACAAAAAAAGGCCTAAGAAACTAACACAAATTGTTGTAGCATTACAGATAATATGACAGTTGGACAGTGGTTCTCATACATTAGGTAAATTTATTAATGTTGTTGTAGCATCAAAATTCATCGCTACAGTAGTAACTTTTATCGTTGCATAGACAAAACCGAGGAAATTCCTTTTACCGTTGGGAGTAATTATGCCAGCTGGCGTCAACGAATCAGGGTTATAGATAAGGTACCAAACAAGTCTCTTCAAATTACTCTATCAATAATGAGGTACAAGAAGATAACTGCTCGACTAAATAATCCTTCACGCTTCCAAAGCTGCAAAGGTAAAGATAGATTTGAAGAATTTCTAGAGCCAATGAAGATTTTAGAGGAAAAGCATCTTATATTCCCCACGCAACCCATAGGTATCATAGCAATCGTCCCAGTTGTAAAGAAGTTTGATCCCAACATGTTATAGTAAGATCAACGCACAATTTTTGTGGGCATTTGGAGCCCAAAAAGCACCAGTTTGCTTTGTACATAAAGAAGAAATATACAGACTTCCCAGATTTATTATTGTAGTAGTTCAAATTTAGAGAGGCAGAAGCAGCAGTTGCAGCAAAGGGAAGTGAAAATGTTGCAGTAGGAAAAGAGAGGGAATAAGAGTATGAGGACGATTACCAACTAGAACAAAAAGAAGTAAATGATACTGAAATGGAAACAGAAGCAGAAGATAAAGAAGATAAAGAATATGAACAAAAAAAAGATACAACAGAGAAGGATAAAGAGGAAGACCTCCCAAAGGTAACTCTTTTATGCAACGACAAAGAGAAGATGTCGAAGGAAGATGAGTCAGAGTCAGATTGAGAGGAGGACGTGGATGCAGCTATAGAGCAAGTAATTAGTAGAGTCACTCAAACAGAGGAAGCAAGAAGCCCTCTAAAGGACCTCATTGCCAGTATCACTACTGTGGAACCTGTTGTAGTAAAACCTACTCCAGCTGCAACACAGTAAATCAAATCTCTTGTCACATCTCCCAAGGTATCCAACAAACGTAAAGGGGCACAAACCTCTTAAGGTGCTGCAGCACCAGGAAAGCTAGAGCATAATCGAATAAGACCCACTCAGCCCAAAGCTACTAAATGTGCTAGAACACCACCAATTAGTCCAACTCTGAGCTAGAAAATCTCGCTGTTATAGTACAAGGTCACCCAATGAATGCTTAAGGAGTGCAAGTAAAAAGAATTTAACCTTATCCAGCAACTGCTATAGCAGAATATCCAATAATAGAGCATTATCCCCTGCCAGAAAGCTAGAGCATAAGCGAACAAGACCTACTTAGCCTAAAGCTACTAAACCTGCTAGAACACCACCAATTAGTCCAACTCCGAGTGAGAAAATCTCATTGTTATACCACAAGGTTCACCCAATGAATGCTTGAGGAGTGCAACTAGAAGAAGTGAACTTTTTCCAGCAACTGGTGCAGCAAAATATCCAACAATAGGGCAGTATCCCCTGCCAGCCCATTTTAATTTTTTTTCAACACCTGAAACTTTTCTTTTATTTATTTAATTTTCATTTCTTGCTTGTTAATACATGCATGTGTGTTTTGGTTTCATTTTGTGTGCTTCTGAGGACACAGCACCTATCAAGTTTGAGAGGGTTGTATTATGGGGTAATGTATTTGTAAGTGCATGTGTATGTGTTGTGTATTGTGTGAAGCTCTTTTATCTATTATTTGTGCATGGATTGGAAAACCTAATGAAAATAAATTGAATGTTATTCAATATTCGTGAATTGCCAAGTAGGGATAGTTTATAGATGAAGGTTGAAATTTTGTCCCAACACTTAGGCTTTGGTTGAGTTTTATGAGAATGCTATAGCAAAGCCATGAAAACCAAAAAAGGTAGAAACATCTCAAGTTTGGGGGGAAATTTTTTGTTGAATTATGCTTTCTATTAAATAAATTCTGCTCCAATGGCTTAAGTAGTACCCCATACGCAGACTTGAGTCCAAAGGCAATAAGAGCTATGAGCATTGTTGTAGAAACAATACAAAAAGAGAAAGAGAGAGAGAGAGAGAGAAGAAAATAGAGAGAGAATGTCCTTTATCTAGGATAGTGAGTAACCAGGTTTGTTCATGAGCCCCATGTTCAGCCTTGTGTTAAAGGTATCTTTAGATAAGACTATGTTCTGAGCAGTGCTGCAGCAACTCTGATCTATGCATTGGTTAAGTAATCGGGTGTCATCACCACAAGTGATAGACATTCACATGAAAAATCAATGATACATTGAAGAGAATTTGATTGATATGCTAAAAATAAAAATAAAAATTGCTATAGCACAGTTTGAACTTTGTTTTTGGCTTCTACTCCCTCGTGTATGAATGTACTTGTGTTCTACTTCTAAAGTGTATATAACATTTGTGCAATGTTGTAGTATCTTTAAAATTTGATCAAATTGGCACACACACACTTTGGACAAAATGAGGCCTAAGTCTATAACTAAACTACTATGGTAATTTTGCATGATTAAAAGTGTGATTTGAGGTTTGAGAAATCCTTGCAAACTTAATAGCAGAGCTAAGTTATTTACTGCAAGATTGTGTGATTGAAGTGTGAGTATTGTTGTTATTACTTAAGGACAAGTAATGGTTTAAGTTTGCGTGTATGATAATTCTATAAAATAAAAGTTATCATGACACTGTTAGACTTAAATTATGATTACTTAGAAAGTAAATGACATGTTTTCATTGCATTTTAGTTATTTTTGCATAAGCATCTATTTCAGTTTATCTTTAATCAATTTTTGTTTAATTTAGATAATTTGTATGCTTAAATCTCATGCATAATTGTCAGTGACCGGCTCAAATTTCAGGGAATGAATGCTGCTGCAATAAGTTTGGAAAAATAAGAAAAGAACTTGACTGCACAAGAACTGAAATAAGTCTGAAATAGTGCAAATGTTGTAGCGTTACTGTAGCAATACTAGAGCATTGACATAGAAATTTCACGCGAGATACTTAGAAAATTGCGATCTAGAGTTTTCAAATTTGGAAGATATGCGCTCTAGACTTATGGTTGCCTTAATTCTCAATTATAAGAGGACCACACATGCAAGGTAAGAAGAGGGCCGTCAACTAAGAACAAAAATCGAAAAGAAACAACAGTAAAATAGAATTCAAGAGCAAGATTTAAGGTTGCATAAGAGGAGAAAATTGCAGAGATCAATTAGGAGACTAGTGCTTTTTCTTTTTTTCTCGTTTACTCTTTAATCATGGGGATGTATTTGATAGTTGAAACTCTTTTATTTTTTTATCTTTCGCAAACTATGAATTAAATTTATTTGTGGTTGAGTGATAAACAATCTTAATGGTTCATTGACTTATTATATGTGTTGCTACATGTTTGATATAGCGCTTTATTTTACTAATACTTATTTCTATTCATTATTTTGGCTGACCACTCATTTAATGATACTAGTTAAGTGAAAGCCAAAAAAGAGTCTATTTTAGTTGAATATCATAGCAATACTTGGTTTTAGATTGGGTTTCTTGAGTTGTGTTTTGCTTGATTCCAAAATGTTCATACTTAATTTAAAATTAGTGATGAATTAGACATAGGAATTCACCTTATAGGGTAACTAAAACCTAAGCATGTAATAATATATCTTATGTTACCATAATAATTGGTCACTGGTAGGTTGCATATAGATGTAAGACATCTAATATGAGACAGCTGAGGATACATAAGATTCTGCCCAGTGTTGTAGTAGATATTGTAGCAACTAAACCTAAAATTATAAGAAATATTCAAAACCATTAAGAGAGTTTAATCACTCAACTACTCTATTCCCATTGGCTTTGTCCTTGTGTGTGACATGAGAGTTTACTTTATTGCATTTTTTATTTATTACATTTTATTTTAATTAATTAATTTACTAGTTTTATTATTTGTTTTATTTTCAATTTAAGCAAAACAGCATTGTTGAGATTGTTGTAGCAAATCTAATAACATCAATCCCTGTGGAGATTATCTTGAACACTTATCATTATATTACTTGTTGTGTACAATTGAACATTAACACTAATAGCATTTAAATCTATTACAACACTTTTTAAAGTGGTATCAGAACAAAAATGCTAGGACAATAGTAGTGAAAAAGGTGGATGCAATTGAAAAGAAATTTAAAGCGGAAGTTGGATCGCTCAAGGCCACCATTGACGAGCTATTTAACACCATTGAACAACAATTTTCATCCCTTGAAGCCATGTTGCTGAAATTGACGGAAGTCCACCTCAACCCACTACCAACAGTATTGATAGACCACAGCAATGTGGCGAGAAAAGGATATGATGGTACGAGCCCATGGTCAGTGGCAGTGTAGAGGGCAGAGGGCTGAAAAACACCAACCTCATACAACCAAAAGCGATGGGTCAAAATTAATTTAGTGGCGGGGAGGTCGGCCCAAGGGACTCACAGCCTGGGGTAGCCTTTCCAGACATCGGTTCAGCAAAGGAAGTTAAGTCACAGCTAGAGGTGGTGGATCTGAGGGTTACGCGACTGAAAGAGAGGGCTTAAGGTTAGGAATCGGCATCTCAGCACCAAAATAAGGTGTGTAGTAGTCAGGTGTGGCCGAGCTTGGCCACTCAACAGCAGTTAGGGGTGATGCACAGCCTGGGTAGGCTAGATTTGAGAGATTGGCTCGAAATTGAGTCGAAATTAGGTAGGGCAAACTCAATTTAGGGCATATTCTAGGGTCAGAAAATTAAAAATGCCCATTTTCAAAGGTGAGGATACTTATGAATAGGTGTATAGGGTAGAGTACTATTTCACCATCAATGGAATCTCACAAAAGAAAAAAATAATGGCAACAACTTTATGCCTCAAAGAAAAGGCCCTTGCATGGTTTTAGTGGTGAGAACAGTTATGACAACCATTAAGATCATAGGGTGAATTTAGGAACCGGCTGTTAGAAAGGTTTTAGGCCACACAAGAGAGATTTGCATGAACAGTTTTTTGCCCTGACCTAGGAGAGAACAGTCATGAAGTATAACATGAAGTTTAAGTTGCTCTCAGGGCACCAAGGGGGAATCACAGAGGGGTTATTAGAAGAGAATTTTATAAAGGAATTGAAGCTAGATATCTGACCTGCGCTACACTTGCTAAGGCCGAGAGGGTTAGGATAGACAATGGGGTTGGCACAAGTGATTGAGGATAAGAACACAGAAGAATGGGATAATATGAGCAATTTAGTTGGATTTTACACCAAAACAGCACACCGTTCGTAGGACAGAAAACCCAAATCTTAGGTTTTCAGCAAGAGTTGCAAAGCATACCATTGGGAGGCCAGAAAAAAAAATATAAGTAGTGGGGTATAGAGAGATTTCCAAAGGGATCGAGTTAATAGGACACAACCGAGGGCAACTTTCAAATGCCTCACGGAATTTCAAGATAAGAGGACAAAGGGTTGTGTTTTCGATACAATGAGAAATTTTCACTAAGGCATCAATGTAAAGACAAATCACTACAGGTCCTGACTGTGTATGATGAGGAAGAATTCGAGGAATGAGGTAGTGGAGGCAGAACAACTCCATTTAGATGTAACTGAAGTGGTAAAGAAAGAACATCACTTAAAACCATGATAAAGGCGATTCAAGTATAAGGTGGAGATTCTTAGTGAAGTTGTATAGCCAAAAAGAAGGATAAACAACGACATCAACGATAATTTCGAAATCGATTTAGTAGCTGTTGGAGTGATTTGAGGGGCTTTTTCATATGCCCAGTGGCTTACCTCCGCAAAAGAACATGAGAATGTGATAGTATTGAGGGAAAAGGCCTCCCCTACTAGTGTCCAGCCATACTGATATCCTTATATATAAAATGATGAGGTTGAGGCTAACTAATGAAATATTAGAGGCCGAAATAATACAATCGAACATTAGTATGTTTTCGAGTATGATCTTGCTAGTAAAATAAAATAGGGGCTAGAGATTTTGCATTGACAATCGAGCCCTAAATAGGAAATGACGCTTGACAAGTTCCCTATTTTGATGGTCGATGAGTTGGTGGATAAGTTGCATAGGGTGACGATATTTCCAAAGATATATTTGAAGTTGAGATATCACCAGATTCGGATATGACCAGAGAATGTGTATAAGACTACATTTCAGACTCACAAGAGACATTATGAATTTTTGGTCATGCCGTTTGGCCTCATAAATATGCCAACCATTTTTTTATCAATGTTGAATAAGGTATTTCAGCCATATTTAAGAAAGTTGTCCTTGTTTTCTTTTATGACATCTTTGTCTATAGTTGCACTTTGGATGACCATGTAGGTCATTTGGAGTTAGTGTTGACAGTTACAGAAACATCAGCTGGGGCATGTGGGGTCAACTGAAAGGGTTTCAGTAGATCAGTTGGAGTGGTCTTTACCTAAGACACTGAAGGAGTTGAGGGGATTTTTGGGGCTCACTGGATTGGAATTTTGTGAAGGGGTATAACACCATAACATGGCCTCTAATAGAGCAGTTGAAGAATAATAGTTTTCAATAAGGAAAGCCATGACGAAAGCTTTTGAGAAACAAAAACAGCCCATAATTAGTGTTCTAGTGCTAGCATTATCAGATTTTAGCCAACCTATCGTAGAGACAGACGCATCGACGCATAGGTTAGGAGCAGTTCTCATGCAAAATCAGCACTCAATTTGCTAGTTTAGCCAAGTGTTAAAAGCTAAAGCGGCTCAAGTCATTTTATGAGCATGAACTCATGGTGATTGTGTTAGCTATTTAGAAATTGAGGCCATACCTTTTGGGGCGACGTTTCATTGTTCGAACTGATTGGTGGTGCCTCAAGTTCTTGTTGAAGCAACATATAGTAATTGAAGAATACTAATGGTGGTTATCAAACTTACTAGGCTATGATTTTGATATCAAAACCGGCAAAGGTTAAAGAATAAGGTGATAGATGCCTTATCACGACAAAAAGAAGAGCTTTTGTTGGTAGATTTTTCATTGCCTTTGGTGATGGATTAGGACGCATTGTCATGAAAGATTAAGGCGGACGAGGGTTCGCAAAGACGGGGGCTGCATTATTGTGTGGGGCAATGGGATATCCAGACTATTCAATAGATGGATAGTGATTGTTATATCAGGAATGTCTTGTACTGCCGAGGACATCACCCTATATACCAAAGTTATTTTAGGACTTTCACGGGAGTGCTATTGAGGGACATTTTTGTGTTCTAAAAACTTATCAGCGTTCGGTAGCAAAGTTGTATTGGGCGAGGATGAAAAAGGATGTCGAGGAGATGTTAGTGAGGTGTGATGTATGTCAATACTACTAATGCATGGAAATGGTGACGAGAGGATTGTTGTAGCCATTATCACTACCCGATAGGTTTGGAAAGAGGTGGCGATGGATTTTATTGAGGATTTACCATGGTTGGATAGGTATATAGTGATCTTGGTGGTTGATCGACTAAGCAAGTATGCTCATTCCATACCTTTACAACACCTTTATACTATTGTGACTATTACAACGTCATTTATGCGAAAAGTGGTATGTTTACATGGAATTCTAGAATCAATAGTAATGGACCAAGATAAGTTTTCCTTGAGCCACTTTTGAAAGGAGTTGTTTATAATGCAAGGGATGGTTTTCAAGAGAAGTATTGCTTACCACCACAAACCGATGGATAGATTAAGGTAGTCAACCAGAATGTAAACACTTATTTGTGGTGTTCGGGCACATCTAAGTATTAGGCAAAGTGGTTAGCTTGGGTAAAGTATTGGTACAATACTTTTTATCGCACTATTATGTAGACTACTCTTTTTAAGATCTTGTATAGGTGTGATCTTCCGCATTTAGTGTACTATGGATAGACTTTAACGCTTGTTTCGCAAGTGGATTAGTTTTTGGAGGAGCGAGATCAAATACTAGAAAAGTTAAAGAGCCATTTGTCTAAGGCGCAACAGATAATAAAAAACATGACCGATAATCATAGGAGGGACAAATAATTTGAGGTGGGATATCAAGTTTATTTAAAGTTACGGCCATATCGGCAGAAGTTTCTGGCGCAATAAAAGAATTAGAAACTCTTTCCTCAGTATTCTGGGCCCTATGATATCGTAGAAATAATTGGAGAGGTGGCGTATGAATTGAAGTTGCCACCAACATCAGTCATTCATCCGGTGTTTTATGTGTCTCAATTAAGAAGAGCTATTAGAGAACATACACACTCTCCTACACTTCCGCCGACAGTAACTGAGGACACGAGGTAGTGCTTGAACCGACTGCTATGGAGGGAGTACGCCAAGGGGTGACAAGACAACTAATTGATAAAAGTGATGTTGATTACATAGAAGGACCTGCCAGACTATGAGACGACGTAGAAGCCATATGAGTTGATACAGTAGTAGTTTCCTACATTCCACCTTGAGAACAATGTGTCTTTTTGGTAGATGAGTAATGTTAGATTAATAAAAACTTATTTTAGTCACAAATATAAAAGGGCAGTTTAGTAATTTTACTTATTCTTTAATTAGGGCTCAATTATAAATAAGAGATAAAGAAGTCATTTAGGGTTTATGCTGCGTTTTGTTAAGTATTATGAGTGATTAAGAGTTTTGGGAGAGATTGATTGATCTTTCAAATTGTAGGTCAAAATTGTTCTTTTTTTATTCAATTAATAAAAATCAGCCATAATTTAGCTCTAAACCCTATTAGAGGATTGTGAGAACTGCCAATGACAATTGTTTCTTCATGATGTTTTCCACTGCTTTTGCTAGAGTTAGACACCTAATAAGAAATACCCTATGAGGCATTTGTTTCTTCATCACTTGACTCCTCAGCAAGTTCGTCATCTTTTTCAGTCTTTTGTTTTAGAGACTCAATCGCCTCCATCAACTCCCTGTTGACCTGTCATGGTGAATCTCCACAAACTATATAAACTAAAATTGAGGAGATTTTATAATAATGCAGTGAGTTTCCAAGAAAACTAGAATAAAAACCAAAATGTTGAAAGTTTTCATAATATGTTTCATCTATGTGTGGTTGCAGAATCACTAGTTTCATATTATTATCATAGTATTATCTAAACAATTAACAATAAAATAAAGCATTGTATTCTCTACTTAGATATAAATGTGTTTTGTACAGCTATGCAAATTTTTTACTTGAGGGTCTCGAGAAAATCTGAAATGTCATTTGTGCAAGAAGGGCACATTATGATTGTTTTATGTGATCGAAGCGCCCATCCACCTCTGCTTTTTTCTATGACAAAACTCTTACCAGAAAATGCCTCTTCCAAACATGACTTGCAAAAGTTATGAGAAGGAGGAGTCATTACTGGTTGTGCCATTAGTTGCCTACAGAGGAAGCAACTAAACTCTGATCACGGAAAAATCCCAAATTGGATATAAAAATCATATTTCTAAAAGTATTAATTAATGTGAGGCTTTAATAAATCTTTCTAAGTTCATCCAATTAACTTCTATCAATAGAAATTTATTAATAAAAATCACACATTCAAATTGAGAGAATTCTATCAAAATATAATATCCGAAATAGTTTTATATACACTTCAACAAGGCAAATTTGACAACTGTTAGTAATATGCCCTAAAGGCCAATCAAATGGTGTTTGTTTGTTTAGGGAATTATTGTATTTGAATAGCATTTTGATATTTAATTAAATGGAAAAGTTATCAATATTCATTAATTAATTTAATAAATATAGTCCAAGATGTAAAATAGTTAAGGAACACATTCTCGAGTTTGTCGAGAATATGAAACGTGTATCCTTTGTACTATACTTCTAAAATAGTTCCTAGTGGTGGATTTATGATTGGACATTATAAATTCTTATAAACACTAGTATGTGTTATGACTCCTTATGATATGTGATACTAAAATGGATGGCGAGTTTCATATCATTGACATGAGATGTCAAGTCAAACACATAGGTACTTGTTGAGAGAACAAGTTTACTGAACTTGACCAAATATAATAAGACATATAGTCTTGAGTGTTAATGGCTTATTATACATTGTATTAGACACTATGTTTAGTAATAGTTGTTGTGCAAATTTTAATGTACTCGCAAGCGCACGAATCTATTGTAGTGTAGATCAATGGTGACGAGTGTCGATCCCACGAGGAGGTTGATTTTAATTATATATAGAATTAATTTTGTAAATGGGTGGTTGAAATTGTGGTGGGAGTGATTTAAATTACCCTAGAATTGGAATTGAAATGGCGATAATAAGTTCTAAAATTGGAATTAAAATGGCGAGAATAAATTGAAGAGGAAATCTATTAAATTGACGTACTTGGGTATCTGGATCCGTATCAACATGCATCATGGGCTAAATAATCCGTATTAATACCAATTAAATCATGAGGGGGGAATCCACACCTCATGAACCATGCTCTAATAAATATGGTGCTAAGGGCTTATCGTGCCAAATAATAATAACCTTGTACTAGAGGGCCGGTGAAACCAAGGCGGTACTAGACAAGATTAGTATTATTTGTCGACGAGAAGTCAAAACATCCACAAAAACTAGAGGGGAAGAGAAAATAAATTTACCAAATAAAGCCCATGACACATGTTGAGACTTCACCTTCAACCCAAGCTTGAAAGGAAATTAGCTACTCATAATTGAACTAGGGGCAAAATGGGAATTTATTAAAATACGAAGAAAATACAAGATAGAGAGGGAATTATAGAAAATGGATCCCAAAAATGGATTCAGAGATATCAAATTAGGGGGGGGAGGCCCCCTTTTTATAGATACATGGAGTAAATCATGGCCATCGGATTAAAAACAGTTTGGACGCTCAGGATTGCGCCACGTCATCAGTCAACAGTCCACGGTTTGACCACGCGGATGAACAGTAACACGGTTTGACCCGGATGAACAGTAACACGGTTTGGTTGAAAATAATCCTGTGTGATGCATGCACCGTACGCGAGATTTTTCGTCCACTGATATGCTGCCACGTCACCATCAACAGTATATAAGAATTTTAGTCCAACAGGATCGTGACACCTCATCAGTCAATGCCACATCATCGGTCAATGCCACGTCATCGATTTGTCTATATGAACAGTGTCGTGAACAGTAACGTAAACAGTACCGTACCCGTGAATATTACCGTACATGTGAATAGTGCCATTTTTCCTTTTATACTCCTCCTAAGGTTTTCAACCGTCCTGAGTTCAAAAGTGATGTCCGTTTTGCCGTCTGATTTCTCCTTTATTGTGAAATGACTATAATGCCCCTAAAATACATAAATTACTTAATTAAAATAAAACACATGTAATTAAACCACAAGAATGTTAAATACATAAAAGTAAGGGTTGTTAGTAAGACTTGAAATGTAAAATGACGGTTTTCTCCTTTATAAATATGCATTTTCTAACACTCAACAATAGTCTTTAGACCTGAGGCATAACAGATGTCTTATACATAGACATCTCTGATATGTGAATGCATAACGATTGATTCCTAATCACGAAAGAGATCTAGCAATAGTTGTCATTGTTGGCTATGTATGAAGACTAGTGCATGACCAATATGGAATTCATCATTTTGTAATATACAAAGAGGATGTCCCTATGAGATAATATGAATTGGCATGAGAAATCCTTGGCCAAGGTGAAATATATTTGAAGGAGTTCAAATTATATTTTCATGTCAAGTTCATTAAGATTTGTTTTGAGATAAAGCATAAGTGCTTAACATAATAAACCATAAGCCGTGCTTTTCTCTGGACATGGAAGATGAAGAGACCAAGACATAGAGATACAATGGAATAGGTTCTATAGATCCGACAATTCTTGGTATTTGGATGATTGTGATATACTTCTAGGTATCACTCACGACTCGTAGAAACCTTAAGATCAATATTGGTAAAGCGTATTATCAATGCATCTTAAGGTCATTAAAAGAGTTCTAATTGATGACTAAAGAGTTTAGTATCGTTTAATGAATAAAGAGTTATCATTAAAATAGTTCTACTACCTTATAACTAAGAACCTAAAAGGTCACACACTAATTAGAAATGAAAAATGAGTTACTAGAAAATGAGAAGTTAAATTTCCTATTTTTAGGAAAATCAATATTTATATTATAATTCATTGAGAATGAATATATATATAAATATATCTTAAATATGATTTAAGATAGAAATTTAGATGTTCCATAAATAGTTTAAGGAACAAAATAAATTTCGTAAATCCTCCACGAAACATTATGTAATATCGAGCACGTAAAATGATCATTTTGGACATGTTCGGGTTCATATGTGATTATGGACTTCTATACCATTTTTGGGTTTAGAATTTTGGGCTTTTATTGGATCTAATATGGATTAAGAGAAAGCATTAGAACATGTCACAAAATGAGCCCACATTTAACCATTTGATTTGATCAAAATGGGGTTAATTAATTAATTACGAAATTAATTAATTTAGTTATTTATTAATTTGATTAAATAATTTATTTAAGTGATAAGATCACTTTCAATAAATTATAGCTAAGTGGGTGGGTCTAGCACATGATAATGTTTGGTGCCATTATTAGACATAATGGAGCTTTATTTGGTGGAGGTGGAATTATCATAAACTAGCATTCATGTTTCATCATTATCTCTCTCATTTCTAAACGAAATTTTGAGATTCCAAATCCTATGAACTCCTAGAACATTTCTAAGTGTGGACTAATTAGAGGCATCACAATTGGGGTGCTTGAGGATTTCAGATCGTGGCAAAACAGAAGCTGTTCGTGCAGAGCTGTATTTTCTGGACAGTGTTCGTAGCTTGCTGTTTTCAGTCGTTTTCTCCTACCTCACGAAGTCTTTTTCGAAACTGCAAGTGAGGTAATTAAACTTCAATCTTTTCTCTTGATTTTCGTTTTTGAATGAAGCCGATCCGAGGTTTCAAGAGCTTCCGCCGTTCGTTTTAATTTTATTGCGCAAAAGTTGCGATTTAAGAAACCTCATGGACAAATGTTGTCCATCAACAACAAATCCAAGGAATAAGTATTATCAAATATGAGGGTCAGGGATAAAAGGCAAACCTTTCGGGAGCATTTCTCTTACGGTTATACTCTTCTTGCCGGTATGTGTTACAACTCTGTTGAGGGGTGGACGTTTAATCCACTTTCAGCAGCAATCTAGCTCCTGGAAAAAGTTGCTGATATCAATTAAAAAGGAAAATGTACAGTTTAAGCTCACAATAAGCGAAATTAAACCACTCAGGAAATTGTGTGATCAGATTTTTCATCATTATCAATTATTTTAAACTTATGTTAACTTATGGTCAGTAAAAAAGTGGCTAAGGTTGACAACAAGACAATATTTCAAAAAATGGTGGCAACCAAACTAATGAAATCAAACAGAAATCTAAAAGCACTCACATCAAAATCCCACGATGGACCTTCCTTTCTCTTCGTAATGTCAAGTGCATTCTTCAGCGCTGAAATCTCTAGCAACGGCCTAGGCTGGTCTCCATGGTCATCACTGCAATCAAGGTAAACAAACATTCGCTAGGAGAGAGGTATATCAAAGAAATAGTTAAATTAACAAAGCGACGAAATATAAACCTTGTCTATAGGATAGGATCATTATCACATCTAACAAATAGATATCGACAGACTTTGAAACCCTAATGCAAGGAAACAATTATTAACAATTTAACACAACAAAAGATCAACCAAAAGGGAAGTTTCCTTGTAATTGAGAATATATATTTACTTGGACTCCAATTTTTCGCCAATATTCTTCAATCCTATAGATTCCATCATATAGCAACCCTTTCTCTAGGGCATAAGAAGATCTTTTCTCCTCGAAAGATGCTAACCATCAAAATCATGGAAAAATTAGAATTTTCAACATAATAAAAAATGATGCACCGGAATGCACATCTTTCTCACAACAGAGATCAACTCATTGAGAGTTAACACCAACCATTTTTTATAAGATCATATCAATTTTGAATGTCTCAACTTTATTGATAGCATTATACGAACCGTTCTGATTATGTGTATCATGTTGATTTCATGCTTTACACGCACCTAGACCTAAATTAAATGTATATACTAATATTTCTGGTCAAGCTCCTTAACTATTTAAAAACAACAAACATTATTCCATCTACATGGCCATTGTGAGGGAAATAATAGCCAAGTGAAGTTATATCTAGTATAAAGATGCAATTAGTAAAAAATGAATGATTTTGCAGTCAAGATTTGAGGATGATTTTGTCCTTTTTTTTCTTTTTCTTTCTATAAATGCAACTTCAATGCTTTCTTTTCATTGTATGAACGCATCAATTTGTGAGTTACATTTCTGGTTACAAGCAAACAAAATTTCATATTTCCGATTGTTTACTTTTGTGGTAACTAAATATTATGTATCTATCTAATGCAAAAGAAATTTGGATAAAGTACAAAGTACATATCTAGAATTAAATTGATCATAGATTATCTTAAGCCTTTCAGGAGAGTAAAATCACCAACCATTAATTCACCATACAGAATCTTGCATATATATGTTGTTAGAGAAAAAACAATAAAAATTTTGATCAAACAAGTGGGACTTTTGAATTCATATTTACTGAATGACTCGAACAGGATAACCTTTCTTGCAACTGATGGGTAGAGCCTTGTTCAGCTACAAACCCTTATGATCGAATGACTGCTTTTTATTTGTGCGCTTATTACCACTCAAGTCACGACTACTACTACATTTATCTCTATTCAAACATGGGAATACATACTAAATTCCAGAGAGAGCATTTCAGTAAAAGGGGGGAAGAAACAACACACAACACGCAATAGGTAATACTAAAATAAACCAATTTCCAATGGTGCAATTCCCTTATTATATAAAGAAACCATTCTCTGTGATCCTCATCATCTTCATATCCTCTAAAAAGTGCAACTAATTGAGCACGGCATTTTGATTGGCCAGATATTCTAGCAAAAAGTGGATAGTGTTGAAAATTGAAAAGGACTAAATTAGTCAAAATTAAAACTATTTGGGTAACAAAAGTATTTTGCTAAATTGCATAACTCTATTTGATATTTTACAAGAGACACTACACATAACTCATAATTCACAGCTCAAACATCTTATTTCTCTCTTATTCTTCAATTTTCACTTGATGCATAACCAAATGATACTAGGGGGTATTTATAGTATATGAGAACAAATCTAAACTATTTAAATAAAAAATTATAAAAAATTAATAACTATTCATTTTCACCTACCACCAATAATTCAAACTTCACCAACCATATCCATCGATGAAACCTTCCATGAGTTGGGCTTATTAATTTGAGCCTAATGAAAATTCGCGTTGTGCTTATTTTTAACACTCATTCTCAACACAAATTCATCATTCGACCCATATTGAGCTAGTGGCGGAACTCTTCAAATTTCCCAGTACTAAGACCTTTTGTAAGTAAATCCATAACTTGATCATACGTCTTGAATTACTGTATTTCAACTTCATCTCGCAAGACCTTTTCCCTGATTAAATGATAGTGCACCTCCACGTGAGTAGTTCTTGCATGGAAAACTAGATTTTCCGACAAATTGATTGTCGATTAGTTATCACAAACAATGGTATTGTGTAGTCTACTGGTTAATGTAGATCCTTCATCAATTACATCAACCCAATACTTTCTTGAGCTGCCATCGATGCTGCTTTATAGTCAACTTATATGGTTAATAGTGATACAATTGGTTGCCTTTTACTACACCAAGAAACTACTTCAAAACCAATTTTAAAAACATACCCAATAGTTGATCTTCTTCTATCATTATCATTGGCATAGTCAACATCACAATAGTCAGTCAGGTTACAATTTTCACATTTTCTTGTACAATAAACCATAGTCGATTGTACTTCTCACATATATTAGTATTCCCCGAGCTATTTCCAAGTGAGGCTTATTCAGATTTTACATGTATCAATTGCATATGAAATGTCTAGTCAAGTCACTGTTGGGTAGATTAAACTACCTACCAACTGTCGATACATCATTCCATCTTGTAAATCTTTGCCTTCGTGTGTGCACAATTTTGCATTGCATCCATTGGAGTTGAGATTAGCTTACATTCCAACATTCCAAACCTTTTCAGCAAATCTTTGGCATATTTTTATTAGCAAAGAAATATTCCTTCTTCTATTTTATCAACCTCTAAAGCAAAGAAGTGCTTAAGCTGACCAATCTCTTTCATCTGGAAGTGAACTAATAAGTTCTCTCTTGTTCACCGAATCTCTTTTTCATCATCACCAATAAGAATCTAATCATCCATGTACACTAGTATGATAACTCTATGAAATGAGAGTTATCATGAAACTTTTAGACTTAAATAATTATTACTTAGAGAGCAAATGACATGTTTTCATTGCATTTTAGTTATATTTTGCATAAACATCTATTTTAGTTTCTCTTTAATCAATTTTGTTTGATTTAGAATAATCTGTGTAGTTAACTCTCATGCACAATTTTAAGTGACCGGAAGCTCAAATTTCAAGAAAGGACTGTCGTTGCAATGGGCTTGCAAAAATAAGGAAAGAACTTAGCTACAAAAGAATTGAAACAAATTTGGAATAGTACAAATACTGTAGCCATTGCTGTAGCAATCCTGGAGTATTGATAGAGAAAATTTCGCGCAAGATACTTAGAAGAATATGATCTGAAGTTTCCAAATTTGGAAAATGTGCGCTCTAGACTTGCGGTTGCCCTAATTTTCAACTATAAAAGAAACACACATGCAAAGAAAGATGGGGGTCGTGAAACCAAGAACAAAAACCGAAAAGAAACAAGGGTAAAACAAATTTCAAAAGCAAGATTTAGGGTTGCATCAAAGGAAAACAATTTGCAAAGATCAATCGGGAAACCAGTCATTCTTATTTTTTTCTTGTTTTCTCGTTTACACTTTAATCAAAGGATATGGTTGATGGCTGAAACTCGTTTATTTATTTGTGGCTGAGTGATAAACAATCTTAATGGTTCATTGACTGATTATATGTGTTGTTGCATGTTTGCTACAATGCTTTGTTTTGATAATATTTATTTCTATTCATTATTTCGGCTGACCACCTATTTAATAATACTAGCTAAGAATGAGATACAAAATGGTCTATCTTAGTAGAACATATCAGAGCAATACTTGGTTTTAGATTGGATTTCCTGAATTGAGTTTTACTCGATTCTAAAAGGGCCATGCTTAATTTAAAATTAGTGATGAACTAGACATAGGGATTCACCATGTAGGGTAATTAGAACCTAAGTGTGTAATGTTATATCTCATGTTGGCATAACAATTGGTCATTGTTAGGTTGCATATAGATGTAAGACATCCAACATGCGACAGCTGAGGATACATAAGGATTATGCCCAATGTTGTAGTAGATGATGTAGCAACTAAACCTAAAATTGGAAGAAATAGTCAAAATCATTAAGATAGTTTAATCACTCAACTACTCTATTCTCATTGGCTTTGTCCTTGTGTGTGACGTGAGAATTTACTTTATTGCATTTTTATTTATTGCATTTTATTTATTGCATTTTATTTTAATTAATTAAGTTACTGGTTTTATTATTTGTTTTATTTTCAATTAAAGTAAAACTGCATTGTTGAGATTGTTGTAGCAAATCTAATAGCATCAATCTATGTGGAGAAAATCTCGAATACTTATCATTATATTACTTGTTATGTACTTATTGTGTACACTTGCACATTGATACTAATAACATTTGAATCCATTACAACAAGTTTCTAGCACTAATTTCAAACTCAAACCAGTGATATTTCAGATGTTGCAAACGGTAGGGCAATTCAACATATTATCGTTAGAAGATCCTAATCCCCACCTTAAACTATTTTTAGAGGTGAGTGATGATTTCAAAATTCTTGGAGCATAGCAGGAAGCATTGAGACTTAGACTTTTCCCATTTTTTTTAAGAGATCGAGCAAGAGCATGGTTGAATTCTTTACCACACAATTTCATCGTAACATGGAATAACTTGGCTGATAAATTTTTAATTAAGTATTTTCCACCAACTAAGAATGTAAAGTTGAGGAATGAGACCATATCCTTCCATCAACTAGAAGATGAAAACTTGTATGATGCTTGGGAAAGATTTAAAGAGTTACTCAGGAGATGTCCTCATCATAGTATTCCTTGTTCCATATAAATGGAAACTTTCTACAACAAATTAAACCCAAGTACTAGATTGATGGTTGATGCTTCAGCAAATAGGGCTTTATTGTCTAAATCTTACAATGAAGCCTATGAAGTTTTGGAGAGAATTACTAACAACAGTTATTAGTGGCCATCAACTAGACAAGCCATTGTAAGAAGAGCAATAGGAAAACACAATGTGGATGCACTTACAACATTGTCAGCCCAAGTAACTTCATTAAAAAATATGGTAACGGTTGTGACTACTGCTCCAACAACTATCAATTAAGTTGCTGAGGTCTCTTGTGTTTATTATGGAAATTGATGCTTATTTGATAATTGTCCTGGGAATCCAGCTTCAATCAATTATGTGGGCAACTTCAAGAAACAAAATTAGAGCAATCCATATTTAAACACCTATATGGTACAAGAAGGTATAGTCTTACACCATAGAGCCTCTAAAAAGGAAATAGAGGTAGACAAGGCAAAAATAGAAGTGATAGATAAACTTCCACCCCTAATTTCAATCAATGGTATTAGAAGTTTTCTAAGACATACTAGATTCTATAGAAGGGTTATTAAAGACTTTTCTAAAATAACTAAACCCTTATGCATGCTGCTAGAACATGACAGACCTTTCAACTTTGATGAAGATTACTTAAAAGCATTTTGTGAATTGAAAAATGCTCTTATTATAGCACATGTTGTTATAGCACCAGATTAGAGTTCACCTCTCGAGTTGATGTATGATGCCAGTGACCACTCTGTTGGAGCAGTGCTAAGGCAGAGGAAGAACACGATTTTTCACTCCATTTACTATACTAGTAAAACCCTTGCCGATGCTCATATTAATTATACCATTACTGAAAATGAGTTGTTAGTAGTTGTATTTGCATTTGACAAATTCAGAGCCTATTTAGTTGGCACCAAAGTGACAATTTACACATATCATGCAGTAATAAAGTATTTAATTGCAAAAAAAAAAAATGATGCCAAACCAAGATTGATAAGGTGGATCCTTTTGCTATAAGAGTTTGACTTGGAGATCAAGAATAGAAAAAGGACTGAGAACCAATTGTTGACATAACAATTGGTCACTGTTAGGTTGCATACTAGCTTTGAAATAAACCATTTTGATCGATTTTTGAATTTTGCAACTTACTATTGGATTCCAGGTATGACAGTACTTATGCCTCAAGAAATTTACAGTTTCATCAAACATCCAAACTCTATTAAAAATTAATTTTATTTGTGTTAGTTATGATGATATTGATGATGAGTGTATCGACAAATCAGCAGTGCGAGAGTCGTTGTTTATTTTTTTGTAATTTAAAAACAGTTCCTAACTTCATAATTGTGATAGGAGCCAGCAGCAATCTTATATGGCTTAGTTTTAGACTTGATTTACATTTTAAAGATTAAAACTGATACAATTTGAAATTGATCAATTTTTAATTAGTTTTATAGGTTATGAAAATTATACTGACTTATGATTATTGATACATACTTGTTTCTATAATATTTATGCTCAATAATGTAAAAAACTAACAACTTAAATGTCTTTCATTTTTTTTTTAAATTTATAATCACAATGCATTCTAGTTTATGATCTATTTAATTAAAATTCTATCTAATTCCATCAAAGGATATTGTTTATAGCAATATATATTGTAAAAACAACTTGACGATTGATATAAATTAAGAAAATAATCCAATAAATAAACTAAATAAAAATGTAACATTGAAAAATGATAAAATTAATTAGATGTATGTCGCAGCTACCATCATTATGCACAATATATTAAAATCAATAATTAATAGAAATAAATTCAACATGTTTTATTCAATGCTCATCTATGGAATCTTGATCAATCCCATTAAGGCTACTGCAATTCTTTCCTTAATCTTTATTCATATATAGTGCCTAATGTATTTTTTATTCTTATACATCTCTTTTAATTTTTTTTCAATTGTTTACAATTAAGTTAAGAAATTGAAAAATGTCAAAGTATCTTAGTTTTATCATCTTGGTTTTACTTACAGTGGTTAAGACTGAAAGCATGTTAATTTCTGCTAATTATGACTAACCAAGATGCTTCACATTTTATTAATCTTGCAGCATCACCTAACAATTTCGACTGCTCGGAGCTTACACGTGAAGAATGTGTCATTGAAAAATATGAGAAAGGTCATAAAGACTATACCTACTATTGCCCCAGGGAGGATGCCATTCTTATTTGTTAATTAATTATTTCTCTAATCTTGTATGAGTACTTGTGCAATAATAATCAAGTCAAACACTAAGTTACATGTTTCAGAGATCTTGGGCTTATTTCCGCAAACAGCTAATTGAGATGAAACAACAAAACCAACAAAGCCTTAATAATTCTTCGATATTGTATGCAGGCTCTTTTCTTAGTAAACCTATTATATTTATCATATATTTGTAGATCAAAACAATTGAAAAAAATAATTGGAGACTTGAGGTTATTTCTCTTATTTTGATAAGTATCTAATTAGCTGTTCCCTCTTTATATTTTCTTATTTGAGTTAAAAAAAATCAAACACTTATTTTTATATATATTTATTTATTTAGATCTCATATTTTCAAGTTTTTTTAAATTGGAGTGATATCTCGATGCTACTATTCACTGGGGCAGTTTAGTAATGCAATGCTTTTAGAAATGGTTGAAACTTCATTGCTTTGGCATGACGTTGATGTGCTGGAAAGAAAGTTGGACAACACGATCGGCATGGATGGCCATGCGTTTGTTTATTTATTTGCTTTATTCATTTCACAGTTCATCTCAAAATTTGTGGCTATCAAAATAAATTGGTGAGCAAACTCAAGTTTGGCCCAATTTGGAATTAAAGATAAAATTCAATAAGTGGTTTATTTTATCATTTATGATAAAAATAATATTTAATAAATTTTATAAAACTTGATTATTTTAAAATTTTTTCTATTTTGACAACAGCTTTTAAAAGTAGGTAGAGAGTTGTCTTTCATAAGCAATTTATTAAATATGTTACATATCTTTTTAAAATTCTTATTATAATCTTAAATTTAAAAAAAAATAATTATATCATATTCTCCTATACACCATAATATTAAGTCATTAATTATCATATTATCATCACAATCAAATTACGGCCACAACAACTATATATTCTCTCCAGTATCAAAGTTTTGATCTAAAAAGTTCATATTTTTTATATTTTACTTGTATTCTCTATTATAAGATTTAAAAAGGTTTGCATATAATTATGTAAAAATTTTTAAACTTTGAACAATTTCACATGAAAATTAACCATAACTTTTAAAATTAATTTCCTAACCATGATTTTTAATATTCAATCTATTTAAAAAAAAATTTATAGTTATGGTGTTTATTGCATCAAGTTTAATATGAATGTAATGTATATTATTTTTTTATTTTATCTGGATTATGCATTACTATGAATTTTTATCATATTTTATATAACAACTTTATTGAGTTTTTTTTCTTCACTTTATGTAATTTTAATGTGTTTTAAAAAGAAAAAGGCATTTCCGAACATCATTAAATATACTCCAAAAAGATAAAACGTAATTTAAACTTATGTCTATTTTGGTCATTATATAATAGAACAATACATTTGTAATAAAATTTATTAAATGCATGTACACTGCTTTTCAAACTCACAGCAACCATAACAACGCAGTTTACCAAACACCAAGCTGCTTTTTTTAATTAGCTACTTATTACATCTGCACAGCAAAAACAACTTATTTAATCAGCAACTGCAATCCTAAACTGACTCTTTGACAACCAATGCCCAGCAATTGTCAAAATTGTATGCGGCAGCGAGTTGAATTTTTGGATGCACCAAAAATTGAGAGGAAAATCACAAAGGCGCATCGAATGTTGAAATAAGAAAATAAAATAAAATATTGCATGAACAATAGCCAATTTTGACTATAAAACGAGGCACTTTACCTCATTTGCATTAATCCTATTTTTCTTCAGCTTATTTTTTCTCTTAAGATTGAGAAACAAAGAGTTCAAAGTGTCAGAGCCTTAAGCTTTTGTTATAGTGATTTGAAAGATTGGGTGTATTAGGGTTCTGGCTAGTAAGTCAAAATATTACAATACTTGTAATCCTCATGTCATCAGTAAAATATTTTTCTTCTATCTTCGCCCATGGACGTATGTTAAAAGCCGAACCACATAAATTCTTGTATCCTTTTTGTGCTTGTTTTTTTATGTTCTTTCCAATATCATTTTAATTGTAGCTCTACTTCATCTATCAATCTCTTAACATTAGTATCAGAGCTACTAGTGGTATCTTCTAGAGTCGGGGTACTGTTCAAGTATACAGTACTGTTCACATATACAGTAATTGTTCATATGAAATGGTGGGAGCCAATCCTAGAAAAGGTAGAGTAATGGCAGCAAAATATGAAATTGAGAAGTTCAACGGAAACAATTTCTCATTATGGAAAATGAACATAAAAACTATATTGAGGAAAAATAATTACTTATCAGCAATTGGAGAAAGGCCAATAAAGATAATTGATTGTGACAAGTGGAATGAGATAGATGGCAATGCCATTGCTAATCTACACTTAGCACTTATAGATGGGATGTAATCCAGTGTGGCAGAGAAAAAGCCAAGAAATGAAATATGAAATACGCTCACAAGACTATACGAGGCCAAGTTGCTGCACAATAAGAACTTCTTCAAATGGAAACTTTACACTCTTAGAATGGCAGAATCTACATCGATGACCGATCATATCAACACTTTGAAGACTCTATTTTCACAACTCATAATGTTGGGGTCACAAAATAGAGGAAAATGAACTTGTGAAACTTCTACTTTAGAGTCTATCTGGTTCTTATGATCAACCCATCATCAATCTGACAAATAACAATCAAGCATATAGTTTCGATGATATTACAACCTCCGTATTAAATAAGGAGAGCATAAGAAAAAATAAGAAAGATAGGCAAGCAAGTTTGCAGCAAGAAGAAGCACTATTGGTGAAAAGAGGGAGATTGACAGAACGTGGCCCCAGTGGGAGTCACAACCATGGTAGATCAAAGTCAAATGTAGCCCCAATGGGAGTCATAACCATGGCAGATCAAAGTCAAGAAGTAAGAAGAATGTCAAATACTACAACTATAGTAAGAAATGGCACGTCAAGAAAAAGTGTTAGAACAACCAGAAGAAAAGAGAGGGTAAAGATCTTTAGTCATCAAATGCTCAGGAGTGTGTAGCAAGTACCTCGGATGATGGCAAAATTCTCTACAGTGAGGCAACCATTGTTATAGAAGACAAAAAACAATTATTTGACGTATGGCTTATGGACTCGGGAGCTACACATGACCTCTTGGAGAGAATGGTTTTACAAGTATGAACTTATCTTAAGAGGATTTATATACATGGGTGATGATCATGCCTTGGAAATCGCTAGTACTAGTATTGTCAAAATAAAAATGGTTGATGGTACAATTTGCATGATTGAGGAGGTACGTCATGTCAAATACTTGAAGAAGAATCTATTGTCTTTAGGATAAATAGATACTCATGGGTGCAAAACTCATGTGGAGAATGGGATCATGAAAATTGCTAAAGGCACGCTTGTATTGATGAAGGCAGAAAAGATCAGTACTAATCATTCATGGTTAAAGGGGAAACACTATAGGAAGCTGATGCATGTGTCGCATCAAATAGAGAAGAGTCGACAATGATGTGGCATCTCAAATTTAGCCACATGTCAGAATAAGCTTTGAAGATTCTCTCTGAGCGAAAGTTACTTTCGAGGCTCAAATTAGTGAACTTATTGTTTTGCCAGTATTGTGTTACAAGTAAACAGTATAGACTGAAGTTCAATTGATCCACCGCCAGAAGTAAATGCATTCTAGATTTAGTTTATTCTAATGTTTAGGAATCACCGGATATGTCCATAAGAGGTGCAGAGTACTTGGTAACTTTTATTGATGACCATTCTAAGAGATATTAAGTGTATCCAATCAAGAAAAAGTCAAACGTGTTTCCAGTGTTCAAGGAATACAAGTCATGGGTAGAACTTGAATCCGACAAAAGGATCAAGTGCTTGAGAACATATAATAGTGGAGAGTATACAAACAGTAAGTTTCTTGCCAACTGTAAGCAGAAAAGTATCTAAAGACAGTTCACAGTGGGATACATTCAGTACAACAAAATTAAGATATAGTAGCATCTCAAAAGTACTACTAAAATAAAAGGTAGCAGTTTTAAAAGTGCTATGTTAACCCACATTACTAAAAATATATCTTTTGGCAACAGTTATGGAATGATATAAATCACATTTTTGTAGCATGCAATAAAAGCTACGTATGTATTTTCAATAACTTTAGGTAGATGTTACTATTTCATGACTCATAGCATTCATAAAATGCTACAAAATACCTTGCCATAGCATTTATAAGTGCTACCAAATTCTAAGTCATAGCATAGTAAAAATGTTACAATCTCTTATGATTTATAACATTTTTTATATTGCTTAAAATTACATATTTAGTAACATTTAAACATTGTTATTATATCTAGTAACAATGTATCAACGTTGTCATCATAAATTTAAAGAAATTGCTAATTAGCTTAAATATTTATATTATTCATCTTGATAATAATACAAAACTTTCAAAAATACAAGCTTACAATCCAAATGAACAAAAAGTACCGTATATTATATTAAATATTTCATCAAGGTAACAATGCATAATTTCATAAGTTGAAGATAAATATCAAGTCCAAATAAAAATTATGCTTGACTATGAACAAATATGCTACTTTTAAAATAGAAAAACAATAAACAAAAACTAATGTTTCATCTTCAGAATGTGGCCAAAACTTCTTCACTCGTATTTATCATCATGACCTGCATGGTTATAAATTGAGAAAATAAAAAGATAAGTATGTACTATCGTAAAAGAAATAAATAAAGAGAAAATTTTATGTAAGCATTTAGATATATAAATTTATCGTCATGAGTTTTGTATATAAGAATTTTCAGCATAATATTTAAATAATAGTAAAATTTTGATCCTAAGAACTTTCTTTTTGACTTGTAGCTCTGGACCATCGTAGTTGTAAGAGGGTAACAACGCAAACATGGAATTGAAGTAGAAAATGAAGCAAATAGAAGGCTATTTATTTTCAAGAACAATACGATAAAGAGAGTTGCAGCAGTTAATGGAAGACATTTATGGTATTTGATTCAAAATGTATCTCTTTTTTTATGCATCACCAAAATTATTTTCTCACAGGCAATACTCATTTGGGTAATTCAATTAAGCTCTATCGAGATAAAATAGCCTACCTCGATTTCCATAAACTGCACTTATGATCCATATATAAAAACACCTTTGCTCGAGAGCTCCTGAATCTGATCAGAAAAATAAGCTTTCATATCTTTAACATAAAGATGCTGAAAGAAATATCATCCACAATCATGTTTAAAAAAATTAGGATAAGTACCAAAAGTCTATCACCCACATTTGTTGTGTTCCCAAAAAATAATATTTTCTCTGCTTTTAGCTCACTTACTTGCTATAGTTACCTGCCATCACCAATGAGCAATAAGCACAATTGAAATAGCACACAAATAGTCAATCAAACAAAAATTAAGGCAACATTGAAAAAAGTAATATAATGTTAAGTGGTGGTCAAAAGTCCACCAAACATTTTTTTATCCAGCAGCTAGTGAAATTGATATTAAACTGAAACTGTTAATACAATATCAAGCCAAGATATTAAACATTTTGGGAATACATGAATAGTAACCACCAATATTTAACTATACTAATAATTGCTCAAAAATAAGTTTTAGGCAATAGTATTTTCATTCTCATATGTGTAGTACAATAGTTTGCTTTTACACAAAGAAAGAGATGAATATACCAATCCCAAAATCGTTCACTCCATGCGGAATTTGAAGTGCTCATAGACTCTAAAACCTAAACTCAAACTAGCTAATTCCATATAATAATCTTGCTTGATGGTCTCATCTTGAAATGATTGAACCAGATAGTATAAAAGTCCCAAAAGTTCAAACAGAACCTTATATCCCATAATAACCCAAAATTGATAATGACAAATAAAAATTACAATGATCTAGTACCCCACAAACACTACAAATAAAGTCACATCAATAATATAAAAAATACAAATAACAATTTAAAAAGAACTAATACACAATGGACAAGAATTTAATCTTCAAAACAAACCCACAAGCACATTCAAATTTAAAAAATCCCTAATCAGGCATCATCCAAGCACACCTAAATAAAAGCACTAGCCAAATAATATAAACTTTAACTAAACTAGTTTTTGAACTGCCAAATCCATAGAATAAAAAAAATTCTTTTAATTAATTATATTAAGAAAAGAGACATATGAAGTGTTGCATATATTCCGTTGCAGACCAAGCATAGAAGACTAATGAGTTCAGCAAGTTCGACATTGCTGACCTTCCATTGGCAGCAATAGTAGTTGCGGATTTGCCCGCCACTTTTCTCTAACTCTGCACATCACAGGGCTCTCAATTTTGTAGCATCTTCCTTAGTCTCCCTTGCATAGGGTTATAATTATATCGTAAATGAAACTTCAAAAATTGAAGAAGCAAAAAGAGAATGATAATATGAAATTGACAGGCGCAAAGAGTTTTGCAATCAATTTAGGGAAGATAATAAAAGAAATAATTAAAAAAATTAACAAACTTGAAATCAAAACCCATGAATTACCTCAGGCGAGCCATATTTGGGATGAAGACGCTCAGCAAGTTATGGAATTGGTTGGGCGTACGATTTTTAGTGTGAGATTTTGAAATAAAGAAACTGAATTGAGGGATTTTACGAAGTGCGGTTGCGTTGGATGGTTGAGAGAAAAATAAAAAATAAAAAGCTTTTGGGGTTTTGTTGTCAAATAAGAGTTTTACGTAAAAAGAAAATTATAAAATAAAAATATGGAGGCACTTTCTTAATGTTTGGCGGTAGACAAAATTTTCCCGTGGAGTATTTTTGCCTTTTCGTAGCATTTTTCTGGTGCCACAAAATTGTTTTTAACTTGTAGCATTTTTATAATGCTATATTATTCAATATTATATGTATCACATATATATATGCTACTGTATTAGATATTATTTAATGTAACATTGTTTTGTAGCATTTCTAAGTGCTACCGTAATAAAAATTAAATATAGCATTTAGAAAGTGCTACAAATTAAATGTGAAATACAATTAAAAAATAAATAATATTATTCAATAACTAATTGTAGCTTTCTTGTATAAAATGCTACAATAGCATTATATTTGGTAACGTTTAAAAGAAAATGCTACCGTAAAATGCTACAAAAGGTGGTATTTGTTGTAGTGACTTCTCAACAAAATAGAGTGGTAAAACGGATGAATAGAACTTTTACAAAAAAAAAAAAAAAAAGAGTTATGTTAAGGACTGCTAGTCTACCCAACTCATTTTAGGCAGAAACAGCTAAAACTGTCTGTTATGTGGTAAATCGGTCTCTATCAACAGCAACTGAGTTGAAGACACCGATAGAGATGTAGATCGGAAAGCCAGTTGACTGCTCTCATTTGTATGCATTTGGGTATCCTGTGTAGGTGATGTACAATGTACAAGAAAGAATAAAGTTAGATCCAATATCGAGGAGATGTATCTTCTTAGATATGCTAATGGAGTGAAAGAGTCTCGTCTGTGGAATCCCACTACTCATAAGATAGTCATCAGCAAAGAGGTTATCTTTCTAGAAGATCAACTACAAAGGATGGAGCGGGATGATAGCATTGTCAAAGAAAAGTCAGAGATTATACTGGTATATGTGAAAAATAATTCAGAAGAATAAAATTCAAACTCCTCTGAAGCATAACCAGAGCACAAAGAACAAGAACCAACCGAGTGTTCGGTCAACTCGTGAGAGACGACCACCGATGTGGCACTCAGAGTATAGTATAGAGATCAATGTTGCATATTGTCTTTTAACAGATAATGGAAAGTCATCAACTTTCCATGAAACTTCAAACAATTTGAATGTTGCTTTGTGAATGATAGCAATGCAGGAATAAATTAAGGCTCTGCACAAGATTAAGATATGGGGAATTTATACTACTACCACATGGAAAAAAAGTCATTGGTAACAAATGGGTCTACAAGATCAAATGTGATGGCAATGACCAAGTGGAGGGGTATCGTGCAAGATTGATGGTGAAAGAATGTGCTTAGAAAGAAAATATTGACTTCAATGAGATATTTTCTCCAGTAGTTCGACTCACGATAGTCAAACTGATCTTGGTTGTGTGTGCTATATTTGACCTACATTTAGAGCAGTTAGATGTGAAAACTGCATTTCTTTATGGAGAACTTGAAAGAGAGATTTATATGCTCCAACCAAAAGGTTTTACTGAAACAGGTAAAGAGAACTTGGTTTGCAGATTGAACAAATCTCTATATAGTCTCAAATAGACGCCGAGGTGTTGGTATAAAAGATTTGATTCTTTTATCATGAGCCTTGGATACAACAGACTCAGTTTACACTATTGTGCATATTACAAGAGGTTTGAGGATAATGATTTCATTATTTTACTGTTGTATGTGGATGACATGTTGGTAGCAGAATTCAACAAAAACTGAGTTCAAGAATTAAAGGCACAGTTGGTTAGGGAGCTTGAAATAAAGGACTTGGGACTAGCAAACAAGATTCTAGGGATGCAGATTCACCAAGACATAAATAACAGGAAAATTTAATTTTCTCAGAAGAATTACTTAAAGAAAATCTTGCAACGGTTCAACATGCAAGATTGTAAGACAATTGCTACCACACTTCTTGTTAATTTTAAGTTATCATGTGTCCTAGCAATGAAGTAAAGAGTAAAGAAATATCTCGAGTGTCGTATGCATCAATAGTGAAAAGTCAAATGTTCGTTATGATTTGTACTTGACCAGACATTACACAAGCAGTGGAGCAGTCAGTCGATACATGACGAATCTTGGTAAAGAGCATTGGAAAATTGTGAAGAGAATTTTGAGAGACATTAGAGGAACCTCAGATGTTGCATTATGTTACGAAAGATCAAAATTTACTATCAGGGGCTAAGTTGATTCAGATTTTATAGGTGACCTTAATAAAAGGAAATCAACTATTGGCTATGTGTTTACACTTGCAATAGGAGTTGTAAGCTGGGTTTCAAACTACAGACTGTTGTAGCTTTATCTACTACAGAATTAGAATATATGGCAGCTACACAAACTTGTAAGGAAGCTATTTGGATGCAAAGTTTATTGGAGGAGTTTAAAAACAAACAAAAGAAAATTTATGTATTTTGGGACAGTAAGAGTGTCTTGCACATTGCAAGGAATCTAACCTTTCATTTTAGGACAAATCACGTGGAGGTACAGTATCACTTCGTTCATGAAGTAGTGGAAGAAAAAAGTGTGGATTTTCTGAAAATTCATACCAAGTAGAACCTAGTAGATGTTTTGACCAAGTCAATAAATGCTAACAAATTTGTATATAGTAGATCCAATTGTGGCCTAATAGATATGTAAGCAATATGATAATGGCGAAGTAGAAAGGATGGTGCAAAGATATGATTGGTTCGCATTGCAATCAAATCTTCAAGTGGGAGAATGTCAAAATTTGTGGCTATCAAAATTGATGAGCAAACTCACTTTTGACAACCAATGCCTAACGATTGTCAAATTGCATGCAACAACAAGTTGAATTTTTTGGATGCACTGAAAATTAAGAGGAAAATCTCAAGGATGGCACCGAATGTTGAAATAAGAAAATAAAATAAAATATTGCATGAACAGTAGCCAATTTTTGCTATCAAAGGAGACGCTTCACCTCATTTGCATTCATCCCATTTTTCTTTAGCTTATTTCTTCTCTTAAGAGTGAGAAACAGATAGTTCAAAGTGTTAGAGCTTTAAGCTTTTATTATAATGATTTGAGATATTGGTTGTATTGAGGTTTTGGGTAGTAAGTTAAAATATTATAATACTTGTAATCTTCATTTTATTAATAAAATATTTTTCTTTTGTCTTCGCCCACGGACGTAAGATAAAAGATGAATCATGTAAATTTTTGTGTCCTCTTTATGCTTGTTCCTCATTTTCTTTCCAATTTCATTTTACTTGTGCCTCTACTTCAGCCATCAATCTCCTAATAATTCATCATATTTTGAGTTTTTCTTTCATCTTCATTCTAGTTTTATTAAGATATAAGATTTTGATGGTGTACTCATTATTATTGTGGGCACATTTGAACTTGTACGTAAACCTCGGGAGATCAAAACAAAACAAAACAAAAAATTGCAGACGTGATATTGTTTTTCTTATTTGGTAAGTATCTAATTAGTAGTATAAGTGCTACAAAATAGAGTTGTAATCTTAATTATTTCCTTTTTATATTTTTGTTTTGAATAAATATAATCAGCTAATTTATTCTTTTCTTTCTTTGTTTGTTTAAATCTCATATATCCAAGTCCTTTAGAATGACATCTCCTTTTTTTTTATGACGCGACGATTGTTTATCACTACTCACTAGGGCCAATTTGGTAACATGGGGCTTTTGAAAATGGATGGAATTAACTTCCTTTCGAATGACGTTGATGCGCCCGAAAGAACCTTCGACGGCGTGGATGGTCATGCATTTGATTATTTATATGTTTTATTTATTTCACATTATTAAATAACTCTTGAGCATTTAATAGCACATGGTCATGCAAATCATACTAGAAATAAGTCAAAATGTAGACAAATCTCAATTTTAATAACTTCTTAAAAGAAAATATGATATTCAATTCTAAATATGCTTCACTTTACTAATGTCGAATTCTTCAAAACTCATTCGATGAACATAAAATCTGTAAAATACTAACATACATATATGTGATGCTCAAACTTAAATAATTTTACTGTTCACGTATTAATTTTTTTTTTTTTTGTCTGAACTACGAGGTGGTCTTAAGTGGACTCCAACTGTGGAAGGCACCTTTAAGTCCGTACTACAACTCAAACTAATCTTCGCTCGCACCGGATCGGTCCGTAAGGAGTAAAGTGCTGGCTAAAGTGATGATTCCATACGAGAACGAGGCTTGAACCCCTGACCTCTCTTAAGAAGTGAAAGTGTCGAATCACTTACACCAACCAACTTTAGTTTCACATATTAATTTATGATTGCAGCTCTTTTTAACCCAAGGGAAAAAATAATAATCTAAATCTCAAGTTACTCCTCAAATTCATCAACCAAAATAAAATTACATAATTAGTCATCAAACGTTTCATAGCCTAAGTCGACATAATTGGGTTTTCATGCATAGGCTATGAAATATCATATAATTCTTTTGAAAACTACGAAATCCAATTACAAGTACTTCGATCAATGTCTTATCCACAGCCATAGAGCACATAAGATAAAATTTCATAATACGTACAACATTACTGCTTGTATATATAATCTTGCTAAGCATTAAAATTTATCTTTAATACTAATTTTACTCCTTTATTTATTACTTTACAATTCAATTAAGAAATAAAAAACTATTGAGAGTCTTAGTTTCATTATCTTAACTTTGTTTGTAGTGGCTAACACTGAAAGCATGCTAGTTTCAGTCACTAGGACTTGCCAAGAATCTAACCTAGATGCTTCATTTTCTATTAATCCTACGGCATCATGTGACAATGTTGACTACTCTGGACATACAAATAAAGAATGTTTGATCGAGAATAAGAGAGCTCACAAAGACTATATCTATAATTGCCTACCAGGGGATGCCATTAATTTTGTTAATAAGTTATTACTCTTATTTTGTATGAGTACTTTTGTAATAATGATAGACTATAGAGAAACTAAAATTCTATTTTAATAATAAATAAAAAGAAATTTATTCATAATGGGTATTTGATGTGATGCGTTATATGTGAGTGCTATCCGATGCTGCTTTTCTATACATATCATTAAATCAATTGTGAGAAAGCAATTTTTGAACAATAATGATGATCAAACGATTAGATCACTTTGTTAGTACCATTTATCTTATTTCTACTTTATGTATGTTGCTTTTAGGTTGGTGTCATTTGTATCCAAAAACAAAAAATGAAAACTTATGTTTTTCCAAAGCTTATATTACTAAACTATCTGCGATGTAATTAATTTAATTAATATAAAAAAATTCCATACTATTTTTGCCTCTAATTTACTACATCCACTAACACATACAAGCATCTTTCTCTAACCTTAATAATTCCTATATCTATCTCAAATCTAATACTTAAAATTAGGGGTGGGCACCAACCTGCCCAACCCGTGAAACCGATCCAACCCATGTGATTTTTTGTGGGTTGGTTTGGGTTGTTAAATTCCCAACCCGTCAACCGTATATATATAAAAATTATTATATAAATTTTGATATTTCATATAAAAATTAAAAAAATATAAATATAAAAACTTTGAAATGTTGAATTTGTTCTAAGGATTTTAATATTTGTATTTTTTTTAGTTTTTCTAATTTATTAATTTATTTTTATTTACTATTTAATTAGACTATAAAAATGGGTTTTTTTCAAAAGCCCAACCCAATCAACCCAACCCGCAAAACTGCGGGTTGGGTTGAAATTTTTCAACCCGTTCTATATGCAAGTTGGGTCGGGTTGAATATCAACCCGATCCGTGCCTACCCCTACTTAAAATTAACAAATATTTACCCATTTTGAATTATATCAACTTTTTGCCATGATGATTGTTATTCCTTAATCGATTAAAGATCAATCCAAAAAACCCAAGATCTCACTGAACTCTGTAATTAAAGATTAAGAAATAGCAATGATTAACACACACAGTCAGATCACACCGAAACAAGTAATCAAGAGACAAAGGTTTAAGTGGTTCAATCTGGGGATGGCCTACGTTCATTGAAGAAGAGAGCAGCAAATCTATTTCATTCACAAAGAACAAGATACAAGTCTCATACTGAAATTAAAAGCTTTCAATTATTGATATTCTCACCCTTTAAGACTATATATACAGATCTAGAGTAGAGATGGCCAACAAGTCGTGTCGGCAAAGGAAGGCCTATGCATGTTTGTGCTTGTGCCATGCCTTGCCCACCATGCGTTTCGTGCCGTGTCGTGCCATACCCAATTTTTTTTTTCCTTAGGCCCAACCCGGCATGCCATGCCCATACGTGTCATGTCGTGTTGTGCCTAAGAAAAAAAGCATGATAAGCTTTTTCCTTTTTTTTTTAAGAGGATATGTCAAGTTGTTAGCGTACTTTTTTCAAGCCTATGTACTTTTTGGTTCATGTGCTTTTAGTCAAATTCAATATAATCAAAAGTACCCAAGTCTATATTTAACAATAATAAATTAATGACAGTAAGAGAATATAATACTAGTTATTAAGTTAAACCCTATGGTATTCAAATTCTATTTTAATATTTAACAACAACAATAATATATTTTTCTTAAGAGTTAACTTAATTGTTAACTTAGACTTACATATAGTTATAGATCATAATCCATAATAACACTAATACATATTTATAAAATCATGATATTTATAATTTTATTTATTAAAATCATGATATCAATTATTAATTTAATAAATTACAAACATAAATCAATTAGAGTATTTTTTTAAACTAAGAATTAAATGAATTTAAAAATTTGCGCTAATAAAATATATTAAAAAAATTCAATTTCAAGTTATTTGTAAAAATTTAAAATTTTAAGTTTACTTTTATTAAAAAGTCAAGCACGCTTGTTATATACCGTACTTTATCTCATCTCTAATCATACGATGCTTTTAAGGCTCACGTGCTTAAAATTCTAAACCTGACCCGACCCGCGTGTGTGCTATGACACGCCACGTACGGCTTAGTTGTCATCCACGTGTGTGCTACGGTGGATAAGCTAGCTAATCTTGGTGTGCATTTTCATGAGTTTACTTGATGGAGACAGTTGCCACTCACTTGCTAGGTGATATTTAGACTTGGCAAAATCTGGGTTCGGTCCGGGTTTTGGTGTTGCCTGGGACCGGACTGGATGAGTGAAACTCAAGACCGAACCCAGGTTAAAACCCAATTTTTTCGAGTGCGGTCCGAGCTCAAGCCTGGCATCCCCGGGCAGGGGTTTTTGATCCGGGTTTCTAAGCCCGCATGTGATAACATCAATTCTTTTTCTTCAATTTTTTCTTTCATTTCTCTAGTAATGCAAATTTTAGAAAAGAAAATAGTCAAATAAACTCATTCAATCTCAAGCTTTAAAAAAGAAAATAATCAAATACTAATATATAACATACTGACAATACAAATTTTACACAAATAATAAATGAAAATTGTTTCAATCTACTTTGTAATACCTAAATTTATCCAATTTCTAACCTAAATTCATTCAATCTATATAAAAAATTAAATTAAGTTCAACAATACAATAATCACACAATAAATCTAAATAACATCCAACATATCATAAATTCATAATTATATATTTATATATAATATATAATATATTTATATTTTCTTTTTTTTAATTTATTAAGAAACTGGGTCCAGGTCTGGGTTTCGGGTTTTTGGTGTTGAACCTGGACCCAGTCCCGAAAATGTCTCGGTTTGAGAATTTCAAACTCAGGTCTGATTTTTTTGTGTATGCGGTCTGGATAATTTACCAAGTCCGGACCAAATCCGGTCCGGACGGACTTTTTTGACACCCCTAAACCGATATTAGGCAACTTCTCTCATAAGATGCCAATGGTCTTCCTAATTACAGATTTCATTAATTCTAGCAGGTCCTGTATGTTGGCTTTATCATGCATTTACTTTTATTGTAATGCTTTGGCACCTTTTTGTATTAGTGCTATGCGTTATATAATGGGTAATACTCATTACGTCTTCGTAGTTAGATGTCATATTATTCTTTTAATCAATAAAGTTTCTCTCATAATGTCGATGATTACTTAAAAAAAAATCCAACAAAATAAAATTCTATTTTTTTTTCCCTCTTAGATAAACCCCAGAGCCTGCAGTTAAACAAACGAATTACCAGTATCAAAATGAATCGCTGCAAACATTTCTCTTATCTCTTGGTAAACAATAGAGATATCATAGATTTAATAGTCGCCGTAGTATTGTTGTAACGTAGCTCATCATAGTACCGCAGGCGTTGCTACATAGGTTACAACATAGGTTCCCTTCATCAGCATCCACAAGTGTTGCGAAAAGCCAAAGGTTCATTTGATCCCAATAATTCATTGAGTTGATTAATCCTTCTCCTTCTTTTTTTGAAATGAGAACTATTGCTCATGATGACATTTACAATCATATATATATTGAGACTCGTTTACATCAATTCTGATATGGCACTGCTCAAATTTTTAATCCTCTCAAATATTCGAGGGACGTCAACTCCCATACTAGGGGAAGGTCGAGAGACGTCAACTCCCATACTAGGGGAAAGACTGCCTTCACTTAAGTTCTGGGACTCCAAGAAAGGTAATTTAAATTAAACCCCTACAATACATCTGCGGAGGTTCGAACCACTTCCCTCACATTTATGAAGGAGTGACTTTGGCCACTTAGGCTAAGCCCAAGTGGTTTGATTAATCCTTCTTTAAACATTAATAATTACCCATTGTACTTGGAAAATATTGTACATGTACTTTGTAATAGCTATATTTTACGGATGAAAGTGGAATTAATAGCTCTGACGATGCATCCACTAGTAATACAAAACATGACATGTTGTTGCAGTAAAAGGATTGAAATAATTAATGTAAAAGATATGGCAAAAAGAAATTATTGGCTGCTCCAATCATAAATTATAATACATTGATATAATTAAAAAATTACAGTTACAAATTCTTGAGACAATACAGACATTCTTACCAAATAATAAACAATGTGATATCTCATCATTCATTTAATATTTATTTTAACGCACTAATAATTAATAACACAAATTTATTATATTTATTAAAGACATTTTACATAGTTAGTGTTGCGTAAGAACTATAGCACCTCAATATCAAACCAATCCTATAGCTTCACTTTATAGCGAATTGTCTCTTGTGCAGAATTATCTCATCCCAAGGACTGATACAAATTAAAACTTAAAATGGCAAAGGTTACATCTACGCAATTAATTAACCTCAAAGAGAGCAATCACATTACAGAACAAGCGTGAGGATTTTCATCACTGAACATGGCACCAGTCCGTTCATCAAAGATATGAGAATAAGGTGCCTGCTGATAGTAACCAAAATCGCCGCTGTAGCCATGCTTTTCGTAGTTGTATGAAGACGAAGGCTGCTGGAACATGTAGTTGTTTGCGATTGGAATCTGGCTATGATGATGATGATGCCGCTGCTGCTGCCGCTGATGATAATAGTAGTGTTGAGTGAAATTTTGGTTCTGTGGATTGTAAGGATATGGCCACAGCTCGGCTCTCCTACCAGTCTTCCTCACTGTTTTGAGAACCTTCTTCTGGTCTGCCCAACCCATTACTGTCACCTTTTGCATGGCCATATCAATGTCGACGTCGTCCACTCCTGCAATCCAATCATCAGATCACTGCTTGAGACGTGTCAATTTACCAGATGATCAAACTAAATAATCACTTATGTATATATATACCATCTAATTTTTTAAGAGCCTTCTTAATCTTGGTCTCACAGCCAGCACAGTCCATATGCACTCTCATCTCTACGATCTGTTTACAGGCTAAAACCGATTAATAAGATGAACAAAATTACATGCATTAATACAGCTTATGGTGATCAAGATATATATATTTTGGCTGTAAAACATCGCTTTAGTCAATATCTTTCTTTATTCTTGTGTATATTAACCAAAAAAGGGAAGTGGCAGAACTAGAGCACATCCATTAAAAAAGTTGCATCTCTTGCATGTGACATATATGCTTTTTCTAACTTCATGCTCAAGATGTTGAGAAATCACCAAGAGCACTTTCTGTAGAAGTGCCTAATAGACACTTCTTCAAAAAGCAAATCGAAGATCTATTGACAGCAAATAATAATATCAAGCATAATCCAAAATGAAGCAGCTACATACCAAGCACTCAAAACTTGGAAAAATTGCCAGTTTCCCAAAATTATATAACACAAATATGTTCATGCACATAAGTCCTGAACACACGACACAAGCAGATGTATGAATTAATAGAGGAAAAGAATGAAGAGAGAGGGCTCGAACCGTCATGTCGAAGAAAGTGATTCTGACTTCTGTTATGCTTTGAGGATGAAAATATATTGAGAAAACAATCTATATATACAGAATTGTAGATAGATCACAAAGAATCATTTTTCTAACTAGTCCTTGTGAGAGAAGGTACGCGGGATAAGATAGAATATTTTACATGAATACGTATACACAGTCCCCCACAGACCTAAAGCAGCATTAGCCGCTAATATTTTCAACTTGCTTCCAAGCAAGAAAACTAAAGCAGCGTTAGCCGTTAAAATTCTGAGGAAAGTGCAACGCAGATGCTTACAAGTTATATATGTAATATGTAAATGGGGCTAATGCTATTGTGCTAAGCAAACGTTACCAACCCTTACATGTAAAAAATAGGTCACCTCATTTCAAACATATGTAATTATAGAGGAAATAATAGGTCTACTTTTATTATTATTATTTTAACGCATATTAAAAAGAGAATATCCAATCTATCAACTTCCAGTCATAGCAAATAGTATATGCTATGTTTAGATGCTAGTATTTAAGTAACCAGTGCTAGTAGTGAGTAAATTATTATCGATGGAAATCAATGTGGTGCAGGTGTTTGGTAAATAACATGACGGCGACCTTAATTCCTTCAATGGAAATTGTCTCTGTATAAATTATTTTCAGCAACCATCGAAATTGTTAAGTCTGGTCGAGTTTTCTTAACTAAATTAACAGAACTTTTTATTTATTTATTTATTGTCGTTTGGTTGGAAAGACATTCAAAATCCAGCAAGTGATGAGGTAACTTACAAATATAAAACAGAATATTTGCAACTTGCATCACTATTACTCGTCATATAACATATTATGTTACCCAATCATATAATGTTTTAAAAAGTTTCTAGTTTGACACCTAAATTAAGATCTTCTATTTGACTAATTCCTGCGGTCGTAGCATCAATGGCGTAGTAGTGATTACATTGACAGAACTTTTTATTTATTTATTTATTGTCTTTTGGTTGGAAAGATATTCAAAATCCCGCAGGTGATGAAGTAACTTACAAATATAAAACAGAATATTGGCAACTTGCATCGCTATCACCCGTCATATAGCATATTATGTTACCCAATCATATGATGTTTTAAAAAGTTTCTAGCTTGACTCCTAAATTAAGATTTTCTATTTGACTAATTCCTGCTGTCGTAGCATCAATGGCGTAGTATGATTACATAATCGATGTTTACAAAGAATAAACTTGTAGTTATCATCAGGAAAGAACCTTGAAAATACCTGGTATTTTGCCAGCAAAACTGTCGTGTTATATGATTCAAGATAGTGACCAATTATCTACTCATATTCGGTAACAAAGCTATGTCATTGGCAAATTCTGGGCAAGTTTGCAGCTCCAGCTGTTTGAAAGTACAGACAAATACATAAATTTGGCTGAAGATGCTCTCAAAGCAAGTTGGGTAATTGAAAAACAAGAAGCAAGTTGGGCAATTGAAAAACAAGAGCTTAAGAAAAACACAAACATTATCGGGTCAATATTAAAAGTTTAGCTCAAAAACAGAGTAAGGGATGAATTTGCGGCAGCACCAACTTCAAAGGTTTAGGAGCTGCCAAGGAGTTGGCATGCACTTAAAATCCTATGACTTAGGAATTGATGTTACAGGAAAATTAAATTGAATTACAAGACCCAGCAGCAAGTAGTGTAATTACCATAATCTCACTATCCAATTTTGAAGAAACTCAAAACAAATTCTTAAATTGAGTAGTTCCCTATCACTTATTGCCATATATCTATGAGAGAGAAACTGCTATTACTGAAACCGTACGCGATAGCTATCTCCATTTCTGCAAATGTCTCTTATAAAGCAACCGCTAACACTAAGATACTTTGAGAGAAGTTTGGAAACAAAACCAGATGAAACACGATGGTATGAACAAAGAGCAGGGAAGAGATGTTTTCATTACCATAAAGAGTGCAACATATAGCCACAAAAACTATAAGCCCACAAAAGCAACCGGTACCTGGTAATCTCAATCACCACTCCACTTTAAACACAAGAAGCCACACACTACCTCCTATTCATCACCAAAATCAAATTACATAATAAAAAGACATTTGTCAACTTTTATGAAGTTAAAGAAACTACTAAGCCAAAAAGAGCATAAACCTAACATCTTCATTACCCCAATCATATAACATATTACAGACTTTCTAATTAACTATGATATCAAGCCCAAGCACGTAAAACATGCCTGAAGCTTTCATGTGAATCATCACCTTAGTCTGAAGTCATAGCAAAGCCATAGCAACCAAATTTCTAAAACAGGAAACTAGAGAAGGGCTGTAGTTGATTCCTTGTTGGGCAAGCATCACTATGCATCAAAGATCAACGATAATAAATTGTCTTTTTTGGAGAAGAGGAAAATTGTGTACCATTAATTTTTTTAAAAAGAAATAATTGCTAATACAAGAATTATACAATTTTAGAAAAAAAAATGCTGCAGAAGCATGGGATTACATAACTGAAATACAATACCTTATGAACTTGTAAATGCTCAAATATCGTAATAACTGTATTTTTACTGGGATTCAGGAATGAATATAGAATTGACTTTCTGCTGCTGTATGAGTATACATTGGATATATGCCCAGAAGTTTTCTTCAATCAGGCAATCAATAAGCATGACTGTATCTAACTGTAATGCTTTACACGCTGGAGCCATTCATATGACAGATGCATTTAGGAATCATTAAAAGATCCCGTAAACTATACTCTGAAGTCATTACCCCGGTCAACATGTGGAACAAAGCCATAATGCCAATATTCCCAAAACAAAGAAATGTATTCTTGTGGAGCTCTTGTAAGGAAAAGCATAATCTTGAATCAAAGATTAATGACCTTAGAATTATTGTATTTAGGAAAGTGGAACATATGCAGAGAAGCCACATAACAGTATCAAAAAGATTATGGGAAAAAGCAAGAAGCAAAATCTATAACTGAAAAGTAATACTATAAGATCATGTAATTTCTTAGATTTTCTAATAATAAATCAATTAATTTTACAGGAGTTAAGGTATAAGAGTAAAAATGGCATTCTAGCTGCTGGAAGTGTTTACATAAATTATCTGCTCCAAAATGTTAAATCATGCAGTCAATAAGTATGACTATACTCTGACGCTGATGCTGGCACCTTTTACATAATCCCTGAGTTGAACACATGCAAGTCCAACAATGTATTATAGTGCCCTGTCTCAATTTCCTCTTCCTTCACCTGATGGAGGAGAAGGGTCTCAATGATTAAATCTTCCCAATCAATTTCAGCAACTAGCTTTCGTTTTCTCTTCCTGGTATGTACACTTTCCAAAGAGTAAACATTGTCAACATCACCAGTACTAGCCCTCGAGGGATTCATAATCTTATCAATCCGTCTCTTAGCAGCATTTATCTTTGCTCTCCTCCTCTCATTCACCACGCAACCATTAACAAAAGATGGAGGCATAACATCCAATCCAACGTCTTTCTCCAGTATTTTCTTCAGCAAAACCTTCTTGCTCAATTCTGATTTTCCACACCACCAATCCCTACATGCATGAAGCTCATACCCTCCCCTTCCCTTCACTCCATGTATCACCTCACTCTCTTCCAACAGCTTACTATCATCAATCCCATTTGCAAACCTAGTATAAATGATTGCCAAGCATTCATGAGAAAGTTGAGTCTTATCAACATGATCAACCCCTGTTAATGCGAGCCCGCTTCTTTCTTCCACCTCCAAATACCGAGGATCACTTTCCACCCCACCCCCTTCAATTCTGTACTCAACGTCTTTCTTTAAACACTCACTGACCACATCACCCAAATCAATGCCACCACAGTTCAACCCATCCCTCTCTTCTTTCCTCTTCTCCATCGACTTCATCTCCATATAATTCATCACAAACAGAGCATTCTTCAGAACATTCTTGACAGTCACATCCTTCCCCCAAGGCAATGCCTGTGCCACTTTCACAAGTGCTTCCAACAACTCCTTATATCGCTTCCTACATGTAACCACTGTGCAATGTACCTCCTTCGCAACATTCTCAATCTTCACACTGACCCCATTCAACTCCGTAACAAACACCAACACTGCCACCACCACCGGCATTGGCCTCCTCCCAGTAGTCAAAAACCATTTCACCGCACAATTCAACAAAAGCACTCCTTGCTTTCTCATCCTGTCCAACATACTCTCATCCAAATTGGTAAACCCTTGCAACCTCGAGTTCCTAATGACTCTCTCGAACATACTCACAATGTCAACTTCAGGTAATTTTAAATTCAAAAACTCAACAACACGTGTAATCATTCTACCTAATTCGTACACATCACAGTTGAGAACCGATGCTACTTCGGAAATTGGTAGCGATTTATCATCCAGTCTCATTACAACATAACTACACGCGCCGATTAAAATAGGGAACCAATCTCCTAACCCGAACTCGCCGTCGGTGATTTTATCGATCATGTTTTTTATTTGAATAGATCTTTGACCCGTCAAATCTAGCTTAAAGGTTAACTCATCGATTAATTTATTAGATTCGTAGATTTTTTTTTCTTTATAGTTCAAGGCAGAACCCGTACCTGCAGTGCCGACGTGGACGTAGATTCCAGTCGGCCCGTCGCGGCCGTATAATTGGGCGTCGTAGTTGTCGAATGCTTGAACGACGCCGCATGACACGCATATTAGGCTGCCGGAGATGTCTTCGCGGGTGAGGGTCTTTGACCCGCAACTTGCGCATGGCATTTTTTGTTTCAGTCAGCTGATTCTCTGAATTGCTAAAAAGCCGTTCGGCGCCCGAGTTCGTATTATTGAAGCAAAACAGAGGTCATAGCCAGTAAGCTAGAACGACGTCGTTTTAGGTGTGGGCTTTCAGTTTTCACCCCGACGGCTCGGCGCGTTCAAAACTTTTGAGAGCGGCGCTGTGGAGCTTTTAAATGCCTCTTCATGTACTGATGACTCACCTCCTCGACTTTAAATTACTTTTTGGGAGAAACTTAAGAGTAAAATTATATTGTAATTGTGGTACGGTACCATAATTATTTTCAGTCATTGAATTTATAATTATATAATTACATTAGTTGGATTTAATGATTAAAAGTAATTATAATACTGTACCACAATTGCAATATAATTGTACCCCAAACTTAAATATAACATGCATATATATATTCTCTCTCTTTTGTCCCCGTTTCAATATGCTTTTTTTTCTTTCTTCTTTTTTCCTATTTGTTGTTGCAAATTTAGATTTATCATCAATCTATTTTTTTTTATTTCTTTAATTCATGACTCTCATCTATTCAATTTATTTACAAAAATTATAATAATTTATATTTTTAAATCTATTTTAGATTAATTTTATTTATTCTTAAATAGCTAGTATTTTTGAGTTATGTAAATAGAGAAATTTTAAAGAAAGACATTAATAGTGAGAAAAATGATAAAAATTAAAGAATCATAATAGATAAGGCAACAATAATTAATGAAAAAAGTAAATTTAAGTGAGAAAAATAATGAGTCTTATTATCTTTTGTGTAGTAGAATAAAGAGATAATAAGAATTGGATGATCTTTCACTTACAATCTTGTGGCTATTTATAGTGAAAAATTCCATCAATTTTAATTTGTAAAATGAATAAACTATAGGCTTATTAAATTTAAGCCATAAATGAACTATACTAAAGTGGTAATAAATCCTTTGTTATATAACACTCCCCCTTGGATGTAGATGATCATAAAATGACACCAGATGTATCATAATAACTATCTCATTAAAAACCTTCAACTAGTAAAAACCCACTAGAAAAATCGGTCATAAGAAAAAAGAGTATAGTACACATATGTCCAAGTTTTGTACAGTTGTTCTCTTAGATATTTATTCTCCCCCAATTAAATGTTCCCCCTCAAAGAGACAAATATCAATTTGATAATCTACTGAGTTGACACTTGCAAATGCTAGACTAACTTCTCAAACGTTAAAGTGGGCAATACTTTAGTAAAGAGATCTGCAAAATTATCAGTAGAGCGTAATTGTTTGACATCAATTTTTTTATTGTGCTAGAGCTTAAGAGTGTAGAAGGTTCTATCTCTCTTGATATATACTCCTCTAACTTGTTCCATACAAGCTAATTTTCTTCAAATATTACTATTGGAATGTTTGTAACAAAAGTTAGATTACATATGCTCTAAATATGATGGATAAGAGACCGTAGCCATATGCATCCCCTATTTGTTTCATGTAGAGCAAGAATCTCTAAGTGATTATAGAATGTGGCAACACAATTTTGCTTTATAAATCACCATGAAATTACTGTATTAATATATGTAAAAACATATTCTTTCTGTGAACGAACTTTATAAGGATAAAAAAGATAACCTACATGTGTATAACCAACAAGATCTAATTTTTTTGTTGGCTTGTTTGAATAAAATAAACCCAAGTCCGTATTTCCATGAAAATAACAAAAAACATGTTTACTGTCATTCTAATGTCTTTGAGTTGGTGCAAAGTTAAATCCTACAATAAGTTTATTGAGAATGCAATGTCTGGACTTGTGCACTGAGCTAAATACAATAAAGCACAAATAGCATTCAAATATAATGCTTCTAGACCAAGTATATCTTCATCATCTTCTTCAGGGTAGAATAGATTTTTTTTACGATCAAAGGGTTGCACCACCATAGGAGTACTTAACAGATGAGCATTACCTGTGTTGAAGCACTTCAAGATTTTCTCAACTTAGGCAAACTAATAGATAAGTACTCCATTAGTGTTATGCTCAATCTACAAGGCGAGGCATTATTTTGTTTTCTTTAAATCTTTCATTTCAATTTTTTTTAAAATATTTAGTAGTTTTTAGGAGCTCTTTAGGAGTTCCAATTAAGTTCCTGTCATCAATATAGACTGCTATAAAGGTGAATCCAAATTCAATTTTTTAATAAATATACATGGGCAAATATGATCATTTATGTATCCTTATTTTATTAAATATTCACTTAAATGATTATACCACATTATCTCAGATTGTTTTAATCCATATAAAGTTCATTGTAGCTTGATTGAGTACAAATTACGATCACTAAATTTATATGCTTTAGGCATTTTAAATATTTCAGGGATTTTCATATAAATATTGGAATCAAGCGACCCATATAAAATATGTTGTCACTACATCCATGAGATGCATATCAAGTATTTCTAGTACTATCAAATTAATTAAAAATCGAAATGAAATGGTATTTATCACTGGTTTATATATTGTGATTTTATTATATTCATTACATTTCATTATAAATACTTATTTGTATCTAATAGGTTTTACATCTTTAGGAACCTGGACTACAGGGCTAAATACATTACATTTGGCTAGAGAAGTGAATTATGCTTGAATTACTTTTTTCCATTAAGGTCAATCATGCATTTGTTTGCGTTCATCGACAGTTTTCAACTCAAAATCATTTTGTAATTTCAGTATTTACTATAAATGAGAATACAGTATGGATGATAATTTCATTATGATCCCACATTTTCTTTGTATAAGTATAATTTGTAGACTTTTCTTTATTTTTGTGCTTCTTTAAGAGCTAATGTTTTCTCAGGGACTTCCATCACTCCTAGGACTTGTGTCTCCGCTAAGACATGAGTCTCTGCCTGGATTATCAGTTCATCCAGAACTGGAGATTCAAGTAATGTAGAAATATTAATTGCTCAAGCATTATTTTCATTAGGATCCTAATTTTTCATTCTCCTCTTTTGAGGAATGGTATCTTTAGAATTAAGTGGTCTACCACACTTCTGGCATGCAACAGACAACTCATTATCTACCTTTATACTTGATTGTTCGGCATGAACAATCACTTAGGCTGGTGTATTAGTATCTAGTATATGTGACTTGGTTACTTTTGATGTATATGTAAATATATCTGCTAAAAGATTTATAATTTTCTGTAAATGAACCATCTTTTGCACTTCAGTTTCGCACCACACTCGTGTGGTGATCTAAATGAGATATAGTGGAATTTTTTTAAAAAGTTCATGCCTTACTTCATAATGCACTTTTCATTCCCATATTGTTGGGAAAATTGTCTCATTAAAGTGACAATCCGCAAATCATGCTAGTAAAAAGATCATTTATCAGGGGTTCCAAATATCTAATAATCGATGGTGAGTTAAGCCTAACATAGATCTCTAAATAATATTGAGGGTCCCATTTTTGTGCGTTGTGGGGTTGATATAGGAACATACACAATACAACCAAAAGTATATAGATGAAAAATATCAGGCTGACGACCAAGCACAAGTTGTAAATAGAGAATACCGATGATAAGAAAAAGACAAACCAATGCTACAACATGTAAAATAGTATGACCCATACCAATATTGGTAATTGTGTACTCAATAACAGTGTTTGTGAAATTACCTAAAGTCATTTAATTAATTATTCTGCCAATTCATTTTGTGCATGTACATGTGGAACTTGATGTTCTACATCGATTCCAATAGATATACAATAGTCATCAAAAGTTTCAGAAGTAAACTCACCAGCATTATCAAGAAGTATGGTTTTGATAGGATAATCTAGAGTAATTCCGCTTCTCATAGCTAGAGCTAAGAGGTATCTAGGTTGTGGGTGGGCATCCGGTCTCATTAAGAGAGGGAACCCTTAATGGGACTTCTAGCTCTCTAAGGGAGTTTGCTTCTCCTGCCTAAAGGTAAGAGTTGCTCCCTATCTTAATCTTAGTCCACAATTAATTGTGTAAGAGACTAGGTCCCTCCCCTCTAAGCTAAATGACTGTATGTTTCAATCTTATAATTTGGGCAAGTAGTCTAGCAAATGTAATATTACATGTGGATAATAAATAAACATGTGACCATCATGTTGATGCATCAATCAAAACCATAAAGTAAGGAAATGGTCCACTTGATGGATGGATTTGCCTACATATATCCCCTTGAATTCTTTGGGAAAAATTGGAGATTTAAAACTAATATTAAAAAAAGATGGCCTAACCACAAATTTGCACAATGATAAAGCGATACAACTAATTTCATTAGACAATAGAATCTTGTGGTTTTTTAAAGGGTGCCTATGAGAATTCTCAATGATTCTAAGTATCATTATAAATCCCTTTTAATTGGATTTATAATTATATACAACAATCTAGGTAAGAAAGTTGAAAGATTTTCCAATATGTATTTTTTGCCTGAGATATTTTTAATAATGCAGAAATATTCTACATTAGTTTTATTTAAAGTGTCAATGTGATATCCATTTCTATAGATATGTCAAAAACTCAACAGATTTCTTTTAAATCTTGCTGGAATATAAGGCATTCAGAATACATAATGTTGTTCTATTTGCTAACAAGATAATTGCTCTTCCAAAGCTTTCAATTAAGCCTGCAAGATCTAGAATAATGCTTACCTTTCTTTCAAGGAATTTTAATTCCAAGAAATATTTTTTTTTATCTTGAAGAATAGTTGGTACAACTGCACTATTAGCCAAGCATACATCCTCAATTTTCCTTTCCAAGATAGACAATTCATTTCTAAAATTAATATCCTTTTATTCTTAGACATCCAAATTATTAAAACATAAAACATAAGGTAAATCTAATGTGATAATAAAAGTACAATATAAATAAAGCTTAATTAGCATGGGTATTTCCATCACTAATTAAATGATCAGTCCTTCATCTTCTGGTTCTCAGCAAAGTCAGAGACATCAAGATGAGTGAGTGAGTTCTGCAGGATCTGATTCATCGATGAAATGAGCCTTGATGTTCTTTTCTTTTCTTATTTTGGATGGCAAAAAAAAATCCATCTCTTGTTTACTTGCACGGTAGAGACGTGACCATGCCATTTTTTCCACACCGATAACAAATATTATCATTATTGCTTTCGTGATATCTCTCTTATGGACCCTTGTCTTTACTCTCTCTTTTATAGACATCCCACTTGTAGTGGTGTACATATTTGTTATTTTTATTTTTTAGGTTTTTGTGACCTCCACAGGAGCGATAACCACGATTTTTTCTGCCTCCTTGATTACGTCCCTTATTTCTTTGTTCAACTATTAGAAGACATGATATCAGATCTGAATATTTGCTAAAGTAGCGCTCTCGGTACTATTGTTGTAAGACTATATTTGACGCATGAAAAGTGGAAAGTGTCCTTTCGAACATCGCATTTTCGCTAACTTGTTCTCCACACAATTTCAACTGTGAGATGATGCGAAATAACTTAAGAGTTATAATTAGATACTCTCGAGTAGTCCTGCAATCTTAAGTTCATCCATTCATATTGTGCTTTAGGGGGGAATATGTCTCTCTGATGGTCATATCTTTCTTTTACATTATCCCAGAGAGTCAGTAGGTCATGTATTGTCAACTATTAAGGTTTTAAGCTTCCACATAAATGGTAATGGAGAAAAATCATTGCTTTTGCCTTATCTTGTTGGGATGTAGATTTTCTTGCTTCATAGTGTCTTCTGGACCTATAGTTCGGAGGTACATTTTAACATCTAAAGCCCAGGGCAGATAATTACTTCCAGAGACCTTGAGAGTGGGAATTTGTAAATTTGTAAGCTTTGACATGTTTTCAAGAATACCTTGCTAATAAAGAAACATAAATATCAAATTCAAAGTACATTAGATATAAAGAAATAATGATGTAGAATTTCATATATCAATTTAGAACTTCAAGTTCATATATAAATGTCAAGGATTTTACAACTTCCAATTCTAAGAATTACATTTTAAATTTCAAAACTTCATGTTCTTCTTTCTTTTCACAAACATCAGGTTGCATTAATAATTAATATCTATATGATTATATAACTTAAAAAGAATCATAATAAATGATATCAAATCATAATCCTTATTTTTTGATATGGAAGATCCAACTTAGTGGCAACCATGAAGCATATTTATAGGGACTACTATAATAAAAGTAAAATTAAATTCTACAATTTTCAATAGTAAGCTTAGATCAGCTAGTTGTGCTGATAACGTGTAATAAACAAGGCAAAAATAATTAATAAGAAAGTAAATTTAAGAGAGAAAAATAATCAGTCTTAATTTTCTTTTGTGCATTGGAATAACGAGATAATAAGAATTGGATGATCTTTCACTTACAATCTCATGACTAATTATAGTGACAATTTCCATCAGCTTTAATTTGTAAAATGAATGAACCTTAAGCATAAATGAACTACATTAAAGTGGTAGTAAATCCACTATTACGCAACAAGAATCACATAGAAAGAGTGTTAATTTAAAGAGAAATGGTGCTATGATATTAAATAGAGTATAATTGAAGAATGAATTTAAAAGTATAATACAAGGGTGTTGGCGTCAATTCGGCAATGTGATACCTTTTAAAATAATTATTATTTGTTGTATTGTAGATTCATTAGTGATTCCTTTGAGTTTTGAACCTTTATCATAAATTTTTTTTTGGAATCATTTTTTTTATATTGTATACTAAAAAATTGACATGAAAATGAGAAAGAGACTAAGGGCCAGTTTAGTAATGCTATAAGTATTAAAATAATTATTGTTTGTTGTGCTATAGAAATAATCAGTTGTGAAGAGAATCTGATTAAAGGTTGGTAAAATTTATTTTTAAAAGTATCATGAGTTTTAAAAGTAGTCGTATTAATAAATCTGGTGTTAAATTGCTACAAAAATTTAAATCACTTAATTGGATATAATGTTGTATAAAAATTTATTTACAAATTTATAGGCATGTATATATAAAATACTTTTTATTGTAAATATCTATTAATCGATAACTAAAATAAATATTTTATATTATTTATTTAATTTTATTATTTTATTATCTCAATATAATTGGTAATCCTAATAATCCCTTTAAAATCAATGATTTTATTTACTAATTAATAATGATAATTTTAGATTTTTATAATATATATGAGAATTTATATGTAATTGTATTAAGTATAAAATTGGTCTTCATAATAAGATTTTGAAAAGCTATTCCTCTCTTTTTTAAAAACATCTGTTATAAAAAGTAGTGATTTTCCTAAAAGTAATTTCTAAAAAATTTTACCAAACATCAAAATTAATTTTTCAAAATCACTTTTAACCCTCGCATAAACAATTCCAAATGGCCTTTAGAAGGTATTGATAGAGCATGAGCATGGTTAAAAATAACGGTATCACTTTTAACCCCCTTATAAATAATTCCAAACGGCCTTTAAAAGGTATTAATAGAGCATGAGCATGCATAGAAACAATGGTATACTGTACACTCAGTTTGATTTATAATATTAATTGAATTTTTTTTTAGTTAACAAGATAATTTAGGCTGTCGTTATTTTTGTCAATGTTCTAAATATCATTGCTCTAAATATATACAATATTAGAATTCGCAACTTTAATAATCTATTATTGGTCATCACACATTAAGTTAATGCAACCCTGTCCGCAAATATTTCTTAACATTTCCAACTGACGTTACTGAAACTCTCTATCTGGATCGCATCCTCGATGTCTCTGATTATGTAGCTCATCTTCTCTCTCAATCATTGGCCTCGCAGCACTTTCCGTCATTTTGTTTTTTTTTTTGTCTTTCAGAAAGAGAAACCTAACTGGATCTCCAAATCTCTTTAATCAAAAGCCGAAACTGTGAAATGGTTGTTTTTAAAGAAATAAAAATAAAAATAAAAAATTAGTCGGATAAAGCCTAAGCCTAACAATAAAAAATAATAATCAGAGTTTTCAAGTGCTAGAACCCTATAAATAATCAGGGTTTTTAAGTGCCAGAACCCTACAAATTATGTGGAGGGTCGGGCTCTGACTTGGGAAAGCCCGAGCCCGACTCCGCCCAATTCCATCCTTAGTGACATATCCAAGGAGAATAGCAGATAATTCGATATAAACAAACAATCATCTAGTGGCAATCATATTATAAGCGACGAATTCTGTTATGATGGACAGTGACTAATTGCTGAGTCCAAAGTCATCACAAACATTCCCCAATGTAACATTCCATCACAACTAACCTACAACATAAATATAATTGATTAGGTAAGTTAATTCGGTAATTAGATTCTCTATTCTCTCTTTCAACAAGCAAATAGCGACGGCGTATCAGTATGGCTTCAAAATGACGGAATGTTCAGCCCCGGCAGAAACAGAGCTAGAAGCGGTAGCACCAGCACCATTGCGCTCAGCATGACAAAGTTGGCGAAGCCTGGTGGGCACGTACCAAATGGCAAGACGGGGATGAGCATTGAAAATGGCATCAATATCCCAACCTTGGCGGGCAGCAATGGCTACAAGAGGCTTGTAGCATGCCTGTCTCCATGCCCCAACATTCTCCCCTCTCTCCTTGAAAGCCCTCCTCAGTGAATTTGATGCTTCCTCGTCCAGGCAGTGCAATGCGTAGCAATGCACATAGTGCCGCATTTTTGGCTTGTTAATATAGCTCGCTCCGGCCTTCTTCGCATACCTAAACACCTGATTAGTCACCTGCAATTTGCATGACAAGCTAAATTTTGCCATATTTCTAAAATCATATACTAAATTCAATTTTTTTTTTTTTTTGGGGTCCTCAGTAGTCATGTGCTATTTGCAATTTTTTTTTATCACAGCCAGGATAAGCCAACTCCATGTATGGACTGGTAAAAAGGACATCGAGGGCAGTATTAAATTTTAACCATGCAATTTCTAGCCCACAATTGACAGGCCTCCACCAGCCTGTACTTACTTGACTAGTCATATTTTCTGCAAGACCTTTTAACCACAGCATATCACATTTTCTAATGGCGCGAGCTATCCACCATTAAGGGAGTCATCGTTATTCGTTCACGACTCACGAGTCAGTCAATTAACACTGAGTCACCACAAATGCCAAATGCGAACGTATGGAGACTTATAGTTGCATTGTATCGGGCCAATTCAATAAATGAATCGAACGGTTTGGATTAAAAGTCCAAATTAAATTACCTTGGTTGGGCATTTTTCGCCGCGCTCCTTGGCGATGTTCTGGACCTGGATCAAGAAATCACGGCATTGCTCGTAGAGATGGAAGAGGTAATCGAGGCCGTTCTTTTTGCCACGTGCCACCTCACCAGGTTCGGTCACAATGAATGGGTGCTCTCGCTGTCTCTCCATGCCACCGCAACCACCACCATATTCATCGTCATCATTCTCGTCTTCAAGATTAACATCCACCACCTTCCTCGGTCTCGGTCCCTTCCTCCCCCGCTGTTTCTTCTTCTTCTCGCCTACCTCCCACGGTCCCCCTCCGCCACTCCCTGCCGCCTCCTTATCTTGCTGCACCGGCTCCTCCGATAATCCTACCCACCAAAAAATCACAACCCCACCCACAGAAAACAAAATAAATATACACATTATTATTACAAAGTTATTACACGCTACTACAAGTATACAGCAGTCAAGGACTTGGGGTTAGAGGCAAAAGCAAGCAACCATAGACCAAAAAAAAAAAAAAAAACTCTTAGAAGTGCTGGTACAATGCAATGTTTTGACTATGGATACTAACTATATAGGCTCAAACAAGCTGTGATCCACTAGGGCACTAACCTAAAAATCTTGAGTTCAAGTCTATAATTCTTGGAGTTGGAACTTCATTTCCTTTCTTATCAATAACTTCAAAAGAAAAAAAAATAACAAGAAAACCAAATTGACATTAAAAATCAACTACTATATATACTATTTTGCTCTGGCAGAAAGAATGTGACCACATACCTTCTTGGGACAAAGCATCAACAGCGTTGGTAGTAGTATCACTAGACAGAAAGTGACGCCGTCGTAAATCATCTTCGTCAAGCCTTCTCCTCTCAGCCCTAACAGCAGCTTTGATGCCGTATCTCTCTCCAACAAGCAGCTCCCACCTGAACAAGTGACCCAAGCTGTTCATCATCTCATCGAGCTCCTCGTCTTTCATGTCCAACAGCGTGTTCACCGTGAACCCGAGCTCCGCTATCTTCGCTGCTGTGTGGTATCTTATCCCATAAGCCTGGAACAGCTCCTCCAGCCCACCCAACTCCCTTGGACGCACCAGCGCCGAGTAGGCTGCCGCCGCCGCAGCACCAAGCGGCACTGCTGGTGGTTGTGACACCTGTTCCAGCTGCACCCTGGCCGGTGGTGGTGCCACGACCACTCGTGGGTCCCACTTGAACAAACTCGCCGTGAAAGCTTCCGGGTCCATTGTCTTTCTCTCTGTCTCAAGTCTGAAGCGCTACTGTACTCTGCTGTTCGTCAAATTTCAAAGCTGTTGGTTTGATATAAATAAAGGCGACTGTTTTTGGGTTCTCAAAACTGCCCTTAAGTCAAGTGTGACTGATCTTTATGGGATACCTGAGAGAACGAAATCTAATCGATGTCTCGTTTGTTCAGAACTTGACATTTGGAAACTAACCAGTCAAAAGTCAGTCGCTTTGGGATCCTTTTGCGTGATTGCGTCCCACATTTTACCGATCGGTTTCTTCTGTCCATTCAAATTTCGACACGTCATCCAAACGTAATTTAGTATCCTGCAACTGTTGATTGAATTGAGAAAAATGATGACGTGTTTAGGTGTGATTGCTGTTTGTGACCACCTACCGGTGATTGAATAACCCGGAGTTTAATTTGGAGGCATGGTTCAAAGTATGTAACATGGTTCTGAGTGTGCCAGATACTGTCCCTATGGCATTTCTCGTTACGCATGAACCTGTGAACTTTGTTGGAGTTGCATTGCATGGTCTACTGGCGTTAACCGAATCCGCGTTCCCCACTTCCCCTAGTCCAAGTACGAAAATGCCCCCCCACATTATCCTTAATCAACTTGCTTCTTGTAATTTTAGAAGAGTGCTTGGAGTACCAAGTTCTTAAAATTAAAAAAAAAATATTATTATTTGTTCACAAATGTCACAGGTTATCCAAGTTGTATAGAAACTACTAGCCTACAACTCTTTACAAATGTCATGGATTAATTCAGTTATATAGACTTGTCATTAGGCATATTGCATTCAAGTTATCTCAAAGATTTCCTCCCCACAAATCCATTGTCAAAAAATAATTATATTACGAACAAATATCTAAATGTCAACAGCCATACTGCACTATTGGAATCAAGTTTCCCAATAGATTTTTTTCCCCTAAAAAAGAATCCATTAATATTTAATTATACGATATAAACAAATTTCTCTGTGTTTTTTTCTTTTTGCATAAAATGCGCTAGAGTTATTACATACGGAACTTTTAAGTGCGTAAGAAAATGAAGTATTTAGAATCTGTATTATACTTTATTAGCCAATAAAATTTCTTGAGATTGAACAAATATTGATTAAAAATTCATATACAATCCATACATTCAAGCATGGAGCTTATATAAGGCTAGAGGCGCCACGGCCCTATAAAATTTGAAATTTATTTAGTATTTCTAAATAAAAATAAAAAATTTGGTTAAGAAAAATTAAATTTGCTATTTTGACACCTAGCCTTTATATCTAAGATAAAATGTATTTTATATGTTTTACTACTATTAATGTGAAATCAAGTCAAAGTTGTTAGTAAATAAAAGTAACCAAAAATAAATAAATGAACAGCTAAGACCCAAATTCTAAAAGATAGGAGTTAATAAAGCTTGGGGCATGGCTGTTTGTATTTTATTTTGTTGCTTTTTTATTTCTTTCATTAACACTTACCTTAACCTTCAGTTATGCAATTAAGCCTCAATTTTTTGTCTGTCGTGTTATTTCTTTAATACCTCATTTACAATCTAAGCATATTACTTACACTATAGAAGGATTTGGCCCCTTGGAGATTTACTCTGGGCTCCATCTCTGCATACATTGTAAAGACCTTTTTACCTAAAATTGTTTTTTCTTTTCTTTTCCTTCCTCTTTTTAAATTACAATAAGAACTCATGAAATTTATTTAACTAAAAATAATGATATTAAAATTAAGTTAGAGAAAATTTACAATACATTTGAGGTATCAAAGATATTACATCAATCATACAATAAGTAAACAGTACTACGATATATGTATATTTATTTTAAAAAACTATATATAAGTAATGATTATATTAAATTTAATTATATCAAGTAATTGTAATTCTTGAAAGGTATTCTAGAATTGGTGCCTAGCATTTATTTTTAAGACTAATTATTACTTGAAATCATTGTTAAGGGGGACCAATTAATGAGTCGGCGATAAATTACTTTCATTTCCACGGGTCCAGTTATGGTGCAATTGTGGTATCATACCACAGCTGCATCTAGCCATTGAATCTAATTATGATGACAATTGTGAGTTAGATCTAATGGTTGGGTGCATCTGTGGTATGGTACCAGAGTTACGCCATAGTTTTGTCCCATTTCCACCCACGTGATGAATGATTTAAGTCCTCGGGTGTGGAAATTTTTCTTTAGAGAGTAGGGGGCATTTTGGATAATCGACACTTTCGGTTCTCTTTTACGTTTTGGCGAGACTGCCGTCCTACTTTAAGCAAATGCTGCCACTAAATCCATTACCCCCAAGGAACTCAAAGCCTCATTTGGAATTTTGGAGTGCAGCCAAGGCGGAGGAGAAGGCCTAAGGGCTAAGGCCATCTTAAACTGCAGGGTTCAGCTTCATTGAGACACAAGTTAACCAATAACCAAGGGTTAATTCGTAAATTCAATCAAAATTCAAGTAAAGTTAATGAGATGATACAAGAAAATTTAACCAGTATCCGTTGTCGTTGGCGAAGTAAAAAGCGTGCAGGGAAAGTACAAAAAACCATAAGGTGCTTCAGCAGAGTCAGTTTGCTGAAACCCCCTCTCTCTCTCTCCAATCCTCTGAAAAAGACTGTTTCTTGTACTTTCCAAACAACTTTTAGATTACGGTGCCATAATGTAGTGCATCTGTCGCCATCCACTCTGGTCGCTTCAATTCAATCTGTACGGCTGACAACGTATTACCCCAACATTACTTGCCACGTGTCGCAAGCCCAACGGAAGAGTCAGATGGTAGTATGGTATTTGTATATTCGCATTCAGATTCTGTAACTCATACTGTTGAGTGATGTACAGTAGAGAATGGAAAGATTGCGAACGACACTCGTGAGATTTCTTTATCTTCTTTTCAGAGAGTAATTAAAAAAGACTTTCGGTCAACTGGACGGTAAGATTTCATACCAATGGATTGATGACACGTCATAATCCTGTCGGAAGCTGACCAGTCTTTTTATGACTGAGTCAATTCACTCAGGCTATAGCTTGCATGTGCAAACAGGTTTCTTCCTTTTACTTTTTTTTTTTTCCAAAATCTTTTGAAATATCTTTCTTCCTTTAACTCTTGTTTGTCAGTTTCTTTCCCTCTCTTTTCCTCCTTAAATTATTTTATCGTATAATTTTAAAACTATTAAATGTGGTTACTTTACTTATATTTGTTAATTTTATTATTTTTTTAATAAAACCAAAAAATATCTTCTAAAGCCTATCTCACATTGTCTTCAACATTCTCAAGTGAAGGAATACTCAATCCTTTGAAAGTTGCCAAATTAGATGACCGCGGATTAGATTGGGACTCAACCCAACTATATGCAGCGAATATGGATTAAAAAAATTTAACCCAACCCAACCTTACTCAACTCAATTTATTTATTTATTTATGAGAAAAAATCATCTCCATCCCTAGAATTTTATATAATAGCTTATTTTATTCATACTTTTTAAATAATGGGTCAAAACATCATTCTGCTAACTTACCGTTAGTTTAATACCGTTACCTAATAATTCATTGAGGACAAAATAAGATTTTTTTATTAAAGTGGTACAAACTATATCAAAATAATTTTTTACACAATTAAATAACACTACAAAATATACAAAACTCATTAATTTTTTCTTAAATGAAATCAACAATAAAATAGTTTGATATAGCCATTGAATAATCATCATAAGAAACAAATTGTAATTAGTATAGTATCGTTAAATCATTGAAAGAAAAACTCAAAAATACAATCAATTTTTATGTGCTTGCATGCGTTGAAAATCTTCTTAATTTTCAACCAATTTTATTTTGAACTTTGCCACCACTCTTCTTTGACCATTATTTTCTCCTCAAATTCTTACCACTGTTTCCCCAAGTCGGCTCACAGTGCGATTAGAGAGTATACCATACGAATATAAAAATTGTGATTATTTTTTGTACTTAAATATAGGGTTTATGGGCTTTCATGCCGCAAAAATATAGAGAAGTGCAAAATAATTGCTTGAAATAAAAGTTTTCATCTTTTTCAGCATGTTTAATGGGATTAGATAAATATCATTTTTAGTTAAATGTCAACTTTTGTTTATTTTCTAATTTTCTCTTAAATGAAAAATCGTTTTTGACCCTCAATAAATAACTAACGAACGACATTTAACTAACAGTAAATTAATAGAAGGATGTTTTGAAATATAAGTTTTCATCTTTTTCATCTTGTTTAATGGGATTAGATAAATATAATTTTTAGTTATATGTCAACTTTGATTTATTTTCTAATTTTCTTTTAAATGAAAAATCTTTTTTACCCTCAATTAATAACTAACAAACGACATTTAACTAAGAGTGAATTAATAGAAAGATGTTTTGAGTTATTGTTTAAAAAGTAATGATGAAATAAGTTATTGTATGAAACCCTAAGGATGAGAACAATTTTTCCCTTTATTTATCCCCCTAATAGTGCGTGTGCTGAATTCGTAATTGAATTGTCTGCTTCGTTTTTTCCCTTTCTTCTTAATTCATTTATCTCATTTTCACAATAATAATATAAATAAGATTCGAGCATTAAAAATCCACAAAATTTAGTTCTTTTAAATTTACGAGTATTCTTAAAATTAATGTGAGTTTTATTTTATCTTTACAATATTATTTCGACTAAATAGACAAAATGTTGCAAAACATTATAACCCTGCAACAACTTTTCCCTTTTGCTTTATGGTAAGTTGAGTTGAATAAATATACATTTGTTTTTTAGTATTTTCACAATGCTTTTGAGGACATCTGCTGAAAAACTAAAATTCCACTAAGTCAAAGTACATATTTGGTGTCTTGATGTAATTGGGGGCGTATCAGTTTCAGTCCTTAATTTTATTGGTCTTTTCTACGGTCTCTTTGCATGCTCTACATATATGATGCACTTTAGAGTTTTAACATTATCTCTCTTTTAATTTCTTATGAAATATAGTCAAATTTATCATTAATACATTTACTTTTGGTAACACGCTTTGCACATAATTTTTATATACATGTTTTTGACTCTCCATGCTTTATAAAGCCATCTTTTATATATATATCTTGTGGATTGCGATGATTAAGAAAATGGATGCATGAAAACTGGGCTATAGAGCCCTCCCATTTCTTCAAAGTTATTCTTCAGAGGAGAAGAAGCATGCAATATGCTTAACTTTTACTACTTTATATGCGGACATTATTGGTTAAAATGCTGCAAATTAAAACTGGGGTCTATGCAATTTGATGGCCTTTAGTTTCTTAGAAAATAAAATCGAATATGTAAGCAGTTGTCTTTACAACTACTTTGTCTACTTTCAAGCTAAATAGCTTGTTGCAATAGTCTTGTGTATCTAAAGATGATATTCGGGTTACTGTTTAAAATCTTGTAAATGTAGTTTTACAGTGGTGCTTGTTACCTTACATAATAATGTAAGATATACAATTGTCTCATAACTGTTTAATAAAAATATAACGATTGTAAAAGTATAAAGTAGCATAATCTTATTTTTTTCACAGTCATTAAATTTTCATTAAACGGTTGTAAGACAATTATGTACCTTACATTATTACAGTTTTATTCGTAAATAGTGAATCAGTCACTGATTCGATAAATGACAATATGCGCGTAAAATTGTTGGCTTTGTTTGAAGAAAGTGGGATCTCTATTAGTCAATCATGTCGGATTCTTGCAGTGGAAGAAAGACAAAGACATTGAGGATTTTTTGGGTAGCTTTTGAAATAAAACATGATTGCAAAGAAGTTAATCCTAAAATTTGCACTAGGTTCTTTTACTAGTGCAACCAAGTTGTTTTTTTAATAGTAAAATTTAATAATTCTTTTTGGTCTTCTTAAAGTATATTTAATATAACTTATAAGGAAGCGCTTATCTTACATTTGCTGCAAGTAACATCTCGATAAAATGGATCGTTGGATTTGTCAAATTTCCTATCCAATTAATGTAAAGTAATCTAACATAAAACCAGGTACAGGTGTAAGTGATAAAATGCTTAAAATAAACAAAAGAAGGGCAACTTGTTGCTACGGTTTTGGAATAATGTAGTTAAGGGATTATTCGGTAATGAAATTTATAGAGGGAAAAGAAGAGTGATGAGCGGGTACCTGGGCAAGCGAAAATTTGAAGAGGGAAAAAATACAGAAATTAAGTTTAGAAAGAGGGGAAAACATTATCAATTTACTCGTTCAATTTTGCTGATACACTAATTGGGCAAACAAAAAAAAATTGCTGCATTCCAAAACCGAAGCAACAGGCACACGAACGTCATTGAAAAATGCATTCCAAAACCAAAGCTACAAGTGCACGAACGTCACTGAAAAAGGTAAAATTTCCAACCTTTTCTTGTTAAGTTGTCTTAACCCAATAATTTCCCTCACATCATTCATTGTTATGGGTGGCTCATCATTATTTTAACACCTTTATTTGGAATAATTCTAGAATCGATCCTGATGAACCCCACAAGTTATAAGTGTGGGTTAAGGTTGTAGTCGAAACTCATTGAAGAGCACATATCAAAGGTTAGGAATGGAAATATGGAAATAGGAAATTGGTTTGTTCATTGTGTGAAAAGGAAAATGAGTTATAGATGGAAAGAAATGGTAGGGCAAAGGGAAGAAGATTACTATGAAATTTGGGTCAATGATTTAACAAGTTCAGCATATTTAAAGTAGATCATTTATCGTGAAGAGAAGAAAGCGGAGGCTAAAAACAGTGCAGACGATAAGAAAAACAAGAGCATTAATTACGGTTTTATTTCGTACTTGTGAGTAAGATGATGGTATTCCTGGTAAATAATATATTGAAGGTTATTGTTAATTGATATGATTCCAATGTTTGAATTTCTATTTAAGTGTTAGGTTAACGAATATATGAGAACAAGTAATAGATTATGGAAATTTAATTAATGGGTGCAATTGATCTTTTGAATGGAGTAATTGAAGAACAATATCCATATTTGATAGTTTAGTGGTAAATGTCATGTAGTTAATGTTCTTTATTCTATGGTTGGTCACATGATGATGATAGGGAAGTATGATGATAAAGGAAAATAAGAAAGACTAAAATAAATGAACCTAGATATACAAAAAGCAAAAGTTTAGTAGTTTTAATGTATAGGATTGATGCGGTGATTTTTATTTTATTTTATTTGTTTACTTCAATAAAGAAGTTGTACAGAAGATAAAGGAAAAGGATGAAAAGGCATGTATAACTAAAGAGGTTAGTGGATGAAGTTGAAAAATGTGAATAATAAACAAGATTGTGTGAATAATGAGAGCTTAGTTTATTTTATTACTACATTGCAAAGTAGGAAGGAAATTGGAATGGCATTCAAGAATTTGTCGAATGATAAAAGGCGCAAGTACATTGTTGGAAGGCACAGAGGAGTTCATTTGAATGGAGAAACATCGAAGTTTGTATTGAAGTGTGTGCCAAAGCGATTGGCTTGCGTTGTGGGTAAACTTCGGATAGAACAAAAAGCAGTTGTGTGCTCTATTAGATTTGGGCAATTACTAGATATGAAGTGTAATAGTTTGAAACGAAAACTTTGTGAGTGGTTATTCCAGAGGGTTGATACGGCAAGGTCGGTATTATGTGTTAATGGTCGGGAGTTAGAGCTAGGTGCACAAAGTTTTGGACATATAATGGGTATTTCTGATGGAGGAATGCATATGGAATTAAATTGTGACATTAAACAAGTTTATTTATATGTAGAGACATTTGAAGCCACGCTAGGGGTATAAACATTAAGAACTTAGTTCAAATATTAAGTAGATCAAGTCGTGATAATGATGAATTTAAAGTAACATTTATGTTGTTTGCATTGTATTCAGTGTTATGTCCACCAGGGGGAGTCCATATCAATTTAGAATTTTTGTTTTCATTGACGGATGTGAAAAAAATAAAATTAAGGAATTGGGCATCGTTTTGCTTTGGTAGGCTAATGGATGGGATAACAAGATACAAGGAAGAGAAGTTGGCATACGTTGTTGGTTGTTTGCTTTATCTTCAAGTAAATATGCTTACAGCACAAGTTATTTTCTTTCTTTTGTTTGATTTAATTTTTTGATGGATATTTCCTATAGAAGTTGGATGTGTGATGAAAAACTGATTTACAATCCAGGGGCCTGAAAATTAAACAAGTGTTTAATTTGAAATCATTTAATCATTAACTTGTAAGATTTGATATATTATTAAAGACAATTGGTTATTTAATGTTTCGGTTTAATATTATGAATTCAATACTAATTTGCATTATTTGTATTATGTGTATATGAATCTTAGTGTTTGTAATTGTATTGTTTGTTTATTTTCTAATGTCCAAGTACTGTACATAAAATTTGTACAATATGGGAAAATTAGAAAAGATGCATTAATGTGTCCGGTTGTTAGGTGGGATGCTTATGAAATTAGAAGATTTATGAAGTGGTTGGATAAATAAGAAGGCATTGGGACGGACAAGGTATGCAAGAATGAATTTATGAACATAGATTGTAATTGTAGCTTTTTATGTAGGATGTTAATTAGAAATTCCGAGTATAATATATGTTCAAGCTTGTTCTATTTGCCTAACGGTATTAGTGTCGTATGAATAATGGTGACATGTGGGTGTTAAATTTGATACATGTGTCCATTCAAGGCCTATATTTAAAATGCATTGAGATGTGAATATTTGATTTTGATAGAATTGGCCCTTAGGATTGATGGAAAATTCAACATGAATTGAACTGGAATCACAAGTTGCAGAATGTTGTAAAATTTTTGGAATCTTGCATAATGTTATTTGTTTGTTAAGATTAGAGAACCTAGTGTTTTTTTAATATTTCATAATTTATTCTAGAATGTTATTTTATTTTAATATTTAGGTATGGACAATTTGGTTAATTCATGTGTTTGGCTTTCAATATAAAAAGGAAAACACTTAATTTGTCAAACTGTTTATAACACTTATAAAATATTTCCTGGGGAATTCGTGTGTTCTCTTTGATCTTGCTTTTGTTTGTGTCAAGTGAGGCCTTATATTTAATAGATTATTGGGGTTGGAAGGCCTAATGGTGAAAGTAATTACAATTTAAAAGGTTTATAATAAGAGTTATAGGTTGGTGTTTGTAAGGGATGGTTGAATAAGGGCTAACTAATTGAAAATTGGTAAATTAAGGTGGTATGAGTTTAGGATGTAACAATCGTTTGATCATAAGATAACATGTAAATGATTGATGATTGAAAAGAGGGGAAAAAAGTAAAAGTTAACTCGGTGAATTGGTTTAAGCATGTCATTGTATAATAATCGAATTATAATTTTAAATAAACGTAGGAATGTAATTGCACATTTGTATAATGGCGTTGCCGATGCAAGATGATAACAAAAAAATCCTTGCTGCAAGTTGCTTTGCGTGGGAGTGTAATGGAAGGTTACAAAGCAATCAATCAAGACAGGGCAACTTATAAATCGGTCAATACCAAGCAAAAAGAGTATGGTAATGGCATAAAGATTGGACAATGGTCACATGAGCTGCATGCCGATGTTGCTGATATAAACCAAGTGACTGTCGATATTGTTTGACAAATAAAGGACATAGGCAATTCAGTTGAAATTGGACAAATAATTGCTATGAATTATGAACCGATTGAAATGGATAGTTCAAGTGATAAAATTGTTGAATGGATCATATGGCATAACAATGGTAGTAGAAAGAAAAGTAAGATTGTGAGGAAGGATGATGCGGGTAATGAACATGTTGAATGGAGAAAAATGATTTCTTGTCTAACAAAAGACTACATATAAAAAAGCCTCTTTTTAAAAGGTTGGAGGTGAGTGATAAATACTAATTAGTTAGCGAGTAATTTTTGCTGTGATTTAGGGTTATTAAGCTTGTGTTCAGATCAATTTTAAAAGTCATTTTCTTAAGATAATAAATAATATGGGAAATTATTGTCAGGTTAAATATTATAACACATTGTTTACTTTTTTTGTGATCGAAATATGATAAAATAGATAATATGAAAAATTTATCATTCTTGATAAAGAGTCGTTTTATGTATTATGCTAAAATGCTTGTTGGGCTGGTGAACGGACAAGTGAATGATCAGGAAAGTGAATATACACATATAGGTTGTTTCAAGGCTGACCCATTTATTGTGCGTTGGTCTGTGTCTGATCTTCATATGAAGCTGATTGAATATATAATGAATGAAGATCTAGATAAAAGATATGGTGCTTGGTCCTTTAAGCATATGTTGAAAAACTATGCATTTTTAATCCATGGTAATATGTTAGTCTAACAGCTTGTGATTTTTGGCTGTTTTATAATGAATATGTTGTCGTTACAAAAATAAATTGGTTGAGTCGAAAGGAGATGTTGTCACTATGCCCAAAAAGATGGATAAATGGTTTGGTGAGTAAAAGGTGTTGGAGAAATTGTATGGTTGTTTAGTGGTCAGAAAATTAAATTTTCTTTAACTTAAATTCGTTCTTCTATGTTCAGATAATTTTCGTCGTTGTCGAAAGGCTATCAAAGAATGAACAGGAAAATGGCCCAAAGATTCCAAAGAGGTGGTTCTTTCCAACATATTTTGCAGTAAGTAATATGCCCCTTATGTCAATTTACGGTGTGCACAAGTTATGCAGTGACTAAAAAATGGAAATGATATTAAATTATGTATAGTGGATATAGTTCTGACAATTATGTTTTCATGTTGTTTCTCTGTATTTGTCTATCAAACATGTCCGTGAAGCAATATGATGTTTTAAGTTTTTGGACATGTGCATGTAACTACTATGATAGCCATTGTACTAGGCACATGAACAAATTGTTAGTATTATATATAGTTTGCCCATTAATTATTTAAATATAATTAAGTTGTTTAGTATTTAAAAAATATGAGCCATTGGAGTGGGATTGACAACTATCAAAAGTGGAGCTAAGCTAAAACGAAACAAAGTAGGACAATTTTGGGAATTTGTAGTCTTTTTTTATTTTGCAGATTGAAAGATCTTTGGGTTTTGTTTTATATTTGAAACAATGTGACATATGACATTCTGTAACATAACATAATTATTTGAATTTACTTAACAATAGAGCAATGGGCCTGTAATCTTGGTTATCTGACATGCTTGTGATTGGATACAGCAAAAGGTTTTGGTTGAAGAAAGTAATGTTTCGTGGCTAGGGACATGGAAAGGATTGAGGGTGGGGTACATGCAAGACTTGTCGCGCTGTAATCAGTTATGGAAAAACATTGCTACTAACAATACTGACGAACAAAATGCGATTTGTTGATATAATGGAATTTATGGTTGGCCCAGATATATATCCCAATAAACCATGAGGAGTTGCACTGGTATATTGTTGTTATGAACATTCCTCATAGATGTATTGAGATATGGGATCCACTGCAAAGTTCTTGGAGTGAAAATTCTTTATATGAATAAGCAAAAACAATGGTAATAGCAGATTATGTAGTGGTGAAGCATAGATGTAATAATTATAAAAAAGTGATTGTTATTTTAAAAAAGTAATTCAGTATTTGTTTTGTTGTAGATGAGTGGGCTTGATAAAGTATTGCAGGATGACATAAAGATGTTATTTGGAAGTGATTTCTTATTTAAGAGTTTTATTGTGGTTCACAGCAAGAGAATGCACAGACAATTTAATAGTTACGATTGTGGACTATTTGTCATCTGGTATATGCAGAACCTTGGGTAAGAACGGGAACTGGATGCAAATAAGGTATGTTGACAAGTTAAACACGATGCTGCATTATTTTAATGGTTAGAGTGGCATTTACAAATCATTATATATGTAGTTTTTGTATGAAAACTCTCTATATGGTTTCTGTTGAAATTGCATTATAATGATAGTAAGATTGAAAATTTTTCCCTGCTATAGCATATGTTTCTAGAACACTAGTAATATTTTGCATACTAAATTTTTAATCTTGGTTCATTTAGTTTATAATGGACTGTACAGTATGATTCATACAAGGCTGGAAAGAATTTGGTCATTCAGCTGTTGATGTGCTGTAATAACGAGGTGAAGGAAAAAATACTTGAATGTTCCCATAGATTTAGTGTAACAAACGAGGTTGAACAAAATGCACGTGCCAAGCTGTTCGAGAAGAAGTATCATGCTCAGTGCAGAAGGTCGAACCATAAGGGCCATGGCCATAGAAAGTAGGCTCAATATTTTATTTATAGTTCTGTCAACTAAGATGTCCAGAATCTTTTCCCATGATATTTCACATGTAAGCTTAAAATGGTTCACTTTCGTCTTTAAAGATTGACTGAACCTGGAACTAGAAAAAATCAATGCAACAAGTCATTGTTTAATTTTAGTTATTTACCAGCAATTGACCACCGAGATTGCTTAGTTTTTCTGTTTCTTTATGTGAGCTTGAGATTGGAATGTTGCCAGAAAATACTGGTGAGCCAACATCCTGCACAAATTAGGTTGTTGAAAAATAAAAATAATGTTGTGCTTCTGTACAATTTCCATAAAGAACATGGTCTCATAACATGAAGGGGAATTTTTTTTGAAAAAATGCCCCTTCGCTAATCTTTCCTATGCAATTGACAGCAAACATATGTTCAAGGAAAATTGAATCTTATTTAGATTGCTGGAAAAAACCAGAAAACCCACTGTTATTTCTCTTAATTTGTTGCCGAGTAACCCATGAATCACCAACACCAAACTATTTCCATTAGATTATCCCTTTGTCTAGAGCATTTGCCCTTAAAAGTATATTAAACATAAATTCACATATTCAACTATCTTCATTAATATCCTATATGTATTATGATAAAGGTTGAAAAATGGAAAGAACGTCAAATATTGTCGTCACATATTTTACTGTTACATGGATACAAAAAGTAAAACCTCCATTACAACCATTAGCTTTCAATTTCAGAAATGTATGCAAGTTCCTCAAGTTGTACGTTGTCATCAAGTACTACAGGAGTAATGTCCGATTGGTGCTTATTGGGACATATTGACATCTATCGAAATTGATAATCTAAAAAATATATAGATTTGGTTTTACAAATTCTGACTGCCAAAACAAACACCAAATGAAGTACGTATTACGAAATTGACATTACCAACAAGAAAACAGTTAAGGAAAATATCTTCTTTTAATTAGGTCAAATACTTGATACATCCTCTTAGATAAATAGACACGGTCATTGACCGTGCTGAGCTTTGATTTGTTTCCACAATGTTCCAAATATATCGTGACAAGATTGTTAACTGAACGCGGATCATTACATACGACTTCCTCAGTTAATATATACTTAATCAAATAGTTGAGACCAAGATATTTTCACACACACAAGAGGACGAGATAATATACATATAACACCAACACCGGTAGCATAAATTGAAGGAAAATAAAGGTACATAATACCTTAATGTGGATAATTAAACTTATAGAAGGCACGGATAGTTAGGGATGGCAAGGGGGCGAGGTGGGAGTGGGGATGCCTACCACATTCCCCACCCCATTAAAAACTTTTGCCTCCATTCCCCACCCTATTACCCAATAAATTTAGTAGGTTGGGGATGGGGAATCCCCACATGGGGAATGATTCCTCCATCCCCACCCCATTCCCCATTTAATTATTTTATAGTAGATATAAAAATATGATTTCAGTAAATTAAAAATTAGAAACTTAAAAAAATAATCACCATATTATAAAGTATTTAATTTTTTTTAAATCTCTAAAAATTTGAAACAATATCTAAAAATGATATTAAAAGTGAAAACTATTTAAAGAGAGCAGCACCTTAAAATAGAAAAGAAAATATAATAATGTTTTAAAGTTGAAAAATATTATAGGGTTTTCTTTTATTCATATTCTATTTATATTACATAAAAATTAAAAAAATTATTAATTGACATTATAGTTGATAAAATAAAAATTATTCAATAAGAGTTAAAAATATATTTATATATAATGAGGATTGGGGTGGGGAGCTCAATACCAAATCCCACCATGTTCACAATTTGGGGATTACTTTTCCCTCATTCCCCACACTATTCCTAAAAAATTATTAAAAATTTTCCTCATTTTGGGTGGGGCTCCATGGGACCCCAAACCCGTGGAGAATTTTGCCATCCCTACGGATAGTTTATTCTATCAAACTTTTAAGCATTACCATTTGAGGTATTAGTGGGAGACACACCTTTCAATCACCCCTAAAATATCAGTACACTAGAACTTTAAGACAATGTGATTAACTTGTATCTCTATTCAATGTTAATATAAGTAAAGGCTCCCTGATGTAAAATTTCAGGTAGTTCGATTTAATGACAATTGGAAGTTATTACTTTACTACGTTGGCTACTCCTATTGTACAAGAACTTATGGTAGAAATATTCATCTACAAATAACATAAACAGTTACAACAGTTAAAAAATTTCAGATGCAATGAAATTATAAGTGATCGTGATAATTCAAACTACCAAATAATTCTTATTGCTTGCATGTATTTTGCAATATAGATCATTCATGCAATCTTATAATATCCTCCTATAATGGAATATCCTGCAATTTTGAGGAACCAAATTTAAAAGTACCTAAAAGAGATCATCATATCGACCAAATTAGTATAATATATATGTGCCTAGTTGTATGACGTGTGCTCAGTCCAGAAGCGATCAATGGTGGCTGAATTATATGATAATTCACACTGACTTTGTGGCAGCGCAAATGCATTATTACAGCTGTCTCGACTCTGTTGTTCGTACTGCTCAATTGTTGATGGAATAATAAATAGAGTCAGGTCAAATATGCCATTACTGTTGGTATTTCTATTGTCATCACTGGATGCTTGTGAGGGCTGCGATGGGTTAGGATCTGTATTGTCAACTGAATTGATCTTGCTCCAACCCAAGCAATTAGTGTTTGAATTTTCCTTTTTGTCATCTAACATGTTTTCACTATTTTTATTTATGCCTTTAAAGTTGCATGGGATCTGTGCTTCCATATCCTTGCAAGTTTTTATTGTGTGTCCGGATTGGCCACATCTTCTACATTTCCTTGACTTGTAGGGCCTCGACTTTACTTGTTTATGTGATCATTTTGTCAGTACATATGAAGGGTCTTTAATTAGTTGCGGGTTTCCTCCCCTCTGTCTATCATTCGACTGTGTTGAAGGCAATGACATAGCCTCAAGACCCAATGTCAGATCATGAATAGTTTTAATTGCTTCATTGTAGGCATCTATGCTTTTTACTGCATACTTGTTTAAGTTTCTACAAGCTGAGTGGATCGAGCCTATCCAAGCTTGAGTGCTCATAATGTTATTTGCAGTGGAGCCTTTGTTGTGTCAGCTGAAGTAATAATATTTTGTAGATAAACATAATCAAATTTTCTTAATGGTAACTTGTATCGTCTTTACATTTGTAATAACAAGATTTATAAAAGTATAAGTGTTGAAAGTAAATTTTATAGGGCATATAGCCCCAATTAACCTATAAATATCAGTAAACTAATGTAAAATATAACTAAAATAATTAGAGCTGCAAAAGTCCAACGCATCGTTTTATGTTTACAAGCCATATGCATTAAATGGCTTATGTTATTGGCGGCCCAGTAATAAAGGTCATATGCAAGCTGAGAAACCTTATTAAAATGAATGAAATCCCATCGCAGAGACCACCTTGCAAATACAAAAAGGCAACAAAATCCATAAATTCTATTAAGCGGTAGTCAAAGAATCATATAATTATTTCATAAATTTCAGCTTAATTACATAGATTAGTGACGAAAGCAAGTGACATCGAACACAAGATTGTCGTTATCTTCACTTTTAAAAGGTATTGCAAACAATAACCTTGTATAATGCCTGCTGAAAAATTTGTCAACTTAATTGGATTAAACTATTCTTTTGTTGGAAATTGACGTCTAATGGTTGTTCTTATATATGGATCTGTTTTGGGTGTTTCCGGCATTAAGAGCATATAGTGTTGAGGGAAAAAAATTTTCAATTCCATAGAGGTACAAAATAAGTTGTCAAATTTATATTTTTCGTCATTGTGTAAACTTCATATCTCATATATGAACAATTGATACAATAGCCAACTAAAAATTATAATGTCTGCATGCGAAGATAATGAATAACATTGACAAAATTAATTATGTGCCACGATAAAAGTTAAAGTATCTGCAAGTGGCAATATTTGTTTTTTTTCCATGCTACTGTAACAACTATAAACATCATATGTGCAGCAAAATTTTTTGGAAACATAGTCAACTAAACGTGTTTGATGGTAATGTTATATGTTCATGGACTTCACATCAGACAAATTGTAAAAAATGATAAATTTTGGTTATTCAATATGCAAGAAAAATTATGTAGTTCATTGTATCATGAATAATGCCTTTGTAATACATGTAGGTATGAAGGAGGTAGGTGGAATTGAAAAAAAAAATTTCACAATCTGGGGGGACACAATATGGGAAGCCTGGTGCTAGTTGATAGGCATTGGTTTGGCCAGCTCGGCAGGCTACTGCATAAGACGAATAATTAGTATGAGAATTTGTCTGAAAAGTTGACGATGATAGTCTTTCATTCGTCGGACAATTAAGTGGTAGGATGCTAGATAAGAATGATATATAGAATCAATTATCTATCCGGGACAATGTGTATGTATGAGAACATTGTGGGACATTTATCATAAATCATGGGGAATATTGACGGGGCTGCAATAAGTATAATCAAGGAAAATGAAGATGACATAACAATATCGGAGTCAGGATTTCGTGATTAAAGGAGTCCACTTGTGCTTCATTCTAGACGAATAACTGATGTCTGGTAAGATTCTCTGTTAAACATAATAGATCAAAAACAAATTCAATTGAATCATGTACAATAACGGAATTTGGTATTTGCAAGAAGCTGGACTAAATTGCATAACCCAAATGTGTGGATTGAGAATTTGCATGGTTGATTAATGGGGCTGCATTGTACATGTAGTAATTAGTACATGGTTTACAACATTATTATATTATGTCAAATTACCACAGTCGCTGGGGTTAGATGCAGTATCACCATGGGAGAAGCAAAAATAGAGAGATGACTGTTGTGCAAATTTTATTTAACTCGCAAGTGCACGAATCTATTGTAGTATAGATCAATGGTGACGAGTGTCGATCCCACGAGGAGGTGGATTTTAATTGTGTGTAGAATTAATTTTGTATGAGGGTGGTTGGATTTGTGATAAAATGATTTAGATTATCTTAAAATTGAAATTGAAATGGTGAGAATAAATTGATGATAAATTAATTGAAATGACGTATTTGGGTATCGGGATCCGTATCAACATGTACCATGGGCTAAATATTCCTTATTAATGCCAATTAAATCAAGAGGAGGAAATCCACACCTCATGAACCACACTATAATCAATATGGTGCTAAGGGCTTATCATGCCAAATAATAATAACCTTGTACTAGGGAACCGGTGAAAGAAGAGGCGGTATCTAGACAAGATTAGTATTATTTGTCGACGAAAAATCAAATCATCCACAAAAATTAGAGGGGAAGAGAAAGTAAATTTACCAAATAAAGCCCATGACACATATTGAGACTTCACCTTCAACCCAAGCTTGAAAAAAAATTAGCTACTCATAATTGAACTAAGGGCAAAATGGAAATTTATTAAAATACGTAGAAAATACAAGATGGAGAAGGAATTACAGAAAATAGAGTCCAAAAATGGATTCAGAGCTGCCAAATTAGGGGGGAAAAGTCCCCTTTTAATAGATACATTGAGTAAATCATGGCCATCGGATAAAAAATAGTTTGGACGCTCAAGATTGCGCCACGTTATCAGTCAACAGTACGCGGTGTGAACAGTGACACGGTTTGACCACACGGTTTGAACAGTGACACAGTTTGAATAGTAACGCAGTTTGGTTGAAAATAATCTCATGTGTTGCATGTACCGTACGCGCGTTTTTGGGCCCACTATTATGCAGCCACGTCACCATCAACAGTACATAAGAATTTTAGTCCAACAGGATCATGACACCTCATCAGTCAATGTCATATCATCGGTCAATGCCACATCATCGATCCGTCTATGTGAACAGTGTCGTGAACAGTAACGTATACAATACCGTATATGTGAATAATATCATACATGTGAACAATGTCATTTTTCCTTTTATGCTCCTCCTAAGGTTTTCGACTGTCCTGAGTTCAAAAGTGATGTCCGTTTTGCCGTCTGATCTCTCGTTTATTGTGAAATGACTATAATGCCCTTAAAATACATAAAATATTTAATTATAATACAACACACATAATGAAATGACAAAAAACTTAAATAGATAAAAGTAAGGGTATTACTAAAACTTGAAGTGTAAAATGATGATTTTCTCCTTTATAAATATACATTTTCCAACACTTAATAATGACCAATTAATAGTCATTGTTAATGTATTGCTATACAATAGGTAAATTATTAGAATGCAATTTGCTTATCTTCGCAAAAATATTGGGTTTGTATTGTGATCTATGTATTCTACCTATGAAGCATAAGACAATACATACAGTTTTTTAAACAAATATGTTGTAGTTATAATTATGTTTATTGCATGCCATGACTTTCATATTCCCAGTTAAGCTTGCTCATTCCGTGTCATTTGTTTTCATCTAATATTAAAAATGGTCTAATTAAAAACAGTTTTTGAAAGAATAATTAAGGGGTGTAAATGTGACGAATAGATTTAAGTCTTAATGTGATGGGCTTGCGTAGATGTAATCAAATCCATTGTTCTTTATGATAGGTCATAAGCCATAAACATTGTAAGCGGGCATTAAATAAGGCATGGGATTGAAGGCCTATAATTACCACTTGTGCATCAAATACGAGAACAAAATCTATGTATAAGATTATGTTTTGAGGAATTAGTCACAAATTTAATATAAAAATTCACACCTTGTTATCCAAGAAACAAAAAAGTAAGGATGAACATTAGTGGAATGTAATCTTGCAGAAGAAGTACAAAGTCGCTGTCAATTTGGGCCTCTGCGACAATTCCGTGTACTAGGAGCAAGTCCATGTCAAATGTCCTCAAACCTGGGCCATAAGTCTGTCAGAAGGGTGAAAAAAGAGATGGTGGACATTAATCAGATTACATGTGGAACTTAATAAATCAGTAACAGCAGCATCCCGCTACAAAATTTTTATTGGAAAATGAGGTAAAAATTAAAAAAAATAAAAGAAAACCCTCTGGAGTGGGAGTGAGTATATGAACAGTTGCTGAAGGTCAAGCATTCTGACAGAAACCATGGTGACCACTTTGCCAACATGCTTGCGCGCAAAGAAATCTAAGAAATATTATAAAGCCCAGGCACATAAGAGAGAAAAGGGTGATAGTTTGTAATCCAATTTAAAATTATAAGGTGATTTCAGTCCAACAAAGCACACAATGAATGGCGCAAGGTAATTCTTGTCTTCCTAAACTTAAAACTGAAAATTGTGTTTGCGCACTGATTACATTATGTTTTTTATCTAATATATAATGCAATTTATTTAAAACATTATAGAAATGTGAGCATGTAAGGCAAAGTGAGAGTAGCTAGAACAAGAATATCAAAGTTCCATGTTTTAAATAATTTGATGTCTTAAAATTATCCATTTTCAATGTGTACTTAACTAACTTAGTTAAGATAGTAAAAATATTTAATAAATTGATAACATGTTTCAATTGTCCATGTCGATTTTGGGCATGCTAGGGAAGATAAAAACAACGATTTATAACATTTGGGTAGCAACATTAGTCGATGGAACTCATAAAATTATAGTTAAGATAGTAATAAACTAATGACATATTGCATACGCTGATATGATAAGCAACGCCGAAAATGCTTATAAGATAAAAAAAATTTATAATTAGCCAAATTTGGCAAGTGAAGCAACTTTCTCAACAACAAATGATTGTCACTGGTGTAAAGTTTATTTGGAATATTATGATAATTCTAAAAAAGTTTATTTTATATGCATTATATAGATTGATAACAAAGATAAGTTCAATTAATAGCAAGCGCACATAGAAATAGAAGAAATGTTTTATTAGTTGAGAGATGAAAAGAATAGATACTTATTATTTAGTAGTGTAGATATACTATTAATCAGTAATCAAGTAACAGTATATATCTTGATGCATTACATGAGAGTAGTTAATTTATATAATATAATTATTGGGTTGCAATGGAAGTAAGTTTTGCCAAAAGACAAATTACCATCTTTGATCCTCAAACAGAACTTATACCGAATGAACAAATGATTCAATGGATTAGCTGCTTGCGAGAATTGTTGCCTTAAATGTTGATTGCTTGCTCAAGATTCCACAGAGAACATCTGACGCTGCGTGTTTCCACTGATCCTTACGATGTCGTTAGGGTGACTGTTGGTGTACCCCAGCAAAGACCTGGATCTGGGGATTATGGTGTCTTTGTGCTCAAGATCATTGAATACTTATGCACCAAGTCTTCTTTCAATTTCGGTCCTCATGATGGGCCTATTCTGAGGCAGACGATAGTTGTGTGTATGTTGAATGATCAAATTATCTGACCGCTCTGCATAAGTTTATGTTTCTTAGAAGCATCACAACAATAAACTTTTGTTGGTTTTTTGTATACTAAGGTAGTCTATTTTGAATGCTATGGATTGTCGACCATTTTGTTTTGGTGATATTTTGCAGTGATTGGGTAAAAAAACTTTGTATCCACTGATAATTTGTTGTTACTCAGTTGTCTTATATATGGAACTTATTGCATTATTTATCATATTATCATTATTGGATTATTGTCTTTTTGTTGTAACAAATTTAATTTTATATATGTTATATAGTAATCTTCTACTTTTATATTGATGATAAACTTGTTATAATTTATTTTCTTTGCTGCAACTCAGTTTCATGTTTACTTGACGACTCATTTGTTGTTTTTTACTTTGTAGTCCATCCAATTTCTTGTACTATGTTTTGTCATAATTAATGTGCCCCATTACTCCATTTTTAGTTGCATGATGCGACATCTTATCAATGTTATTATGCTGCACATATACTGAATAACTCATCAATTAACATTTTTTTTGTCATTTTTTCGACTAACCATTCAGAATTTCGTTCATATACTTTATTAGATTAATGTTGTTTATCAGACCCAAATGAAATTCTGGTAGCCATCAAATTCATATCAATATGTAACGAAGTTACTCGTTTTCTTCTTAAATCCAAGTGCCCATAATTTTACACTTATGATATTAATTAAAAGTTAATAACAATTTACACAAGGTAACCCCATATAATATTATAAGAACTAAGTTAAAAATATTAAAGTCATTTTTTACCATTTCCTAATTATATAACATATCAAATAAAACAATGTCAGGACCTAATTCAATCAATCAAATAGCATTAGTGTACTATGACACTACATATAAATAGTTAAGACATATTATGTTACACATATATAAATAAGTTTTACATTGATTCTAATTCATTTATATAGTGCTTAAATTTACACCCATAACATAAAAAGTTCCACGTTTTATATGCATATCACGTCAAACTTGCATAACACAATTAATTTATACATAAATAACCTCACAATATACACACATTAACGTAAAAGCATAATTATCCATGCTACATCCTTCTACTCTCACCAAAGTTTAGTATTTTTTTTTTCTCATTACAACAATAGTTGCCTACTTTGCTTTCTGGGACGCAACCCACAAACTTCCTATTTGCTGGACTGACACATATCTACAATTTACATAAACAAAACGTTCAGTAAAATTTCGTATGAAGAAAGATAATCAAATAAGGAAATTTCAAGAAAGATGAAATACAAAGTAATTGAAAGAGTTCAAATCTCATGTTCTCCAATCAACTGTTTATTGCAAGAAACTTCTCTTTTTTTATTCTCAGTTGCCATAAATGTTGATGGATCGTGTAACTTTGCAGATAAACTATCTGAATCATTACCAGCCTCTATTGGCGCTCTATCAGCAATACATCTTTGGCAACATTGTTGGAATAACGATGGAATTTGGAAAAAAAATATTAGTGTTGTCTATCTTATATATCCCAAATTCTTATCTTTACATAGTGTTTAGCACTGAAAGTATCACTCTAGCATAAGTCATTGTTCATAATAGTATATATTTTAGGGCCATCTCTCGTAGTAAGATAGAACTATGGCCTTTGCTTTCATCTTCATGCTCATTAACTTAACTTTCTACTATGGTTTCCTCCCATTGAAAGATTGGAAAAGCTTTAAATCCCCGGGCCAATTTTACAAACTTAAATGAGAATCCCCCCATATCCATACATAGCCAATACGTTCGACAACATATGTTATCTACACCCAATACACTACATTTAAAGTCCTCAATTAATGACTAAAATGTTATATTTTACTGTATTTTCCTATTATGCCAACAAAATGAACAACATAAACCATACTTCTACTAAATGAATCTCAAATCCATTTGTCTACATGAATTTTTAAATTCCATCCCTGCAGATTATTTTGTCTGTTTTCCTTTTAAAGCAGTCTTTCACATTAAATCTACTGACAATTATTCAAACATGTTAAAACATAAGACCAAAAAAAAAAAACGAAACAAACTCGTTTATCCCTGAATTGTAACATACTCATGCTTTAGGATGACAACCCATTATTTTCAATCCTAACTATATGCACATGCCATAAAAACATAACATTTTGTATAGGTATTTCCCCAGAGACAAGTTCTACACTTCAAACACTTGCTCAACTATTTGTTCCATTGCATAATATTTTCACTTTATCGATAACAATTCATATGTAAATGTTAAAATGATATTACACCAAAATAGGTTAAATCATACTGAATATTTTCACTTTCGACCTTAATAATCAAATCATACTCACTTCATCGACAAAAAATCATATTGACTTTGTTAGTAACGAAAGTATTTCAAACTAGTTTAAATCCATAAATTAATTTGTAAAGTGATTAACATGTTCAATATTAACCAACTATGATTCGCAAACGCTATTTAGACATTTCATCGAACAATTGGTGCATATGGGCCGTTTAAGAATTTGAAGCTAGATTAAATAATGAGCATATTCGACTAAATGCTAAACCAATTAATGATATTAGTCCAATGAAAGACAAAATAACAAAATCTTTTATAAATTTTCGAATCACTCTCTAACCTCTGAAACCGCAGCTCCCCGTCATTTCTCTATGTACTAGTAACGAACATAACTCTGAAATCAATTTTTTTCCCGCTTTTTTCAACCTTTGTTAAGTTAACTCCATCATATAGATGTTTGAAATTTTCACAGATAACGTTTTAGAAGGGAGCTGGTGTAGCTTCAATAAGCAAGTCATCATATTATCGAATGTGAATTTTTAAAACCACGTTTAAATTTTTCAATTTGAAGTTTTTCATCTCTTTTCGAATTTTTCATTGATAAGCGCCCGAGATTCAAACGGCTATAATAAGGAAACCATAGGTTTGACTTTACCATTGACCCATTTTGTAACTGGTTTCTAACCGGTTTAAACATAATTTTCTTAAGAGAAATGATAAACAAACTAAAGGACGACAGAAACGATAGCGTGGGCTTGCCGTATCATGCGTTCCCTTAGGCCAATTTGGAAATGAATAGGACCACAATAAATAATAAAATAAAAAATAAAAAAACAACTCAAATATCTTCCTTTATCTTTTTCCTTGTACGTTATCCAGCAAGATCTCCTCCCTCCCCTACCACTTGTTCTCCAGATTTGTTTAATCCCCTCCACTCGCTTGGAAACGGTAGAACTTCGTTAGCTTCATCTCTTCCCTTCATCATTTTCGTTAACTTCATCCCCATCACTCCCTTCGTTCCCTTCGTTAACTTCATCCTCATCACCATCCAATGTTGTAGGCAGTATCAGAACTCGTTCCCAAACGCCTGCTGACGATCGATCTACAACGGAGCTTATCACCAGCAAAACAACTGAAAACGAAAAAACTTTTCCTCCGTTTCAGTCATCATTAAGGTCCCATTTAACTCTCTCTATTTCTCATTCTTACATAATCAATATTTTGTATCAATTTTTGTCAAATAAATAAAATAATAATATTTTGTTTTGAATTTTGTGATATATTTTATTGTGTATGATAGTTGTGTGAAAGGAATAATGATAATTATGTAAAAAGAAAAAAATAAATTACGTGATTTGTGATCATTTTTGTGTGATAAGTTGATTTGGGAAAATATTGTATTTGTGATAATTTTTGGCTTTGAAATGCCCACTGCTGAAGAGTCCATTAAAATGAGACATATGTAGAATACAAGTAGTTTCATTTACTAGTAAATAAACATAAGAAAAGTCAAGTTACAATAACTTCGTGCATTCAAAAGGATATTAAATAAAAATGTACGTTCAAAATTTAGTCTAGAATATTTATGAATGAAACTTACAGAGGCAGCTCTTTCAGACTTCAATCGCTTCTCGACAAAGTTAGCAAGTTTCTTAGCATAAATTTCTCCAGCATCACTGTCTAGAATATTTATTTGTGATAATTTTTACTTTAAAATGCAGCGAATTTTTGCATAATATTTTATTTGAATATTAGCTTTGCATTCTGCATAATGTTTAATTTAAGAAATAATTAGTGATGATTTGTTTTGTTTATACATATTAAGAGGATGGTTACTGAACCTTTTAACTTTTCCCTATAGCAGTTCTATATCCTGAGATGCATGGTTAGAAATTTAAATTTATTACTAATGTTTTGCATTTTGCATATAATATTTGATCTGAATTTTTCCAATGTAGAATTCAAATGCCTACTCAAAGTTGTTATGTTGTTTTCAAAAGACGAAAGCTGGCATATACAATTCTTGGCTTAAATGTCAAATGCAAGTAAATGAATTCAAAGGGAATTCTTATCAATCTTATAAATTTTTGTTGGATACTGAAATAACCTACAATGATTACAAAAAAAGGCATGAAAAATTGTCAAAGACATCCAATATGTTAGAAACTATAAAATTTATTGTGGACACACTCGAAAAGGGGGTGCAAACTAAATGTCTACATGCGACAAAGTTGTGCAAACTAATAAAGGCATAAATGATTGTATTATTCTGCCTATATTATCCATTGTATGATATATTTTAGGGATAATCATCGCTATATGTATTTTGTATAAATGAAATTGTACCCCGTGTTATGTATAAATTTAAATAATTTAAACAAAATGATTGTTATGTATAAATTGTAACGTCTAACTATAAGAAGGAATAATCTTTTCCTCTAGACCCTATGCATGTCTAGAGATATTATGTGTATCAAAAGAAATAATAATAATGCAATGATACACAAGTCGCCAAATCTAACATATATTATTGATCCATCACTACAATTTCAAACATTTAAAGTCAGATCTAAAATATATCATTAATCCATCACAATAATTTCAAAATTTTAAAGTTTAATTAAACACATAACATTATTTGATCACTACAATTTCAAACATTTAAAGTCAAATCTAACATAATTTCAAAATTTTAAAGTTCAACTTAACACAAAACATTATTTTATCACTACAATTTAAAGCCAAAATACAAGTCAAGCATCATGATTGTTATCTTCATTACGCTGATGCTGCTGTAGTAATTGTTGGAAATTCGTACTTTGAGATCCTTGAAAGGTCATCGAAGGAGAAGAATAATGCAACTGCAAAGTATACGGTGGGACTGGTTACCATAATACATAAAAATAAACATCATATTACATTACAGAAATATTAAAATATAAGTATACATTAACGACTTGAAACAACAACTTACTGTGTGCCAATTATAAGGAAATGGCTAATAAATGTTGCTTCCACCGAATTGGGATGGGTACATCGGCACCAAATCAAATAATAAATATATGTAAAATTCATATAAAAATCTTAAAACTAAAATTAAATAATTTAATTCTTACACTATAATAGTCCAGAGTGCCGCATTGATTGAGATTTCTGTAAATAGTATTTCCTTCTTATAGCGTCTACATATGTCCAATCTTATACTTAGTTACATATCCTCGAAATAAAAGAAAATTTTAAAAGAAAAATTCACAAAATTTACCGTGGCTATGTTGTTTCCTTGTGTAGAGATTTCATTAGGCGCATGATAAGATGATGGGGCGTTTTCTTGTAAATCCTACAAGATTATTAAAGGCAATTAAACTAAGACCAAATTAATTAGAAAAGAGATATTTGTTTTTAATCATACTTTATTTTTTGTGCAGCCTTGTTCTTTTGAACGAATTTCTTACGAATCGAAGATTCTTTCATTAGGCAAGGTAGACAGCCTTTATGACATATCACTACTGAATCATTTAGTGCAAGTTGAACATTGTTGCTGCTATAACTTACTTCGCCAGTAACAGTTCTTTCCACACTCTCACTGTGAATTTGTTTGTTGTTGCTACAACTTGCTCCACCAGTATTAATTTTTTCCACATTTTCACAGTGAATTTGCTTGGGCAAATCCTTCATTGCTTTCTCAATCTAATCCAACACCATTTTATAGATATTTTCATTATCAGAGGCTATGTCTGCAACCTCACTAAAAGTGTTACAAATTTTTTTCATATCTTTCTTGCTGGATAGACAAATATGCACATCATACTTAACTTTCACCTTACTATAGTATCTCCTCACATATTTCTTTCACCTTGATAAAATGTATATTTCTAAAAGTAATTCAACTGAGTCACGTATCAGCACTGCAAGGGCATGCCTGCAAAAAATCCCCCTAAACTGGAATTTTGAATATATATACAATTAATTTCACACTCAGCTTCTTCGAAAACAACCTCAAAGATGCCTCTCTGACCTTGCCCAAATGATTCAATTATTTTATATATTGATCCCAAAAAATCCAATATATCACAATACATCAGAGCAGTCAATTATTCTTAGAATTCTTTAAACTTAGAAATGGTGTACACCTCTTCAACTTGCCTCTCCATCGCATATCTTGATACATATGGTGTCCTTTTACTGAAACACTTGGCATCTGCTTGCCATTCTAATTCATCTTTCCTCCTCAATGCATTTTCATATTGCTTCACAAATTATTTCAATTTTCTTTTGAGTTAACAAATCCATCAAAAAATGCATTCATACTTTCACCTCGCTAAGTTGTTGACATTCCTGCCCAAAAAACAGTCTTTTAAATAGCATGGGACCCAACAATGCCTCTCATCATATAAACCATTTAACCAATCATTACCCCATGAATCATATTCTGTAATCATGCCATGCCAAGCTTCCTCGAACGCATCATAACTCAATGAATTATAAACAGCATAAAGCAAGAAAGATATAATACATTCACGTTCTTTAAAAGCCCATAACTTCTCGAGCACTTTTTTCATTATGTGCCATAAACACAATCGATGCCTAATAATAGGAAAAACATTTTCAATTGCCTTTTGTATTGTCTTGTCTTGATCTGTAATGATATTAAAGGGAGGAGAATCAGACATGCATGATAACCACACCTCAAATAACCACGTAAATGGCTCTATATCCTCACTTGAAATCAATCTGCATCCTAACAAAATATATTGTCCATGGTGATTAACTCCAACAAATGGCGCAAATGGCATGTCATACTTTAATCAATCCTCTTCATCCAAATCAATGCTAAAAAAAAACCATTACATTTTGCTTGCTTTTTCTGGGAGTACGTTAAAAGTGCCATAGCATTTCCTTCCTCAAGCAGTAATCGCCTTATTTTGTCAACAAAATTTCTACAATCTTTTTCTAAAAATGACACATTTTCATACCCACCAGCTCCAACAATAATAGAATTGAAATTTTGGGCAATTCTAATTCCCACAAAATCATTCATTTTAATTCATTTTTTAGCACTTGCACTAATTCTGCGATTGCATGGGAAATACCTAGCTTTGTCTGGACTCAATCCATGGTTGTGTTGAAGATTTAAAGTTCGAAGAATCCATTTTCCATCTTCATTTAGATAACCTCTAATTTTTGCATAACAACCATTTTTCACATTCGGTTTCGGCTTCAATACATTAGCAGATTTACTTTCTGACTTGCCGCTACGCCTACATGCAAATGTCGCATATTTTATAATTTCATCAGTCCCCTTCTTAGTACTTCGAACCTTCACAGGAAACCCTCTTGTTTACCATAAGATTTGCAAAATGCAAACAATTCTTCATGACTATCAAATAACATTCCAAGAGCTAGCTCACATTTGTTTGGTTGCACAATTTCATCTACATCGTTAGCTCTTGTTTCTTGCAACTCTTCAAATGCATGCTCATTTTCCAAATTCTCCATTTCTACAAAATAATTAACATTTGCATTAAAAATTTTATATAACATTTTTGGCCAGTAACAAAAAATCCTAACAATTTAAATATATAAAACACATCCACAAATTTTTACAATTTATTCCATTATCTCCAGCAATTTAAATTAAAAAATTTATAATTTATTCCATTATCTCCATAAATTTAAATTAGAAAAATCCTAACAATTTAAATATATAAAACACATCTGGAAATTGTTATAATTTGTTCCATTATTTTCAGCAATTTAAATTTAAAAAATCCTAACATATACAAAACACATTCAGAATTGTTATAATTTTTTCCATTATTTCCAGCCATTTAAATTAAGAAAAATCCTAACATATATAAAACACATTCAAAAATTGTTATAAGTTTTTCCATTATTTCCAACCATTTAAATTAAGAAAAATCCTAACATATATAAAACACATTCAGAAATTGTTATAATTTTTTCCATTATTTCCAGCCATTTAAATTAAGAAAAATCCTAACATATATCAAACACATTTAGAAATTGTTATAATTTATTCCATTATTTCTAGCCATTTAAATTAAAAAAATTCATAACAATTTAAATATATAAAAAGCACAAATCTATGAATTTTTACAATTTAAATTAAAAATTCTAACCATTTAAATATATACAATTTAATTATTTCTAACGATTTAAATATATAGAACACAACAAGAACCCGTCACTTAATGAGTTTAAGCATATCAATAAGCGAGGTGTAGAGAGATAGAGAGGACAGGAAATTGATGTTTTCTTGTTAAATGCAAAATATGGCTCACGTTAAATGCACAGCTAAAAGAGAGATGAGAGATGCAGAGAGAGAGAGAGAGAGAGGACAAGAAAAAAAATTGATTGTTAAATGCTGATATTGGCTCACGCGTCATGTTAAATTTAATTTTTTAAATTGATTGTGGGCCCATGACTGAATTTACGCATGCTTATTTTTTAAAGAGAGAGGGGATAGGAACCGACAGCATGTGCTGTCGATTCTGTCTTATTTTTGTCTTCCCTAAGTCTAAATAGCAGAACTCTTTTTTTAATGCCCCTTACTGCCACGTGTTGCTCGTTGGTAATTTAATTGACCATATCACTTCTGTTTCTTATATCAAATGTAACTTAAGCTAACCCAACTTATAATTATGCAAAATTCACTTATTCTTACACATCCACTACTTTGTTTCTTAATTTTATATTAATTTGTCGGATCAGGCTATGGTACAACAATGGCACCGTATTACAGTTGCATATAGCCGTTGAATGCACTTACATTGATGGGGTCTACTGACATCCAATAGCTGGATGCAACTGTGGCACGGTACCACAATTGCACCTAAGATTTCCCCTAATTTATTTTTGTTGTAACTTAAAATAAATGTACGGTAAAAAAAAAAAAAGAAAAGCAGCAATTGACTTCTACATGTATATGTATAATTTCCACTGACTGCATGGAACTTGAAAGTTTCTTGCTAGTGAGATAAAATTTAAATACAATAATGAGACAAAAAAACACCCAAGAAAAAACAACAATTACGCAGAACCGGAAACAGATTATAATAATGTTCATTAAGTACCAATTAAAATGTTGCCATAAGAACAATTAAAAAATAATAAAATTGACTGGGGCAGATGGGCGGTTAAAACTTGAAGGGGTAAGTCAAAATGCATTCATGATTTCATATCTTGTAACAGAACAAATCAATGGCTTCTAGTCCCCCGCAGTTCTTCAAGGTTATTCTTCCCCCTTCACTGGAACTCAAGAAGCTGGTAATTAATTAATTCCATAGTTTTTTGTTTCATCTTCTTTATTTGATTTGATTATCACGGAGTTCTATTCCTCAGTTCCCTCTTCTAGCCTTTAAACAAGTTTCAACCACTTTTGTGTATTTAGATTGCGTGGCTTTGCTTCACAACCATCCTGAAACTTATTATTTCAGTTCCCCTGTTCGTAGTATTGTTTAAAATTATTTTAAAGGTTCGCACGGGAATGAGAAATCTCATCTAATAAGTAATTACCCTAGACGCCAAGGCCTGCCTATTTGTAGCGTTTTTTTCAATAAATGTATTGCCTAATCCTGATAGAAATTCAAACTTAATGGTACAATCAAATTCAGTTTCTTTCTTGCCTAATTCTGATTTCAGTTCATAGGAAAATTTTCTTTTTTTATTCGGATAGATTATTGCCTAATTACAATATTTGCATGATATATGCAGCGGATTCCACCAAAGTTTGTGAGAGATTTTGGGCACGAACTTTCTGAAGATGCCACCCTTGCTGTACCTAATGGTCGTCCTTGGCGAGTCCGTTTGAAAAGAGATGAGGGGGGTGTTTGGTTTGATGATGGCTGGTATGATTTCGCAAAATATTATTCAGTCTCTGCCGGGTACTTTTCGGTCTTCAACTATGACAAGAATTCAAATTTTCGTGTCCTTATATTCGATTTCACCGCTTGTGAGATTAATTACAAGCGTGAAGAAGGTTCAAAACTTGACAAAAGAAGTCGTCAATCTGCTGCTAATTATTCCTTTGAGAACTTCAAAGCGAAGCACAAGTACCGTGAGTGTGAGCCACAAATCAAGAAGTGCAGAAAGGAGGAGTTTGTGGAGAAAAATGAGTCAGATGATGATGGTGGTGGTGGTGGTGGTGGTGATATTGAATATAATTTGTGGGATTTACTTACAGAAATGGGGATATGCATTTCCAAAAAACACAGAGCTTTTTCGACAGAAGAAAGCAAGAGAGTGGTCAAAATCGCCAGATCACTGAATCTGAAATATCCCACATCATTGATCATCTTGCAGTCAAGTTCAATAACGCACAATCGTGTGGTAAGCTCTTTGAATAAACACTGTTGACTGTATAGTTTCTTTTGAATTTGAAATAGTTTTATGTTTGTGCAGTATGTTCCAGTCACCTTTGCTAGACATTTTACGAGCAGGGATGCCAAATCTATGGAGGTGCGAGTTTCTAATGAAAGACAGAAGTGTATGAATATGCAAGTTTGTTGGAGAGAAAATGGTGGCTTTGCTCTATCAATGACTGAAATCGTGGAGGATGAGAATTTGAAAGAAGGAGACATTTTCATCTTTGAACTTATCTGCAAAAGGGATGCTGTTTTGAACCTTTCAATATATCATCTGTAAATCATTTCTTATCTGTGCACTGCATGGACTTTAAGATATTGATCATTATTGAGGAGGCTGTGACTTTGAAGTTGATCTTCTTGTGCAGTTTCCATTTGTTTATTTCGTTTGTTTGAGGGAATTATAAGTTGTTGTCACCTGGCCTGCTGTTTCAGATTATGACTAAGGAGCAAGAGTTGAAACTGCAGCAGCATAGTACAAAATTAAGCTTAAAATTAGTTAAAATTGATCTTGCTCGCATCCACACCCACTAGATGGCTTGTTTTGTTCCGTTTTGCTTTCCGTGTTCATATTCACACCCACTTATAATTTACAATTACAACAAAGCCCTTAATTTTATTAAAAAAACTATTTAAAAATCATTCATCATCCACCAAACACAATAAATTGTCATTCCATAATTATTTATTTTTTCTATGGCATCACCACAATACAGATGGACTAATCAAACAAAAGAAACCCAATCATATCTGAGATGGGCTTAGAAAGCCCAGTTTGTGGAAATGCCCAGCCCAGTTTCCACTTCTCATAACATATACAAGCAGAAAGAACGAAGTGAGGGAAAAAAGAGCCAAAAAGTATGAGGAAAAATGGAATGAAGATGCTTACTAGGCAGTCTCCCATGGCAATCCAATCCACCAGCTCCCGCAGTTCACTCTCGTGGCCTCAGGGCTTCCACCATGAATGTAAAGGTGCCCATTTCACTATCTCTCTCTTTTTCGCTTTCTTATTCTCTTGTGCCACTCTTGTTTGCCTCTTACTTGTTATTAATCAGCATTTTATCAAAAGGGTGTCCGCTTAATAAGCTTCCTTGAGCTGTAGTTTTGACTGTTTCTTTCATGATCATGCAGATCATCGAGCCCTCTGCGGTGTTCTTGAATCCTGCAAGTGCAACTTGGAACTTAGAGTTGTGAGTCAAACCCACGCTAGAATTATTAAATGTGGTTTTGAAACTTACCCATCAGTTGTTGCTTCTCTGATGTCAGCTTATAAGCATTGTGATAAATTCGGTCTTGCTAATCGAATTCTAGATGAAGTTTCTCTTTCGGACTTTAATTTGGTTACTATGAACATAATCATTGAAAATTGTATGAGAATTGGAGAATGTGAGGTTGCCAAGAAGGTGTTTTGCAAAATGCCAGATAAAGATGTGGTGTCGTGGAACTCTATGGTTGGAGGTTTTGTTAGAAATGCACGGTTTGATGAGGCTTTGAGATTCTTTAGGGAGATGCTTAGCTCGAAAGTTGAACCAGACAAGTTTACTTTTGCATCCGTTATTACTGGGTGTGCACGACTTGGAGCTCTTAATCATGCATATTGGGTGCATAATCTGATTATTGAGAAAAAAATTGAACTGAATTTCATACTGAGTGCAGCACTGATAGATATGTATTCGAAATGCGGTAAAATTCAAATGGCCAAAGAAGTTTTTGATACTGTTCAACGAAATGATGTCTCCGTTTGGAATGCAATGATTAGCGGGGTAGCGATCCATGGACTTGCTGCCGATGCAATTTCTATATTCACAAAAATGGAGATGTTTAATGTTTTACCTGATTCTATAACCTTCCTTGGACTTTTGACAGCATGTAGCCATTGTGGTTTGGTTGAAGAGGGTCGCAAATACTTTGATCATATGAGAAGTCGTTATTCAATTCAGCCACAACTAGAGCATTATGGAGCAATGATTGATCTCTTAGGTCGAGCTGGACATATTGAAGAGGCTTATGGTTTGATTACTTCTATGACAATGGAACCAGATGTCGTTGTCTGGAGGGCCCTTCTTAGTGCTTGTAGAACTTTCAAAAGACTGGAATTGGGTGAAGTTGCCATTGCCAATATATCTCGTCTCATGGGTGGAGATTATGTCTTGCTTTCAAATATGTATTGTTATCTAAAACGATGGGATACCGCTGAGAATGTAAGAGAAATTATGAAAAAGAAAGGAGTTCGTAAAAGTCAGGGAAAGAGTTGGTTGGAGTTGGCAGGTGTCATTCACCAGTTCAAGGCTGGTGATAGATCCCATCCAGAAGCTGAAGCAATAGACAAAATATTAGGAAGTTTGATCCAGCGGACCAAGTCAGAGGGATTTTTGCCTGCAACAGAATTGGTTTTGATGGATGTCTCTGAAGAGGAAAAGGAGGGAAATTTGTATCATCACAGTGAAAAGTTAGCTTTGGCCTATGGAATCCTTAAAACAAGCCCGGGCACCGAAATAAGGATTTCAAAAAATCTACGGATCTGTCATGACTGTCACAGTTGGATAAAGATGATTTCAAGGCTATTAAGAAGAGTAATTATAGTAAGGGATCGGATTCGTTTTCACCGGTTTGAAGGTGGTTTATGTTCCTGTGGAGACTATTGGTAGTCAAGTCCCCAGATGCTTGGTTAATAGTTATCTTTCTGTTGAACTTTGATTCTGAATTTTTCGGAGAATGGATGCAGGACAGATCTCTTGGGGAGTTGCGTCACAGAGCCACATTCCGAAAAGCCGAATATTAAGACCTTTCTGAGGCTGATCAGCAAACTGTTTTTGTTAGACATGCCTATAGACTTAGAAAACATGCACTTGACCAGTTGGATAACCTATATATTGCAAACTTTTCTTTTATCTTGAAGTAATTGAGGTGCTGCTCCTGTTGTCATTGGCGGTTAAGCATCTGCTCTCGGCTATTTCTCCTATTCCACTCCTTTGCAAAATGGATTGAAATAACAAAGGCTTTGTAAGAATGTGATTACGTTGGATCATTAAGATGGGAACATATTCAGGCTGTAGCTAAAATGCACAAGCATATGAAGTAAGAACTCAGATCTCAGAAACTCCTTGGGGATTTTTAACTGTTGAACTTGATCACTAAGGTTGCTGATAACATGCTTTCACCAAGAGGGAAGTTTGTTAGAATAACTACAGAGAAAATAGTGCTGATAACAGCTTAGAGTAACTACTGAAGGTGGCTCAAGTGGAATGGTATGCTGTCCAACTCAGGTGAACAGCAGTTTTCATGGAAACCAACAACTAAAAGGTGATTTTGGCAATTGGATGTTTATATTGCCAAGTTCAGATTTCTCGTCACAGGATTTCTAATCTAACTCCTAATCATCAATTTGTTGTAATGTAATTTCCTTGTGGAAATCATTTGGGACCTAGTGTGGTGAGAAGTAATTCATGTTCCATAAACGTGAAACGCTGTACTGTGATTATTAGTCTAACCATGTAACATTTTGATTTTTGAATAAACCTAAATACAAAGTATACAATTGAGCTCAATTCTTTGTGCAGTATCCACTTATATTCCTTCTAATAAGAATGTGAAACTTAAATTTTATTTCTATCAAAAATCTTAATCCCTGCACAGTTTTTGATGAAGTTAATTAGCATTGCCAGAATGACACATGAACGGCAAGGCTCAATTTATGCCGTCTCGTACTTCATATCATCTCAAGTAGATTGCCTTGCAATGTGTGTTATTGTTATTTTTCGGTACTTTCTTCATGTGTTTGTTTCATTTTCTGGCTATTGTGGCAGTCAGTGAAATTTTTAATACTGTGTCTGAATAACATACTCCAACAGAATATTGGTATGAGTTTAGAGTTTCGATCCCTAGCAATTTTGGCAAGCGTGAATGATCCCTCAGTGGAAGCATGTCACGAGCATGACTCATTAATGATTAAAATTTTACTGACCCCACAAGCAGCCATTGCTATTCTTCACTTTAACAGGTGGTCAGATTTGATCGTGCCTTGCTTCACAATCTCTAGTATTGATGGTTACGCTAAGTGTTGCTAATGGTAGATTTTCTTTCATAGTCTCCCTTGAGGCCAACCTAAAGGACGTTGATCCTGCAACTCCTGTGCTGACAAGTGCATCAATTGCGGTCTTATGTGACCTGCGGGAGGGTAATCAAGCTGGAATTTGGATATATAAGTACATGCATTGTGTGTTCTTACACAAGGCTTAGAATAGAAATACATGAGCCGTAAAGGGAACAAAAAGAAAGAGAAAAATGGCTAAGATGAATCTGATATCTAACCCAGGGGATCATGCTTGCTTATTAGTTCAATAAACAAGGTGTTCTAAAACGGACATACAATGACAATGGAGACCCTTAATGTGAGATTTTCTCATCTGTATACATAAGTTGTTAAATCCCTGGTATGATTTTGTCTCCAGTTAACATGTTAAAAAGAGTTTGTCTCCACCCGTTATCAACAAAACAGACTCTTTCCACGAAATCTGTAATCAGATTTATGTTGCATTTTTGCAGATCGAAACATGCCCATATGTGCCATAGGATTTTGCAACATTTTATCATTTATGTCTCTTGAATGGGAACCAAAGGCAGTTGGCCTCCATATATTTCAGGTATCTGACTCTCGTCTATCTCTTCCAGCAGAGTTGATTTTAGCTTCTTGTCCTGCACAAATACTATCTGCAAAGGTTGAGAAAACATATTAAAGATCGTGAACCACTCGTTTCCGACAAAATCACCTTAGCTCCATTGACGAAACAAAGTCCATACCTTCTTCTTAGTATTGTTGTCGATAAAAGGGTAAACAATTTTCCATACTGTCATGAATATGTATGGAGCATGCACAATAAACAACTTCCCAAGTCTTTCCGGGTAGTAGTCCTGCAGAATGGAAAGGGCTCCAAGGTATGCTCGGAGATCACTGTTTGAATATCCCCACCCTTTAAGGTCTCCGATCACAACGAACTTCTCTTGTCCAGGTGGCATCCTGCTACATCAATACTTTCATGTTAAATACGATCATAGTCTATGGTTATTCAAGAGTTCATTTTGATCTGCTTCCCTCAGTCATCCCATGTCTATACAAAAAACTTTAGTTGGTACCTTGAGCATATTTTGTCAAGAATATAGACCACAAAACCTGCGAGTCCAACAAGAAGAAGCTAGTTATTTTCAAAATTTGAGGACAAATATAAGTTCATAAAATGAGAGTTGAGACGTTCAAAAGCTGTGATAACATACGCTTGAATTCCTCAAGACCTCCTAATTTATTTTGGAAATGTCTTGCACCAAGAACTGTAGCTATAGGTCGTCCTTTCTTATCAAACCCTTGCATAAACATCTTGTTCTGGGAAAGTTCATTTGGGACCTCTGATAAAGAAATGGAACCATTTGGAACAAAAGTCTGTCTCCATTTCAGGTACTTGAGGAACATACCAGAAGCCTTCTCTACGTCCAAGTCGCGAGCCCGCAAAAACCTTCTTAGCGTCGGATCATCAACTTCCTGCACACCAAAATATCAGGAACCACGTTAATGACACTAAACACCAACTCTTATAACCTCTTATTACTTAGAACTTAAGTGACCGCGAGTGCAAGGCGCATTCACGGCCAGTCAGGGCATCTAAACAACACTTTTAATACAACAATGATGGCTCCTGCTTCATAATACCTTGGAAGAGGGATCCTGCTTCTCAACAAGGGCTCTCATGAGACGTATTTTGGTCTCCTCCTTCTCGTCAATGTTGCTTTTCATATATTCACAACTCATCATCATCATCAAATGCTAGCACAGTCACTCTCTTTTTTGAGATTTTTCACCAGAGATTTTCAGAAAACTTTGCCCTCCTTGAGCGCATATATATACATAGAAATCCTGAAAAGAAGATAAGAAAAATATTTACGTAATGGAGAAAGTGACCCTATAGTTTTTGTAACTATGTCTACAGTGGACTAAGTTCCAAAAATCTTATCGAAGGTGACAACGAAAAGCTAGCTATCACCCATGCGTTCGAATTCAATTCTGTTTATGTCATTTTGAACGTGTAGTTGGGGAAGAACCCGTCACTTAATTAAATGTTGGTAGTTGATGAAGTAGATGCGCAGTAGGTGTCGCTGTTTAATAACGTGAGTTACAATCCGGAAGCTATTAAAATCAACTGGAGTTATGTCTATCCTGAGGCAGATAAAGGTACTACTTAAAGTAGGAAGCTATTCCTCATCTCTTAAGGCATACCAAACAATGCCTTAAAGGAGAAAATTAAGTGGATTTGGTATTGTAAATTTTGCTAGTCATATTATGTTTTATGAAAATGGGAAAGTGTAAAACTTATTTGGTTGGACTAGAATCCGTAAAATAGGTTAGAGATATATTTATAAGATATAGATAAAATATGGCATTTTTGTATTCGTGTTGATAAATATCGACAACGATTAATAAATAGACATTGCACAAGAAGATAAAATAATTGTATTGTATTTGTATCCGACCCTTTCAAGATGATTACACGTTTAATAAAATGAATATATATAATGTAATACTAGTGTCACATTCATATTATGTTATAAATTTATTCAAATTATATTTACATCATGTTAATTTATTTATGACATATTTTTAGAATAATATTGATATATTTACTATTTTTAAATCAATTTTTATATTTTTATATTAAATACATTAATAAATTAATATAGTTAACACTATTAATAAATAAATATTATCTGTATCTTAATATTTCCACACGATTTATAAAAATAAATCGTATTCATTTTTATTAACAAGACCCTATATTTAGACATAATTACACAAATTGACGTTTATGTAGAATCGTTTTGCATTCACCGCTTTTGCAGGTCCTGCCACTAGTTGGTCCCACTTGCTTTAATGCAATAAATACTTTTAAAATGGATGGGGTCCACAGTTTGACTCACATAAATAATGTACGTAAATACTTTATTATAATTAATATATTATATACAATAAAATACTGTAAACATGCATTTAAATTATGATCACGCTACTTCACACTCATATGAATTAATAAAAAAAATTAAATTCATCCTTACCACTATAATAATAATTACGTGATAGTAAATTAATTTGAAAGACTATAAAGAAAATAAAAAAATAATTGTACAATTATATTCAATTTAATTAATTAATTTTTAAAATCTATTAAGCAAATAATAAATATATAATTTAAATAAGTAAATTATAAATTTTCTTAGTTAAATCTATTAAAACTCTTTCATTATAATAAATTTTTTTCCGTCATTCCTTTTCATTGTTTCCATAATTTTAGATAAACAACAAATGTATTTTCACTTTTTCATTTTTAAATATTGTTTTAGAAATAAGCTACCAAATGTATTTTGAAATTCATCAAATATGTAATTGATTTTAAATCAAATACAAAAATATCACTTGAAAAATAATGCAGGTGTGTTGTAAATTAATCCTAATGTTCATCGAATTTTTTTTTTTTGTATTATTCTGTTGTTGTACTTGTACATCTAACTAAATGTTGATTCATGAAATTCCCATTTGCTTTGAAAAGCTAAAAAAAAAAAAAACCAACAACAACAAAGACCAAAAAGATCGCTAATTAAGCAAACAAAATAATATAGTTGCTAATGAATCTTGTGCCATTGATTTTGTAGGGTATTATTGTTTTACCATTTACAGTATGAGTTTTAATTTTTCGTACATGAAAGTCGCCTCATTATCTCGATTTTCGGGATGGTTGCCAAAATTGGCTGGTGCTCGGTTGGTTGGTGCTAGGTAAGGCCAACCTTATTAATTATCACCGAAATTGCTGCCGGCAGTTGAGATCTCATTTTTGTGATGAACTTTCAACCAATATTAATATAAATGAATATCAGTTTAAAATTGAAGTAATATTGTATTAATTTTTTAATAAACATTTATTAAATTTTTAGAATAATCAATGCATGATTTGAATGGTGTTTTCTTGTAGTAAAACAAATTTACACAGATTTTATTTTTCTCATTTTTTGTTTGGGTAGGGATGATAAATTCCAAATTTAAACTGTATTTTTTCAAGTTTAGACTCAAGTCCATCATGCTATCGGTAATAAGCACAAATTCTCTAAAATCCCATCCAAAACTTGGACGAGTTGGATTTAGGTTGAGCGGGCTTGGATTTCTATTAACTTTCTAAATAAATTTTTAATAAAGTTAAAAGTTAAAAAAAATACTTAAATTAAGAATGATTATCCAATATATAATAGTCTAATGGTCCAATATATAAAATACTAACAACACAACATAATAAATAACAAAGAATGCTTATAAATTATAAATGATATTTTTTTAATTTATAAAAATTTTGACATAAGCCCTTAACTAGGTCAATTCACAGCAAGTTTTTAAAGTTTTAACTCATGTCTATAGCCCACGATATGGGCAAGATATGAGACATTGTTCTTTGTCTCGGCTTGAATGTAGTATAGGATCAAAGATCGTAAAAAAGAGTTATGTAGAGATCGGCCTACCACCTAACACCTGTCAAATGGCAGGTCCGATAGGTTCTACAATAGACCCGAAAATATGTGAGACTCCTATCATTTAATTTATGAGTCCCACTTTTAGGAGCCATCAGATGTGCCGACATAACCAATGGGTCTTTGGTCCAGTTAGAGAATCCTTACACTCATAATATTGAATATAAGGGTTTGAATCTCCATAAAAGTATTTATAGAGATTATTTATAATCCTCTCTTAATTATCAAATAAATGAGTGGAGTCAATCTATCCCTCACGAAATGTGAGTAGAGTGATAACTCTCGAATATTTGAGAGAGTTTAAAGAATTTGGACAGCGCTTCAGAGGAGTACATACCACAAAAATGTCTCAATTGTAAAATTTGTTTATAAATATTAATTGTAATACCTATAATTCTATATAACAGTATTAAAAAAAAAATCAAATGTGCCGACATTCTAAGCTAATGCGCGTGTTTCAAACACATCTTATGCGAATACAAAAATCCCCTCCCATCAAATTTTTTACCCACATAATTTTTTTTAATTTTTAAAACCAAACCCATAAATCAACATTACCTATTCAGAAACTTCAGATTAACAACAAACTGAAGCTATATAATTGTCACAGCTTCAGTAACAATTAGTTTGACTTTAATTTTAGAAGAATATATGAGGAAGTGGGATATGGACGAATCCTCTCTTGATTTTAATAAACTATTCTCATGTGATCCGTTCCAAATGCACGCTCACTGCAGCTGACTTTAAAATCTACTGCAAAATATATCCTAGAAATTCTTCCCAATACACTAAATTAATAAAATAATTAAACTCCCGAGAGTTAAACTATTTTAGAGAAAAAAAAAATGTTCAGTACCAAATTTTTCTTTTAACCTTTTATTAATTTATTCAAGATTTTACCTAAGAAGAAGAAGAAGAAGAAGAAGAAGAAGAAGAAGAAGAAGATCGGCTAATACTAGGGAAAAAAGGTTAATTAATTACATATTGCCCCTAAATAACAACAATGTTTTTGCAGTTTTGAATATATATATAGATAAACTATTTTCTTCACTAATTTAGAAGCAGTTCAGCAAACATAAGACTTATACTCGATGGAAGAGCCTCTACTATGACTTTTTGGGGGCCTATTTAATCGTCAGAACTCAGAAAGCTTTATATTTCAATCGACGGTATATGAAACGAACGTTAAATGAGTTTTAAAAGAAATACAAGGAAAAAAAAATATATGCTCATTTGATTCTGGAAAATAACATATATATGCAAGAAATGAAAACCAAATCATCAGTGATTAATTTTAACGTACCTTTTTTCATTCATGGGATTCCAAAAAATGATGCGAATTTAATTATCCCGCCCGCATGCAGAAGAAATAATGAAGAGAAATGAGGTGCTGGTCTGGTGATAATGCCGTAATATTGGTAATGAGTGTTTGATCCAAAGAAAGTCACCACGAGCTGGAAGAGATAAACAGAAGCTCATTAAATATGTATTGAATGCGAAACTTCAAAGTCGTCTTCTCATGTGCTCCCCGCGGGGCATATATTATTATTTATCTATTTTATATACCATTCACTCTGCATGTTTATTTGTGGTAATTTACCCATAAGTCCTTGTTGTTTGATGAATAATCACATGCATAAGTATTTTTGTCAAATTATTAATTAAATTTGTCATCCTGTTTATGAATATTTATCTCCATAACGTCCTTTTGAGTTACTTTTGACTGCTATTAGCATTGGACATGCTAATTAGCAACATATCAGTCCTACAATTTTCTTTATAAAATTATTTATCTTTATACCTTAATGGCACTTCTGTTTCTCAAGTTCAAAAAATTTAATTTATATTTTTTTAATAATATTTTTAAATTTATATAGGTGTTATTGTACACCAAGTATCCCATCAAGAATAGGATAAATCTCATGAAACTAGGTTAATTAGGCCATCTCAAAAGACGTGAGTGATTTATAATTGTAAAATTTTGTTATATAAAGCTGCATGGATTGAGTTTATATGTTTATAAACTTTTCAGATGATTTGATCTTTTACTGGAATTGAAAGGGGTAAGATGGATATTTGATCATATGCTAAAAAATCAATGGTCAGATCAAATTAAGGTCAATGGGGAGGACTTATGCGACCATTTTCATGGGTAATTTTCAGAAACCTCCCCTGAGGTTTGGTGTATTCTCACTTAGATAAAAAGTATTTCTTGTATTCTCAGTAACCTCCCCTGACGTTAGTATTCCTACTCTTATACCATTTGTTGACTGATAAAATGACCAACATGCCCTTGATTTCAAAACAACACATTTTTTATATTAAAATTAATGTATAGTATGTACGATTGGTTAATAGTATCATATTTGTTTTGGCGCCAAATAGATATAAACACAATGAAAGTACCAAATCAACCTTGTCATTTTCCAAAATAACTTGGCTAAAAGAGAAAAAATTTGAAGTCTTTTTTTTTTTGGGGGTGGGGGGGGAATAGAAAAAAAATTTGTCTCAAACTCAAGATATAAGATAAACCATTCATCTTCCTTCTTTAGTATCGAACCACCACTGCAAATATCATTTTATCTCCTCATCAATCATTTAAAAACTCTTTCAACAAAAATCAAGAGATTCCATAAGGCATTAATTTTGATCATTTATCAACAAATGGAGACTCTGCAACATTAATGGCACACGCAAGAGCAACAGCTTTGTTCCCGCACCTTCTTGCTTGTCATGAGGGTCATTGCCAGCCGTAGCAATCCATTCCTTTTGCTTATCCATGTCTTTATATGAATATAAATGTCAAAGTGTGTTGCAGTTGGGAAGTCTGTAGTTCTGAAAGTAGGGTAATGTCTGTATCACCACAAAACCAAGATGGACAAGTTCATGAAGCACGAAAAAAGAAAAACTGACCAAATAAGATTAAGAATGAACATTTCCAACATCATCCTTCCCCAAGTCAACAAGCATAGTATGCCCTGCACATTGCTTTTTATCATTCAAAATTTTCTTTTCAAACACTAGATTGTCATTAGCAGTCTTGCCCTTTCTAACAATGCCAAGGGGTTGATTAATAATCTTTCTCTGCAAATAATGATAAAAGGTAAACATTTACAATCATCACAACAATACAAATAAAAATTTTGATAGCAGAAAATAATTAATGCATAGAGTGGGAAACAAATCGTATATAGTCATTATGTATCCCTAAAATCAAAAGCAACAGCAACAATCTTAAAAAAATTTCAAGATCCATTTGCTAATTTTTCACCGAGACTACCAATTTCAGATAATAAAACTAGCATGCATTGAAAGAATTAATACCTTGGCTAGTTGCCAGCAAAACTCACTTGCGGTCGTGAATCATTCGTAGCCGATAATAGAGTTGGCTTCATCGTCATGGTCTTTAATTTATGGCCGAAGTACTTGATCAAAGTATTAGAGAGAAAATGAAATGGGTTTTGCTTGGTTGCTTTAGATTTGTGCCGTAGAGAGACGAACACTTTTTATTTTGTTAATGTCTGTAGGATAAAAGCGTGCTTCAATTTATTCACCACTGGATATTAACAATGGTCAAATCATTTCCAAAGCCCAATGTGAAAATATTAAGTTAATTTGAATAGTTTTGTCATAAACGTATTTAATTTACAACCTTGCCCTCACTACTCAACATGTACTAAACAGAATACTAACGTCAGGGGAGGTTATTGAGAATACGCAGATACTTTCTATTTAAATGAGAATAAGCCAAACCTCAAGGGAGGTTTCTGAATATTACCCCCATTTTCATTTGACTTTTTGAAATTTGAATGTGAAGAATTTTCCGTTACTACATTCTCCACCAAGAATATTTAACGAGAAAAAACCGACCTTACACGTAATGGAGACGGCCGTAGTTGAATTTCTACCCCGAGAGTTACACACTGTAATTACCATACGTCTAAAGAGTGTAATTCATCGGGAGTTCCTTTTCATGCTCTAAATTTGTACATTCAAGTTTTCCATTACATCTTCCATTTTTTGTGAATATCAAATGATTCATAAATAAGTTAGGATTATGAACGAAAATTTAGGATTAAGAAAATCAAGATCTTTTAATGAAGAGTAGGAAAACATTGTTAATTCCATATAATGGTGTAACTCGTCTGGTAATTAACAACACATTTTGAGTATATTTGTAGACAAAATATATGTAATATGAGAATTAATAATGTTATGCTTACTTAGATTAGATATTTAGTTAAAATACTCACTAATGTGTTACCAATATTTAATGTCATATGTATGATATTGATTGATTTTATTATTAATTGTTAACCTATTATTTTTACAATTAACTCAACAAATGACGCATAAAATGCCATGAGTATCCTAATTAAGCATTCAAAATGAGCAAACATAGCATTACTGTGCATAATTCATAAACTAAAATTTGTCTTAATGATTGTTAAATTAATCTTGTGGTGTTCTTTTTTAAATTCACTTGATAATTCATAAACTTAAGTTTCGTGATATTCACTCAATTTAGTGCACCATTCGATGGTTGTGTGAGACCGTGAGTGGTTTCTCTTGAGAAAATTTCAAACAAATTGGGTCACCCAATTTGACTGTTTGATTTCATTAGCATGGCTGCTCGTTGGACTTTGTATTTTCAAATCCAGTTTGCTGAACCTGTCAACAATTTTGGTCTAGCTGGACCCAGTTAGACTTTGGCATGTTTATATTTTGGTCCTTGTTTCCAAAACTTTGAAAAAGAAAAAAGAAAAAAAAAAGCCGTGGCTAGATTTGCAAGAATATCATTATTAGGACGGTATAAACTTCCAATATTTTCATTTTTGACTGTATCTAAACTTTTCAAATTCTTCAATAAGTCTCCGTAAGAATTTTCAAAATTATGCAATTTAGTCAATATGCTTGGAAGAAAAACCTCTTAAGTATTTTCATAGAACTTAATCTCCTATTTCCTTTTAAGTATTCAAAACGTATTTTTATAGAACCAAAGAATTTTACATGTCATGGCAAAAGAATTTATTAGCTTTTAAATGCTTAACAGTTAACAAATTCAACAAATTAGTTTTAGATAGATGAATTATATGAATGAAACATCACCTACTATAATGTTCTTGACATCTGAATCTCCAAGACCATTATTCATAAGTCCTTTGAGTTTGATCGGCTAAGTTAAAGATAATTTTCCGACTTTAATCTTCATATATACATATAACAAGTTTTATTGTGGTTATCTTAGCTAACAATACATGAATATTAACCGAAAGACATATTTAATCCGATCTAATTTTAAATGAATTAAAAACTTAATTATAGATGAATTAAAATTTTAATAGATTATTATATTTTCAGATAGATTAAATATATTACATGATTGGTTTCATGCTTTTATCAATGGAAACCAATTTTTTCACCCACTGGCCGAGTTTAGCACATTGATTTTCCAATGCATGAATAAAATTCTGTTCTTTGGTATCAACATATCCAAATTAATGTCAATTAGCTACAATTTGATTGAAGGATTCAATAGAATGGATTAAATCCACAATGCCACATAATTTTTTTTTTTAATATTTCAATACAAATTTTACTGTTATCACAATAGAAAAATAGGTCATAATTGGCACAATCAGTATGATTATTTTATTCCGATCCATGAGTTATGTGTACGGTAATCAAATCCTTTATAAATCTCAATCCAAGTCAACTTAATCCACATAAGCGTGGTTGGGTTAGGTTGTGCAGGTAGGATTTAGCCTAAAGTCCATTTACAATTTTTTTTAAAAATATTATAACAAAATTAATCAGGTAAATTAATTAATTGAAACAACTGAAAATGAAATACAAATAAAAACTATCCATAGAGAATAGCCCCTTTTTTTAACACAAGAATATACACAAAATCTTAACCTTTCAGTAGCAGCTAAATCAGTGGATCGACTTAAATGTTGATTTTATTTTATTTTTTTAATAACAAAACAAAAATTAATGGCCCCACAGTATTTTTATCAAATGCTTTTTCTTCTCTTTCCTCCTATTTTATCTTGATAATTAGTATTATTTTAAGTAACGTCAGTATTCTTTTTACTAAATAAAATGTTTGATTCATTTCTTTTTTTTTTCGTTTTATCATCTTGTGCTCTGTTGCAACGTTTTTGACGGTATTAATCATAACTATGCATTAAAAGGAAAATTAATATAGTATTTGTTATTTTGTCTCTTTAAATTACTGATTTTGTACTTTTGCAATTAATGTGAATGTATAATGCATTTTTCAGACATTATAATATTGTGAATAAGGCAATTTAAAATAAGGTTGGAAATGAGGTAGGATTGGAATTATTGGAATTGACAAATCTCATCCTAATCCCGTCCTAGATATGTAAATAGAATAAAAAAATGTCTCATTCTTATTCTTTATTTGTTTTGGGATAAAAATTTATCGTAACTCCATGACGGCATTTTTCAGACACGGCTGGATTCGTTCGGGTTGTGTCGCCGGGGCATGGGTCGCCATGTGCGTTAGGTCGCAGTCGGTGGATATGGTTGGTGGTTGTGGGTTAGCTCATTGTGGTTGTGGCTAGGTTATTTTGTTTTATTGATTTGGGAATTGAGAATCAGGTTTGGGGTTTTTTTTTTATGATTATCTCATATCAACAGAAAAAAATTTCATCCCTAATTTAAGATGATATATTTTTAAGTATATCAATTGAAAGAACAAGAAAATTGTTAAATTCATAGCTCGAATAAAATATTGGAGACGGATAGGCTTTTACAAATAACATTTACATAGCTTTTTGGACAATTGGAGAGGTAAAGAGTTATAATGCATGTGGCTTTTTTACTTTGATTAATTGACTTTTTGAATTGGTTTAGTTATGCAATATCATATATTAATAAGTACTTTGAATATCTTAAGATTTCTTTTTTTGAATTTATGCTAAGTGAATCGGTATTTTTTTCCTTTTTTTAATTTATTTATGTCGTTGAATGAAGCTTTCAGTCGATTTTTTTTTTATTGATGGAAAGTTAAACTTTCATTAATTCAATGAAGTGAATACATGCAAAATTTCGGGAGGAAAATTTTCCACCGAAACAAAAGTTTCAGATTTTTCCATGGCTATCCTAGCTAAAGAATGGGTACATTCATTACATGTTCTAGGGACGTCCTTTGCTTCAAAAGCTTTAAAGTTCTTCTTTGAGGCTTGAATTTCTAAGATGATCCAGTAGATCTCTGTTAAGCTATTTTCTCTGTTGTTTATCAATTCTACCACCTAATGACAGTCAATTTCTAAGATTATTGATTGCAAGCCTGCTTCTTTTGTTATGTTGATACCCCACTTAGCTACTTCTGCTTCTACATATGATACATCTCCCCCAAACTTTTTAGTTTTTATAGCTGCTGCTAAGCACCTTCTTGTGGAGTCTCTAATTATTGCTCCCAAGCCCAAACATTGTCTTTGGGTATCAGTAGCTGCATCAACATTAATCTTTACCCATCCTCAAGGTGGAAGGGTCCAAACTTTTGGTTTTTTCTTCTACATTATTTCCAAGTTTAGTATCTCTAGAAGTTTTGTTCTTCTAAAGGCTTTATTAACTTCTTCAACTTTGGCCATTACCTGAATTGGATCTGATTTCAACCCTTTTAAAAAAAAAAATCCATTTCCAGCATGCCAAATCACCCAACACATTGTCACCATAAGCTCTAAGTCAAATTTGCTTTGTTTTTTTTGTAACATCATCAAAACCCCTAAAAAATCTAGATTTCCCATTTCTTGAATTGCACTTGCCATCATTAAGAGTTGTCGAGACCTTCTTCATTGCGTTGCAAGTGATTAGAGCATGCAAAGTATTTTCCAATCTATTCTAACACTACTTGCAGTGAGCTTTTTTAATAATTTTACGCTTCCACAAATTCTCAGTTGTTGGCAATAAGTTTTTTGCTACCTTCCATATGAAAATCTTGATTTTTTTCTAGGAGAGTGAGGGTCCATATGATACTCTAGTTGTTACTTTTGCTGTCAGAGCATTTTGGTGAATCTAAGAATTTTATATTTAGCACCACTATGCATCCACTTTTCACTGAATATGTCCCTTTTGTATCATAACTTCGTTCTTTCTTTGTCTCTTTGGCAATTGGATACTTAAAATTGCATATGCATCTTCCTTTTGAAATATTTGTTGAATTATATCAGTCTTTCACTTGTTTTCATTATCTATTAATACTGATACAGTTGCATCATGAGGCATTTTTTAGCTAGAAAAAGGCTTGAAGTGTGGACGATCTTGGAATCTAGTTATCTTTTTACACTGAGATGTTTTCCCTATTAGCAATTGTCCATCTATATCCATTAAGAATTACTTGTCACCCCCAAAAGTATACTCCTCCAAATACATGATGGATTTGACTATTGGTAAATTAAGAAAATCAGCCTTTTAAAGTACCTAGCCTTTAGAATTGTTGCTGCTAAAGAGTTTGGATTTTGAATTAGTCTCCATCCCTACTTAGCCACCAAAACTTGGTTGAAGCTTAAGATGTCTCTAAATCTCATTCCTCCTTGAATCTTAGCTTGACTCATAATTTCTCATATAGCCTAGGCAATACCCTTATTTTCCTTCTTCACTAAAATCCCAAATAGATCGTTGAATATGATCGCATAAACCAATAGATATCTTAAAAACACTCATGGCATAAGTTGAAACAGTTTGTGCCACTGTTTTGATTAAAACTTATTTGCCTCCACACAAAAAAAACTTTTGCTGCCAACTGGCAATCTTGCTCTGAACTTTCAGTTTAATCTCATTGAAAATTTTCTTCTTTTTCCTCCCAATCATCAAAGGCAACCCCAAATATTTTTCATGCTTTGATACCATATTGAGTTGAAACATTCTTTTGATGGCTGAAATTAGATGCATGATTTGTTGAAATTGAAGATTTGTCCAGAGGCAATAGCATAGCAATAAAAATGTCTTTAAGATGTTGGCATGTTATCATCAAAATCAACATTATGAAACATATATGTTAACAATAACAAGATTAAGAATGATTAATCTTTTAAGCTCAAATTATTTAATATTCTTTTTAAATAAATCATTATTTTCACATTATAAATGTTTTGTATGTAATGGAAAAATGATTTTATGAAATTGGTTGTTTTTCAAAGTTTATGGTTTAATTGAAAGCATTTTGAAAACTTTGAAATAAACAAAGTATTGCTTGAAATTTTGGTGAAGGACTTATTTGAAAAGTGTCATAACATTTTGGGCTATAACATGATTTCAGAAAGTTTTGGGATTAACAAACCATTATTTAGAAATTCTGAAATTGGACCTATTTACAAGTTTCATGATGTTTTGGGCTATAGTACAGTTTTGTAAAGTTTTGGGATCAAACTGTAATTTTAGAAAATAGTGAACTGTGCAGTTTACTGTAGCAATCACTGTAGCAAACGGCTAACTGTTTATTTAAAAACGGCTAACCGATAATTTCTAGAAAGCATGTTTTGCAAAGTATTGTTAAAATGATGATTCTGGAAACTAACGGTTAACCGATTATTTCCAGATTGCTAACCTTGAACCGTTTAGTAAGAACGGTTAAACCAAATTTTTTTTGCAGGTCTCTGGAAATTAACGGCGAAAGGGTAATTATAAACGGTAAACCATTTATTTGAAAATTGGCCCAACGGTAACTTTGACCAGCCTAAACGGTTAACCGTTAATGGTTAACGGCGAACCGTTTTCGTGCAGACAGTCTATAACGGCTAGTTTTTCAGCTCTAACTATAAATATAGTCAATCCAATTCAAACAAGAAAAATTCCAACGATCATCATTGAGCAAAATATTGAGAATACAACTTTCATTGAGCTTTAAATCCTTGTATTCATCTCATTCATTCACACATTGAGCTTTCACTTGTAATCAAATACATTGTGTGAGAGAAAATTCATTTGTAATATTTATCCTTGAGAGGTTGTAAGTGTTGGGATACACTTGGGTTAAGAGATTAGGGATAATCTCTTGTTATAAAGGTTCATTGACACCTTGGAAGTCAATTGTAAGCGTTTGAAGCCTTGGGAGGCTAGCTTAGTGAAATCCTCAAGCCCGGTGAGCTTGGAGGCGTGGACGTAGGCGGGGATAGTCGAACCACGTAAAAATTATTGTGTTCGTTTTCTCTTCCCTTACTCATTTATCATTGTGCTTTTATTGAATTTATTGTTTTTGAATTTATTAAGGCATTAGATTAAATTGTTGTGTGGTTTGCCTAGGATAATTTTTAAATTTTCAATTCACCCCCCCTCTTGGGTTGCACACTTATATTTCATGGCAGTCTTTAAGTGAGGCTCTAAAACATACCAGGCTGTCATCTGCAAATAAGAGTGAGAGATGGAGATGTGATGGCCGAATCTTAACACTTATATTAATTTTTTTCCTCTCAGCTTGTATCAACAGGTTACAAAAGGCTTCCGCACATATTATAAATAGATAAGGGGATAGAGGGCATCCTTGCCTTAATCCATTATAGGGATAATTATACCCTTAGGTATTCTATTTATAATTATAGAAAAAAAATGAGGTGGTAATATAGTTCATGACTAAATCTACCCACTTTTTAGCAAAGCCTAATCTAAGCATTGTCTACTTTAAAAAACCTCACTCCACCCTATCATAAGCTTTATTAATATCTAGATTCAAAGCCACCAAGCCCTTTTTCTTGCCCTTGCTATGCCTAATCTTATGGAAACATTCATATCCAATAATAATATTATCGGTTATCAACCTGTTGGGATGAATGCACTCTATGATTGATCAATTACAGCATGCAGGATAGTTTTCAATCTATTCGCAACAGTTTTGGCATCAATTCTATAAATGACATTATAGAGACTTATTGGCCTAAATTCAGTTATTTTTCTAAGCTTCATATTCTTTGGAATTAAGGCAATATAAGTGTGGTTCAAGGGGAAAATAGTACATGCTTTATTTAGAATGTGAAAGCATGTGGCGATGACTCCTTCCTTGACAAACGACCTGTGCTTTTGATAGAGGGCAACCGGAAATCTATCAGGCCCTTGAGCCTTAGTTGGATACATTTGGTTTAAAGCCTCCATTATCTCCTCCTTCATATAAAGTTGACCCAAGTATTCATTCATTTTTATTGATAGCTTTGGAGCCATTCCTCTCAGTGCCTTCTCTATTTGATCTTGAGTAGGAGTAAAGGTTAAAAATAATTTTGCAAAGTACCCACAGAACTCTTTCTCAATGTCTTCATTCTCTGCTACTTAATTTCCCTGAGCAACTTTTATCCCCTAAATTTTGTTCTTCCCCTTTCTCGATGAAGTTTTTGGTGGAAGAATTTTGTGTTTTTATCTCCCTCCCTAAGCCAGTTAGCCCTAAATCTCTACTTTTAGAAAATCTCCTCATCTAGTAAAAGATTGTGGATCTACCTTTTTATGTTTTTCAACTCTTCACCACTTTTATACTGACTTTTTTACTGTTGGAGTTCTTTTATTATGTTCATTAATTTCTCCAATTTTCTTTTGCTGCCCTCAAAAGTTTTCTTGCTCCAGTCCATTATTTTAGCTAGGGAAGCTTTGCTAACTTATTTAAAGAGTTGTACTACATTATCTCCTACCCATTCTCTATGTTTGACCTATTATTCTTTAAAAATATTCCTACATTCATCGTAGGATCTCCACATGTATTCATAATGGGCTTTTCAGAATGTTCTTTTACTGTATTGATTTCTACCATCCTTGTATGTTGCTTCCATCAACATTAGATTGTGATCCGAACACTAAGTAACCAAGTTTGTTGCAGCCTACTCTTGAAAAAAATTAGTCCAGTCTTTACTATACAAACACCTATCCAGATGTTCTTCAACAAAATGGCAACCAAATCTCTTATTAGACTAAGTGAAAGGGCGCCCTGAACAACCCAAATCTCTCAAATTACAGTCCTGAACAATCTCTCTGATATCACTAATTATATTAACCTCCTTATCATTTCCCCTATTTTTCTTATTCAACTTCAAAATCTCATTGAAATCACCAAAACACAACCAAGAAGATCAAGACAGACTTGCCAATATTCTTAGTAGAGTCTAAGTGTATTTTTTCTAACTCGTTTTTTAATGGTCGTATACTCTAGTGCATCTTATTTGTTTCCCCATTTCAGTTTCTACCTTAGTATCAATGTGGTGGTTGCTCAAAGATGTGATATTCACCCTTGTTTTATAATTCTATAGCATAACTAAACTCTCATTCTTACCATTATTACCAACAGCAAAGTAGTTTTCCATCTTGAGTTTCTTACCAATATTATTCATCTGTACAGACTTCAGTTTAGTTTCACATAGGAAAATTAACTATGGCCTATACAATTAGAGGAATTTTTGAAGAGCTATAAATACCTGATCATTCCCCATCCCTTGGACGTTCCAGCTTAATATTTTCATAGCTTTCGGCGAGACTGATACTCAGCCTCTGCCAATTGAATTGTATTGTGAGTGTTTTCAGTATTCTCCACCATTTTTTAGCCATTCCAATTTAGTTTATAGCTATGAGGAGACAAATTGCAAGTGCTTACTTTAGCTGCAAAGGTTTTGTAAGGGTTTAAGATCCATGCTTTTTTTTTATTCGGGCTTAACCTTGATAATTCACAGCTTTCCCCCTAATTGACCCTTCTTTTAAGTGCCCTTTGATGCTTGCACTTTGGGCCTGTATCTTCCTCTTTCTTCTCTTGGTCCTAATATTTTTGGCACCAGACCCATTATAAACTGCTTCGTCTGGACTCGAGTGGCTTTAATCCTTGCCAGGGTTTGTATTTAGAGTTAAATTTGGCTCCAAATTTAGCGCCAAACTAAAATTTCTTCCCTTTCAGTTCTTTATTCCCACTTCGTCTCCTTTTTTTCCATAATCCTACAGATTGTTAGCTACATTTTCAGCAGTGGCTATGCTAGGTTGCTTCTTACTACTATTTTGCTGATTTCTTGGTTCTAAAGTCATTTGCATTAATTGCTCACATGTCTTCTTTGTTTGACCATCATTCTCACCCGAATTGGATTAGTTAGACCTGGGTTCATTTTCATACGGGTCTAAACCAACTTGTTGTGCATGCCTCCTCCCATGGTGTTCTCGTTCCTTTGGATCATTGTTGAATTGCTCAAATCTTCTATTCCACCTATCTCTTCCTCTATTTAGCCTGGTTTTTTCAACTTTGGACAATGCCTTCATATACACACCATAGGACAATTGTTCCTTAGTTGCCCCTCGTATGTTGCACACTCTTTAAATTGGCGTCCAATAATACCACAACAAAAGTAGCAATCTAGGAGTCTTTTATACAATACCGGCAACTCTACCTCGTCGTCACCTTTTAGCTCCAGGAATACCATCTTTTTTAATGGTTTTGTGATATCAATTGATATTCTGACACTTGCATATGGGCCAATACATTCTCCTCATCATCGGTTTCTACTTCCAAAACTTCTTCGATCAGTCTCCCTAGCTTTTAAACATTTTCTCACTCCATGCATATTATAGGTATATTGTGAATTTGTACCCAAAAAGCAGCATGTGTGAATTCTTTCTTCCTCATATTCCTAATTCCACTAGGTTCTTTTAGCATAATCAAAGTCCTGTCGAAATGCCATGGCCCTCCAACCATTACTTTTTGTTTATATGCTTCCAACCCAAATTTGAACATAAATATATTGTTACCCAAGCTCTTGATTTTCTTTCTTTTGTTGTTTTCCATACTTGTGTTAATGAAATTTTGATCCCTTCCGTATGGACACTTCTTGCCAACAAAATTTTTCCAACTAAAGAATTTGCCATTATGCGACCTCCTTATCCTTGCATTCTACTTTTGAGTGATAGCTTGCATTCACTGTCATCTCGTATAGAAATTGCTTTGCATTTACGTATTAAGTCCTATGTGTCCTTGAGAGTTGGACACAAGTTAGCTCTTTACCTACTAACTACCCTGTGTATTGTTCTCGGTGTTTTACTCACCTTTGACCGCTCTCTTGGCTACACTCCCCTGAATTAACACCCCTGACAAAAAATAAACACTTAGTCTAAAGAGTGAAATATGGAGCCATTAAAGCTCTGACCTACTCCATTCTCCTGTTCTTTTTTTCAAGAAGGAGACTTCAATACTTTTCTATACGTCGAAAAGTTAATTTAGTTGAAAATTTTTAAATGGCCTTACAAAACAATTATATAGGGAGAAATATTATAGAATACAAATAACTTCAGAAGAAAAAAGTAACTATGTTGTTCGTTCAACCATTTAATTTTAGTTTTTATTTAGCTCTTGACACGTTTCTTTTTATTTTTTTTGTCATGAAGTTTTGCATAAGAAAAAAAAATATTAAAGAGATTAGGAGAATAAATTGGTGTGTTAAATTATAATTTTTATTTCTTCTTAATTACTTTTGTGTGCTAATGATATTTTTACTTAACTGAAAAGTCAATATATTGTGAGGAATTTAATTAGAGTATCAAATAATATTGATTATGGAGATAAAGTAGGAGGAAAGAGAAGAAAAAGAATTTAATAATATGCTTTACAACCGATTAGTTTTTTATTTTGTTATTCATATAAAAATAAAATTAGTATTTAATTTGATCCATCGATTTGGTTGCAAATGAAAGGTTTCTTGCGTTAAAAAAAGGGAATCCCAGTCTTACGGGTTTTTAGATTAATTTAATCGACCCACAACAAATTTATGGATTAGGTGAGTTGCACCGGTTGGCCGGATTTTTGTCCGCTAGAATTGTAAGACACATTGCTCTAAAAGAGAGTTTTAATTAAGATAATAGAAGTATTTTGTTAAAGACTACTTACTAAATCCCTTCTTGTATATGGTAAATCATTCAATTTTCCCTACATCAAGCACCTTATGGTATGTCATTTCTTCTGTTTCCAAAGTTAATATTAACAATATACTTATTAATTCTTTACCATTCCGGTTAAGATATTTAACCTTTGTTAAATTCCACATTATCAAGTCATGTGAATACTTGATACAATAAAGTTATATGACTAATATTTTAAATCTTACGTATTATGAGAATATAAATCCTCCATTGATTTAAAATCTTAATCAATCAACCATAGATTGATTTGAGTTTTTTTCCTCTCTAAAACACAGAGTGATTAAGAAAATAACAAAAATATATTGTGTTTCAAATAATTAATTTGTCTAACAACGCCACAGTTCGGACGTGTGTCAGCTTATAATTTGTTGGAAGCATGAACAAAATAATTGTAAAATAAAAAAAATTAAAAAAAAATTAAGTGAGAGTGAGCGTGCGGCTTTTAAAGTTGAACAGCCCACATTTCAAACAGCTGGAGCATGCAAATTGCCAATTATGCAATAAGCAAAAACTTGTTAAATATTAAATAAATAATATTTTTTTTTTCAAAAAAAAATAAAAACAAATAATATAAAAATATACAGAGAAAAATTGAAGTAATGAAAGCGTTCAAGAAGTCTTTTGAAGAGAAACATCTCCTCATTGTTTCTTTAGAAAAATCAATTTAGCTACAACTTCTCTATCAAACCTAAACAACAAAACGAAAAGCTAATTCATTTCTTGTTAATGCACAATCAAAATCCAAACTTTAAGGAATCTATTTCAACAGCTTGATTCTTTTGACATCCCAACTGTCAAAAATCTTTCTTCTTGTTTATACAGTCTCAAAAGAGTCCCAAGATTTTATTTTTGGTGCTTTGAGTTTTGTCAGATTCAGTGGCTTAATTCAGCTAAAGAAGTAAAAAGATGAAGATTTGGAGGTGGGTTTTTGTTGGGCTTGTTTGTACTGCCTTCATATTGAGGATTGATGCTGTGGAGCTGGGCAGGAGACACCCCACTGAGAGAATTTCAGGTCAGATTTTGGGTTGTTATGCTTTATATATCTCTGTTTTTATCTCCATTTTGGTTACTTTTTTGCTTGTGAATTTTTATCTTGGCACCATCTGTGTTGCTTTTGCTGTTGATTTGAGGTGGGCTTGCACTGTAATGGTGATATAGGTTAAATACTCTGAAATTTAGGGTTTTGTTTATAGGGATCCACTCAATTGGTACTAAGTTCATGTTATTGTCTTCTTAGATTTATGAGGCATTCCCTGTAGCGGGCATTTGTGGAACTAATCGCTCATGTTGTAAATATTATAAGATGACATTTAAACTTGTATACCAGAGATCTTAGAACTGAACAATAAGGAAAATTAAAAGAAGATTAGATCTTATGCTAAATGTAACGATCTTGCTACATTGAAGATATCAACAACTGGAAATGGGGATTAGCCTTTATGAGTTAAGAAGTTGCTATAACTCTTCTTTTATATGTACAGAAGACAGTTGGAATGAACTGTAGTTATGAATGACCTGTTAGTTATGAAAGAACTTGCTGTGGTACAATTTGACTTTAGTTGGACTTAATTGAAGCTTTACTAAGGATACCCATTTCTTCTGTGGTTTTGAGTTACAGCAGATCGTGTCCCTAATGAACATGTTACTAGGCCAATGTACGATGCAGGTATAGTTAGTATTATCTGGTTATGGGTAAAAGACACCTGAAGAGACAGATGGCAAATTGTTTCAGGATAATTTCCTAATACAAATTCCTTCTATAGTCAACAAGATTTTTGGGCTTAAAATTTTTAATGTCTAGAGAACTCCATCTGTTTTCTGCTTGCATCTAGGGTATATTGTCATTCTGAAAATTCTGATGTTCTATTTTTCCTTGCCTTTTTCACAGTTTTGAATTTTTCCTACTGAAAAGTATGCAAACAATAAAGATATTTTGTAACTATTGAACTTCTGTTGCTGTGAAATTCTAAGAATGCGGTAGTAAGCAACCTTGGTTTATGTGAATGTAGGTAGTGCTGGTGATGTCTTGGAAGATGATCCGGTGGGAAGGTTGAAAGTTTTTGTGTATGAGCTCCCCAGCAAATACAACAAGAAAATTCTACAAAAGGATCAAAGATGCCTCACTCACATGTTTGCCGCTGAGATCTTTATGCATCGTTTTCTTTTATCTAGTCCTGTTCGAACCCTCAACCCGGAGGAAGCTGATTGGTTCTACACCCCTGTATACAGCACTTGTGACCTGACACCAAATGGTCTCCCTTTGCCTTTCAAGTCACCCCGTATGATGAGGAGCGCTATACAGCTCATCTCTTCCAATTGGCCTTATTGGAATCGAACAGAGGGGGCTGATCACTTTTTTGTAGTGCCCCATGATTTTGGAGCATGCTTTCATTATCAAGTTAGTAGTTTTTTGTCCTTTTGTTTTCTTCTCTACACTTCTTTGTCGATGAACTGTTTTAAAACAATTTACAATATTTTTGTTGTCTTCTGATTTGCCTATAAAGCAGCAATTATCACTGTACATCTCTAGTTTGATATGATAAATCATTGTACTCTGGTAAGTGATTTTTCTGCTGTTCGGTTGTGTATGATATTGTTCACATGTTCTCTTGCAGGAAGAGAAAGCTATTGAAAGAGGAATTCTTCCATTGCTCCAACGTGCTACCTTGGTTCAGACTTTTGGACAACGGAATCACGTTTGCTTGAAAGAGGGCTCCATTACAATTCCTCCTTATGCTCCTCCTCAGAAAATGCAAGCTCACCTAATTCCTGAGAAAACTCCTAGATCCATCTTTGTCTATTTCCGAGGATTGTTTTATGATGTTGGAAATGACCCAGAAGGTGGTTATTATGCAAGGTATCTCTCTTTGCTTGCATGTCAAAAAATTAGTCTAAGGTTTTCCAAGTGTACACAGTTCGTTCGCATATCAAAGTTTCAATTCCATAATTTTAATGATATTGGGGAAAAAATGACCAGTTGTGTGGATTAGGTAGAGTTAAAACATATGGATGCTCGTAAAGCTATGTAAAATGCAACTCAGAACAGAAATTGTCAAAATTCTTTAAGTGAAGTTTCCTTAAAGTACAACAGTAACCAGAGGGTAATGATGTGGGGCTTTGTTGTGATGTCCAATAAATGTAATTGATGGAGTATTTATTAAACTTTGTTTGAACATTTCACAGAGGTGCACGAGCAGCTGTGTGGGAGAACTTCAAGGACAATCCTCTTTTTGACATTTCCACTGAGCACCCAACAACGTACTATGAGGACATGCAGCGAGCTGTCTTTTGTTTGTGTCCGCTTGGCTGGGCCCCATGGAGCCCTAGATTGGTCGAAGCTGTGATTTTTGGTTGCATACCTGTTATCATAGCAGATGACATTGTTCTACCTTTTGCTGATGCAATTCCATGGGAGGAAATTGGGGTGTTTATAGATGAGAAAGATGTTCCCAACTTAGACACTATACTCACCTCAATCCCAACTGAAGTTATACTGAGAAAACAGAGATTGCTTGCCAACCCTTCAATGAAGCAGGCAATGTTATTCCCACAACCTGCTCAACCAGGTGATGCTTTCCATCAAGTACTGAATGGACTTGCGCGCAAATTGCCGCATGACAAAAGTGTTTACTTGAAGACAGGTCAGAAGATATTAAACTGGACTGCCGGCCCAGTTGGCGACCTGAAACCATGGTAGCTGTCATAAATCTCTTTGTTGTAATGAATTTTTGTCGTCCCTCCTGTTGGTACTTGCATATAAATATAAATATGGTGGAGTTCATGATGCGGGTATTTATTGGAAGTGTAAATCTTCGTTTTTCCAAACGGATTAGATTATAGTGTTTTGATTCATCTTTAGACTCGTTGCTCTCTGTTGTACTTCTCTTAGGTGAAGGAATCATCAAATCGGAACTTTTCTGCATCTGATTCTTGTGTTTAGAAACTGAAGCATTTTGTAGTATGATGGTCTCTTTTTTACCATTCGGTTGTTCTTGGTTGGACCTGCTCATTATGAAAGGTTTTGCTGTGATACAGATTTGTGATTAACATTGCTAGACGAGACCATTTTATTTTTAACATAAAACGTCATCCCTGTAAATATTATTAATCATTGACGCCATTACGCGCAGTCGTCTGTTAACTTATAAACTATAAATGTTATAATCACGGGGTGCTAATTGCTTGTATGATATAAGTTGGGGCAAATTTGTAATGAAGCAAGAAGTGTAAGGGCAGCATAAAAAGATAAGAAAGGTCCAAAAAGTTCTTGGAGAGGGCCTTGTGTAGGAAGCATGAAAGCCACGCTTCCACGTATATATTTTCAGGCATCCAATCCAAATGATATTTACACAGTTTTACATGTACATTCACCACTTTCTTATCTTCTCATCTCTTCTATTTCTAACAAAACATAAGACTCTCAAGGACAAGAGAAGAAGAGAATAGTGAAATAAAATGGGCCTGCATGCACCAACAAGGGCGCTAAGCACCACAAATTCTTCAACACCACCTCCTCTTTTAGCTCCCACAGGCAACAATGCTGGCCTGAGACGCCCAGCTGATCGTTTTGCTTTGAAATCTTCTTTCTCTGCTCCATCACTTCATCTCTTGCTCTCTCCTCCTCATCAGCAGCTTCTTGCCTCTGCTGCTCCTAAATTCTCAATGCGTGTTGCCTCTAAACAGGCTTATATTTGTCGCGATTGCGGGTAATCTTTCTTCTTCTTCTTGTATTTTTCACTTGATGGTTGATGCTAACTTCGATGTGATGATATATGTTTGATGCAGGTATATTTACAAAGAAAGGAAACCCTTTGACCAATTACCTGATAATTACTTCTGCCCTGGTATCCATCTCAGCTCATAAAGAATATCTTTTTAATTTTTTTATAAATTTATATATGAACTTAAATGTGATGTTTATCTCCCTAATCAGCTCTTAAAGAGAAGTCAAGCTTAGCATGTTGTATATGGATGACAATTGCCTTAAATTGTGTGTGTTTTGCAATGCAGTTTGCGGGGCTCCTAAGAGGAGATTTAGGCCATATACGCCGGCAGTGACTAGAGGCGCAAATGACACAGCCGTTCGTAAGGCAAGAAAAGAACAAATCCAGAGAGATGCGGCAATTGGGTAAGACGCTGAATAATCTTTCTTCAACACTCTGTAATTTTGCTTCTTTTTTTTTTTTTGTTTCTGAATATGAAATCTTAATTTGGTGCAGAAAAGCATTGCCTATAGCCATTGCAGTTGCAGCTGTGGCACTTGCTGGTCTATACTTTTACCTAAACAGTGCTGTCTAGGATTCGTAATAGCAACTCTCCCTCTTTGTGGGGAGAACAGCATTGCTCTTGTAATTTTATTTCATTCATGGGTTTCTATTCACTTGCACTACACTTCTTTTGCGCCCATACCACATTGCAAGAGTTGTAACTCCTCTTTTTCATTTAAAATAAAGCACTCAATGATATCTATTATGACATGCCAAAAATTTGCATTTCCTCTATGGATTTCCTCCACGAAGCAAATGTGAAAAATTGTAAATACATCACATCAACTTTAATTTCCCTATAATACAACTGATGCAGATTACATGATCGAAAACCCTCCTCCAAACTGTGTTTATTAGGTCACTACATACTTCCAAATTCTATGGTGAATAATGGATCCAACGGTGCCCTACCAGACACCTATTTCTCCGGTGCAAGCTGATTAGTGGTTGAGATATTACTCGGCCAAGATCAGCATGACAAGGTTGATAGAGAACAGAAAGGGATTTCTTGTTTAATTTACCAGATCAGCATGACAAGTTGTAAATTTACATCCTATAGTTACATGTACCGAGTTATCATTCTTGCAAGACAAAGGATCCTTCAATTCTCTTCTCCAAGAACTGTTGTGGAGGGAAATTCAAGGGGGAGAACATGTCACTATAACTAGAACTAGGCGCCGGCTTGAATTCATATGGACCTGCCTTCACTCCCCAGACCTATAAAGATGAAATAAAGTGCTAAATCAAAACCCTTTGTTATACTATTAGCATATCTCTGGTGAAAGAGAAGCAAAAGAATGAAAACTAACTTGATTTCCATCATCGTCAAAACCTCTATCCCAGGTGTGTATTTCATTATTTTTCAAGACCGCAAGCTCAGAGGTAGAGTAGGTTGCTCCATTCTGCTATAGAAACCACAGGGTCAAGATTGGTCAGAAAAGAGCACAGGAAAAGCAAAAAGCGTCAATAGTCCACAGCCAGGTTTATAATGAACAGCACTTTGCTACTCCAAAAGCAACATAGGTTGAATGAAGTAACAGGTAAATACCTACCCATGAATTTGGGAATCCGCCTGGTGGAGTTGAGCCCTCATATAAGCATCGTTTTCCACGATCACAGCGTCTGAGATGTATAGTTGTCAAATGTTCCCCAATGTCCTGTACATAATATAATAAAGATGATTAGCGGAAACCCATGCAAGTAAAAACTAAGCATATCATCTCTGCCCAAAGATACAGCTTCAGCCACAAACTAAAAATTAAATATTTCTGCCAAAAGAGGCACGGACAATGGTAGCCGAGGCAATAATCTGCAGACTGCATCAATTTAGCACTTAATTTGCCAACTGAATACTTCACGGGCTTAACTTTTAAAAACAAGAGCAATAGAGCAGATTAATTTAATGAGTTGTACTAATTAATGTTTACAACCTGAACCAGCGACCATCATAGTATTAAATTTGAATGAAATTGTTGGGGTACCTGATCTTCAAAGGTTTAGAATATAAATTTACTTTAGCAAGTATCACATATTTTTAGCTTTTGTTGTTGATCAATGAACTCATTAGACATTTCAAGTTGAGATAATCTCCAACCAACCACATTCATTCTTCCAGTGTAATGATAACAGCTCAGGGAATTATTATTGTTCATTTCTTATAGTATTACATATTTAATAACATTATTTTCTGGCTGCGGTTCACTTCATCAACTGTCATAAAGTCCTCCACAGTTCAAAGACAAACAAAACTTTGATTATTCAAGACATAATTGCGAATGGCTATACCCAAGTCCAACCTGTGCAGGAAATTCATACTATGTCTTCAAAGTTCAATGCCCAAGCATATGACTCAGATACTCAATAACTTGAAAATGAAACATGCAAGAGGACTCACACCAATAACTTCTTCAGGTAGCGGGCGCTGATCCCTAGGACGATCACAGAAATTTTTATATTCCTCAACTTCTCTAATCGCATATGAACTTACCTGTCCATTCAAAATCAAATATAAAATATTTAATTATAGGCTCTAAAGCAACTAAAAAATGAAACACATTGCAATGCATTATATAACAGACAATAAAGGAAAGAATAGCTGTGCACAGCTGCACAATGAATACAATTTTCCAAAAATTATAAAATCACATAAAAAAAATTCAAAATTGAATCTAATGTCCAAAATCTACTTATGGCGTCACTTTTAAAAACTGAGTGTAAGTTTGAATGATTATAGTGAAAGCCGTAGAGGCTGTGCTACCAAACATACAAAACAATGATACTGATAACTAGCAACAACTAGAACAGTTCCATGTGTAACTGATATTTTGTGCGACATTTAATCCAAAAGAATAAAGCACTCCTTAAATTCTTCAAAATATGAAACAAGTAATAGATTGCTAACAAGTGATATTAAGCAGTCAGCCCCTAGGTCAACAGAATCTTTATACTCAACCCCCTTCCTCTGTCTGATAGTATATGGATGCTTGTCACCAACTCTTTTAAAGTTCAGACTTCCAATAACACATGGTGTAATCAACATAAAATGTAGTTTCCATATACAGCATGCTTTATGTCTCAAATGTGCAAGCTCTTACTTACGATGATAAGAACAATCATCACAGGAATGATTAGGGGCACCATGAAAAGTCTCTAATGCCTCCTCATACATGGAAAAGAAAATCTTCTAGCGGCCGAAAACAAGAAAGAAATCACAATGATGCGATATATAAACATTATTTACAGAATTCATAAATAAGATCAGAAGCCCCACCTCAACGTCGCATTTCAATTCTTTTGGGCAAGGCTTCACCATATAAAACCTCTGCAAACTACAACCGTCAGAACTTTTATCAAAGAAGAGTAATATTTTGCAAATAGCACATTTGAAATGATACGGCGCATAACAAACCTGTCGAAAGGGTTTCTGAGGAGTCCTCCAAAATGCCTAATAAGATAAAAAAGAGAATCCGCATTAAAACAAAAAACAAAAAATGGCAGATTTGAAAAAGCTATGTAAAACAATTGAAAATAGAAGGAAGGAAATTTCAGTAAGACCAACTTGCTCAAGATATAAAAGCTTCGAACCATCAACCATTTCAGCTGCCGGGCAAGTAAGCATTCTGCAAAAACAGCATCCATTTCCATATTAAAAATAAATAATTAAAAATAAATTTATTGCCAAAAACAATTCAATATTCTAATGCATATACTAAATATGTACAAATAAGCAGAAATATGAAAAAAGCACCTGATGTTGAAGAAATTATCAGGATCTCTCGATGCCTGTTCTTTCGAAAACTATTTCACCCGCCCAGCCACAACAGTATAAATAAATTTAATAAATAATTTTCTTTAAAATGAAAAAAAAAATGAAGTTGGAATTGAAAAGAAAAGAAGAGAATGGAAGTAGAAGAAGGAAGCACCTTCTCGCCAGAAAGAGAGTCGGCAACAATACGGGCATGGTCCCAGCGGGTTTTGGATTTGGTGAGTCGTTTGAGGAGAACAGCGCCGCCAATAAGCACCGCTGCTTTCACGAACAGACCTTGAGCTCGGCCGCCCCATCCTCCGTTCGGGTTTGAGGCCGAGTCCGAGTCCGGGCCCATGTAGCTAGCAGCAACTAAGCAACCAATTCGGTTTGGTCTCGTCTCACCTACACCACCACCACCACCACATTCACAAATTCGTATCAACAACAGTCAACGGAGCAGTATCCAGTTCAATAATTCGCCTCTTTTTTTTTTTTTTGGAATAATGGGAACATAAAGATTTTATGATGATGAAATTGTCTGATTTTAATTGGAGTTTTGGCTCTTGGCGTCCGCTAGTGAAAAATGTTTTGCGCTGTGAACTGTGTTACGTTGTCAAGATTTGACACGTCGCTCACTCTCTATCGTTCTTCCGATTTCTTCCGATTTCCGGTTTCGTCATCTTTGTTTAATGGGCCGTAGCTCCTGATGGACCATGTAATGTATTTTTTTTTTAAGAAATAAAAATTATTTGTTTAAATAAATTAAAATTTAGTTGAAAATAAATATTCTGTATTGTCAAGTTTCGTTTGGTGGCTTGAAATTTGAGAATATTGTTAGTGAAAAATAAATATTTATTAATCGATATGTATTCTTTTTAATTAATATAAAATTTTTATAAATATTAAATAAATATGTGTTATGTTTAACGTTACTTATATATTTTAAAAAATAAATATTTATTAATTGATATGTGTCACCCTTTTTTCGAGTGAAGAATGAGATTCTCACTCCCATAGGGGGAGGTAAGAGTGAAAATTCACTCCCTCCTTTTTCTTTTTACCTTTATTTTATTAAATTTAACATAATTATAGTTAATAAAATAAATAATATCATATTTATTTAAATAATATATTACACTATTTTATAAATCAAAATTATTAAAATAATAATAATAAACTTATTTAAATATAATATTATATATTTAGTTAAAAATAATAATTTACGTTAATTTTAAGTTAAAATCACTTAAAATAATAATATTATATTTATTTAAGATAATAAAACTATATTTAGTTAATATTAATAATAAATAATTTATTCTAAGAATACTATATTATTAATAATAGTATTTCATTTGCGTTGCTCTCTGATCAATAATTTTTTATTTACATATTTAAAATTAATAAAAAATTATGATTTACATAATTAGAAATATTAATAATTATTATTAACTTACAAATATAATAAAATAAATATTATATTTTTCAAATATATTTTTTACATAATTTTATAATTAAAAATTATAATTCTTTAAATAAGAGTAAAATTATAATTTGAAACCATTTATTCTCAATTTAAGACAAAATAAATATATAAATTAGATTTTTATTCCAATTTCATACTCTCGTATAATTAACTTCTACTCCACACTTTCAATACCAAAATTCTTACTCGTCAAGATTCTCAATCCAATTTAAAATATAATCACTCTTACTCCTCAGGATTCTCACTCCAATTTAAAAAATAATCGCTACCTAAAAAATAGTGATATTACTCCCCTCATTTTATCTCACTAATATTGAAATTACAACAAAGGATAGAACTTGTGTTTGCATTTATATTCCATTTAAACCCAGCAACCAAGTACTGATTCTTGTATATTTTTAGAGTCAATTTTTTTAGAAACGAAACATTCCATCCATAATTCATTCGATGGAGGGTATAGCTATTAGCGAGCAGTGCAACACAATCTCAGATTCTTGAAATTTTTTTAAATTTTTAATTTATTTGTCAAGACAACCCTTTTACTCGTATATACTTAATAACATATTATCAGCTTCTACAAAAAATGATAAACTTGCATCTAAGAGGAAAGAGCATCGACACAAATCTGAAATTTTTGACAGAAAAAGAGAGAACGATGTTAGTAAAATGAGGACTTATGAGATAAAAATGATAATTTTAAAAAATAAATGAGGTATAAATGAAAGTGAGGTGTTGTGAGATAAAAGAAAATGGGGGTTGAATACCACTACAACTCAAATGATGAATATGATGAGAGTGTGGTAATCAATTGAATGATGCTACTTCAAATCTACTTAGTCAATTATTAATTAATCATCACAAATCGTCAGCTGGTCACCACTCACCACAATACAATATTTAGTGAGTGAGTCATAGCTTTTAAACCAAATTCCTTTTGGAAAAAACTAGTAGCCACTGCTTAGAAGTTAAAACTCAGAAAATTTATTAAAAACTGAGAGAAAATGAAGATGAAGCAACAGATGAAGATGGATAATAATTACAATCACAGCCTCATAGAGAGGAGCTAGAAAGTAGAGAAAACCTCTCTAATCAATTTCCCAGAAGAAGAATCAGTAACCACAGAATTAAGCAACGGCCTTTCCTCCCCCTCATTCCCAAAACAATAAACAGGAGCCTGCCATTTGGGATCCTCGAGAACTGCTCCCACCTCAAATGTTATCACATCAGCTGTGTACCCTGCATTTGAATTTTCATAAACAAAACTCGTGCTTGCAATCAAAACTTCAAATGGGCATTGTTCAAATTTTCAAATTACTAGCCATTAAGGCCTCAGCGAGTCTGCACAGGGAACTCGAACATCATCTTCCCAACTATTAGTGGGAGAAGATTTTCCAGTTAATCGCCGTATATTTCTGAATGGATTTGTATTAACTAATTAAAAATGTATCTAATTTATTTATTTTACCTGTGTAGAAGACCCAATGAACAGGTCTCTTAGTGACGACATCTTCATAGTACCAAATGAAATCAACTTTGGTCCACACATTACAAAGAAACTTGTCCACGTACTTCTGGCCAAGATACTCGGCGCCGTCGAGCCAACTGGGGCGGAGGATGCCGACGGGGAAATGCAAGACTCTGCATTCCTTGTTGGCGTCCAGAGTGTAAATGTAAGAGGTGCCGTTGTCCCATTCAAGATCATACGTGAGCTTGCCGAGCTGGTTCTGGATTATGTTGAAGTTGCGGCCGTTGGGCCAGTCGTACCAGAGGTCCACTTTCTGAAGGGTTCCGCTGTTGTTCATGAACAAGATTGCGTGGAATTGAGGCGGCCATGGAGCTGGAACTGGAGCTGCGTCTGTTGATTTTGATGTAATTAAAAAGATTTGGAAGGATATGGCTAGGTGAAGAAGAAACAAGGGTTTGGGTTTGACTGTTGGGGCCATTGTTGATTGAATGAGAGACAATTTGAGGATGAGGAGGATTCTGGAGTTGAGCTTTTATGAAATCCAAAACTTTTGGATATTTATATTTTTGCCTCATTCTTTTCCTGTATTCCTAGTTTTACCAACCACGTTTGACATTACTTTCAAAATGCGAGAGAGAGCAAAATCAAGTATATAACAGGGATTTTGAGAGCCAGTTTTCTCACAATCTCACTATGTTTTATTAGTTTTATTACACAGTCGAGGAGGCCAGCCCCATCTCTATCGATTTCAACAAATCCAGCTTGTTATTTGTGTTTGATAACTAGGGCGAAACAGACAATAATTACTATAAAATACATAATATTGTTCTTCACTTATTATAGAACAACCAAGTTCTTCAAGACCTTGTAGCTTTAATGATAGTGTAGAAGTCACTGATTCCCAGACAGTGGACTGTCACGGCCTTTCTTGAAATCATCCCATCCTCTTACCCAGGGCTGCCCAGGCTCTGACCGTGTCTCAGGGGAAGCGAAGCTGTTGAGGTTGTTCATGACCTTGTTGTGCAAGGCAGAAAACACCTATTGCAAGCGAAAACACATGAGACGGTATTTTCAAGGAAAATGGGGCAAAACTTGTAAATTATTTTAGATAGCGTCTCACAGGATTTGTTTTCACCGCCTCAGGTGGTTGCTCCTGGCCAGTCAGCCACTTCCACAGATCTGGGTTTTCCTGCGAAACAAAAAAAATATATTTAAACAAAAAGTAGATGACTCTGCTGGCTACCTTGTCTACTTGAATCGACTACTTTTTCCAATGGAATCAGAAACTCTTCCCAACTTGACTAATAACTATTACCATGGAGCAAAAATGAAACAAAATTTGAAAATGTTGGCTTTAAATTTAACAGTTTAAATCAAAAGAAATGAAGCAGCTTAGTGGATGATCCTATTATTCCTCCATAAAATATAGAAAATATCTTATGCAGTCAATTTCAACATGGATAAGAAAAGCAGTGCAATTCATCCTGGTATTAATGTTCACTTAATTCCTAGCTTATCAAATAGAATTTTTCAAAACTAATAGGAACTCTTTATTATTAGTAGAAATACATATTGAAATGATCAAGTTAATAAAGAGTTTCTTAGTTATCAAAACCCAACTACGGCTTAAAACTCAGCAGTACCACCACCGCAACAAAACCAAATCAACAATAGTATAGGCAATTCATAATTGATAACATGTAACCTGTCTGACAACTTCTTTACAGTCGAACCTCCACTAAAAAGCTAAGCAACCATGTAAAGAATTCCGCATCTTTCAGCCACGACTAATTAAAATTGCAGGAAGGGACAAAGTTATCACCTCCATTGAAAGCTAAACAGAGCATAATAAATTTATTCTCAATTTAGCACAAATGAATATAGTCATTCCATTCAGAAGATTATCAAATGATCAAAAGATCAAATAAAAAAGGGTTAGAGAATGAAAAGCATCAAAATACACTTAACTTGATTTGTCTAAACTGATTTCTAAATCATTCCGTGCATGCGAAAAGTCTATAGTGAAGAAATTAACATATAATTGTCTCATGAAAAGAGGGGGAAAAAAAAGTAAAAAGTGATTACCAAATTAAGGACATCAACAAGAGCTTTAATGCCATTTTCATCCATGGAATGAATATGTTCTTCGACCCATTTACCAAGAACCAAGTCCAGCTCCAGAAACCCTCTCTGCTTACTCCTATACAATAGCCTGTTAAACAGACGCTTTTTCTTCTCGTCGTTGGCCAAATCAATGTCTAAAGATTGAGTAGTATTTGAAACCCACCTGTATTGAGGCCTAAAACGATTGAAACAGAGATAATCATCACCATCAGATATCAATTGCATTGCATAAAAAGAAAAAACAAAAAAAAGGGAAAAAAAGAGCAAATATTACAAGAAAAAGAAAAGAAAAGATGACAGGTGGAGAGGGGTTTACCTGAGAAGGGTTTCAAAGGAAGCCGCTGGAGAAGCAGACGCAATCGAGCTGCGATTGGCTACTGCGGAGGATCTGAGAATACGGTGGACGTTAATCACTGCTCTTCGTAAGCTCGCCATGTTCTTGTTGAATGGTCTCTGAGAAAAATAAAATTTTTAGAAATAAAATACTCTCAAGCAAGCATGTACCGTATATAAAGAAACCAATTTGTTGGACCGTGGCCCCTTTTTATCCACATGGCACTGGTTGTTCGGTACTTTTTTGGAGTTAGCAATTGGCATGCTAATTGCCATTTGATTTTGGGCGAAACTTATGTTACATTAGCGGTATGTTACAGCTGAAAATGTTTAAATCCTTCGAAAAGATAATAATTATTAGAAACGTCAATAAGTTTTAAGTTTCACTTTAAACCCAGGCTGCAGCCAGGCAATAGTACTACTAGAATTTTAATTTTTTTTTAAGTTTTCTATTTATATTTATAGTAAATTTAGTACCAAATTGCTCAATAATTTATTCTATTTTATTTAATTGAATCTCTAATTTATTTAATCTTATATCTATTGAGTTTTTATTCATTTTATAGTGATCTATTATTTTAATATATCATTATCTTCAATCTTGAATTCTTTTATACTCAATTAATCTCTTGACTTTTTTAATTTATTTTATATTTTCTTCATTGAAATTATTAATTTCTAATATTTTCTTTACACTTTTTATATCATTTATAGATAAATTTGGGTTTCTTAATTTATTTAATAAATATAGTGATATTCAATTTAATTGATTATTTCTCCACATGTCTGAAACTCTGAATCATTGATCAGATCAAAGGGTTGAAATCTTCCATAGCAAAATTCTTTTTGCCTATAGATAGAAGGTGGTAATTTATTAGTTTCTATATTTTATGAAATTATTAGAGGTTCTAGTAATTTATTCATTGTACCATGTTTCTAATAATTCATTAGATTCATAAGATAGTTATCACGTGTAATATCTCTTATAATTCAAGATACTAAATTTAGATTACAAAATATATGTGACAACATTGATGATATGTACTAGGATGGGAAAATAGATTGAATGTGTGTGTGTTAGAAGAAAAATCTAGTTTATATCTCAACAAAGACAAGAAATTATAAATATAGGTGTACAAATATATTTAAAATTTGTAGATCTTTATGATTATAATAATCATTTAGATCTTTATAAAAATCTAGTAAAAGCTTTATAAAATAAAATTTTAAAAATATACGTAGAAGAGATGAGCGACAAAACTGTTTAATTATGCAAAATCAATAAGGACTTATTTGAAAAAAAAAATAAATATGTGATTAAAAAGAAAATTTCCTGTAAATTACTATTACACTTGTACTTCATTTTAAGTGGGTAAACTTATGTTACATTTGATGTAAGTAACAACAATGATGTGACTCACGTAAGAGCAGCACGTGGCGGTAAGGGACAATATTAAAAATATGTTCAAGCCAGTTGGAAACCAGTTGCAAAATGTGTGAACGGTAAAGTCAATTTCTCATTCCTTAGTATAGCCGGTTAAAGATTAAGTGCATATCAATGAAAAATTCAAAAAGAAAAAGAAAATTTGAAATTCAAAAATTTTTGTGTGGCTTTCAAAGTTTAGACTCCATAATCTCATGCTCCGTTTATTGAAGGAAGCAACATCTCCCCTCTGAAACATAATCAGCCCGTTTATTGAAGGAAGCAACATCTCCCCTCTGAAACATAATCAGCGAAATATTCATACAGATTTATAATAATGAACAATTTATTGAACAAAGGCTGAAAAAAGAAAAAGAACAAATGGTTTTAGAGTTCTGTCTGTCATTATTACATAGAAAAATGTCGGGGAGCTCCAGTTTGAAAGGTTAGGAAGTGTTTTGAAAATTTATAAATTGTTTCTTAATTTGATTATAGTAATGAAATGTTTGTAATATCATTGATTGGTTTGTTGATTGGTATTCTCATTATTTTATCTTGCTTCAAATTCTTAAATAGGCCATATGCATCAAGTAGGGGTGGGCAATAGTCGGTTCGGTTCGGTTCAGATCCTGAACCAAACTGAACCGAAACAAATCGGTTCCTAAGAGTATGAACCGAACTTGAACCAAATTTAAAAACCAAACCGAATTGAACCGAAATATTTCGGTTCTGTTCGATTATTAAATACCTAGGGTTAGAGATTTGAGAGAGAAATTTATTTTTGGTTTATATATATTCAATTAAATATATTATAATAAAATCAAACTAAACCGATCGGTTTTTCGATTCGGTTTGGTTTTAAACCGAACCAAATAAAAACCAATCGGTTCGCCAATTTTAGAACCATTCGATTTTTGCTCATAGAACCGAACCATTTGCCCACCCCTAGCATCAATTGTTCGATAAATTGTCTGAATGGCATTGACAAATCATCGTTGTCTAATATTGAAAAGGTTAATCGATTTATAAATTCATGCATCGATTTCAACTATTTGGATGTAATTTGATTATCAACATAGTCAGTGTGATTTGTTATCGATGAAGTGAAAATATTATGTAGTGGGACAAATAGTTGAGCAGGTGTTTTAGTTCAAAAGTCTCTAGAGAATGAACTTTACATAATGTTCTATTTTATGGCATGAGCATATAGTTAGGATTGTATATAATGGTTATTGTCATCATAAAGCATGAGTATGTTACAATTCGAGGATGAACGAATATTTTTTTTTAATTTTTTCCTTATATTTAACATATTTGAACAATTGTCCCCAAGTTTTCTGTGAAAGACTGCTATAAATGAAAAACACACAAAAGAATCTGTAGGGATGGAATTAAAAATTCCTGTAAACAAATGAATTTGGGACACTTGAGAAGAAAGTAACATGCACGAACTAAAAACAATGAACCGGGTAAAAGAAAGGTGTGTTACCCAACTACTAGTGCTTTTTGAATCTTGATAGAGACTTGTTTATTACAATGTCGCATACAGCTTTGAAAAGAAATGTAAATTTGATCTTTCTTGATCTTTTATCTGATTATCCTACTTGATAAGCAATTTAATGGAACTTTTTTTATATATAAATTGTAGATGTGTCAATGCAGCAATTAGGAAGCTTGTGGGATGCGTCCCAGGAAGCAGATTAGGATACTATTTTTACAATTAGAAAAAAAAAATGCTGAACTTTGCTAAGAATAGAAGTAGGCTGCGTGGGAAATGATATTTTCACATTTATGTATGTAAATCGCAGAACTTGTTTTTGTATGCAAAATTTATTTATGTATGTTTAACCTGATATGTATATAAATCATAGAACATTCTTATGTTATGTGTGTAAATTTAAGCACTATCTAGGTGACTTAGTAAGTGGTGTAAAACTACTTTATATATGTTAAGCTGATTTATTTTAACTATTTATTTATATTATGATAGTTTTTAGAGGCAATTTAATTGTTGATTTAATCCATATTTCACAGGTCATACATATGGAAATGCTGAAAAAATAATGACTTTAATATTTTTTATAATGACTTTAGTATATCATGGGGCTTGTGGGTGTAGATCTTATTTTACCTTTTATTAGTATGATAAGTGTAAAATCGGAGATGCTTAGATATAAGAAGAAAATGCGTAACTTTGTACATATTGAACTAACTTTCATGGCTACCAGAACTTCATTTGGCCCTGATAAACAGCATTAATATAAGAATTATTCAAAAACTTGAATGGTGAATCGAAATAAAGTAGCGAAAAAGATGGAATTGATGAGTTACTAGTATATGTGCAGCATAACATGAGTTTGATTCTGCATCATGAAAATAAAAAATGGACTCATGGGTCACGAAAAATGACAAAATAGTAGCCTACTCATGCAGCTGAATTGTCTTTTCCCTCTAAGATTTCATTACCGATAACCCCCTTAGCCGCCTTTTTTTGAACCATTTTGGCAGGTTGCCCCTCTTTTAGTTATAATAATCATTTGGCCACCTGTAGCTGTAACTCATTCCACGTTATATTTATTTCCATCCGTTGAATTTGGGAAATGACAAATCCAACCATCCATATTGTCCGGCTGTTTCTTCCAGTAAATGTAACATAAGCGCTGCCTAAAATTGTTTTCATCCATTAGATTTAAGAACTATCAAAATCAATGATTTATATGCATTGAATGTTTGTTAAATTGTTTGTAAGATAAGCTTTGCCTTGACTTTGAGGCTTTGATTTTGAGGCATCATGTAGCAAGACATTATTTTGAATTTTGACACAGAAACCTAGCCATCTTTATTTGCTTTTCAGTCTTGCGGACAACCTTTATTTTCTCAATTCTCTGTCTGAATCGAAAGCTTTGCTATTAATTCAGTATAAATTGTTTTATAGTTACGGAGTCCCGATGATTTTCGAAAAGCTAACGAACTTCCTTCAACTGGCTCCCGAGGGTTCAATGGAAGACTAAATTTAGTACAAATTTGTTCACCGTCAAGCAATTTGGACTAAAGTTGAAAGAAATGCTCTTCCCAACTAGTCATTGGTAAATTTTCTGTCTAATACATCTTGGCACTTTGTCATCCTCCTTATTCGTAAAGTAAAGAAAAAAAATATTTTCAATCATATGCAAAGTATATATGTTTCCCCTGCATTTATCATCGATCAATCTCACCACCTAGAAAACTCAGCAATACACCAAAGCCAAAACATAGGCATGTGGCATCCATGGAAGGAAAAAAAAAACATCAAAATCATGTTGAGGAAACGCTCGTGCTTCGTGCTTCAAAAGATCAGCAAAACTCTTAAAAAACAATAAGAAAAGATTTTGATGTGATATATTAGCCTAAATAAGAACATGAAAGACAAATTAAATTAGGAGGAGGCCCTCACAATGTAATCTACCCAAGTTATAACTGTTTTAGTCAGAGAGGAGAATTGCAAGCGTGAAGAATGCCGGAAACATATATTTCATTTTGAGGAATTGCAAAGAATCTGACACTATACATACTTCCGCATTTAGCGCTTGAAGTACCATTCCGTAGAGGTTCAAACAAAAACATGCACCCATCACGTTGTCTCCATCCTAACACCAATAATCCATGAAACAATATCTTCATTAAATAAGGCAGTTTGCAGAAACTCTAATTTTGCTATTGCTTTTTGTGGACTAGTTCTCATCTCCAATAGTCTTTAGCCCAGTTGCCTCAAAAGCTTATCTCACGTCTCTCGCCAAAAAATTTTCCTGTTATTGCCTGGTCCGGAAGCAGAGCAAGCCATACACCCGTGTCAGCACCGTCCTCAGCTGAAATATTACCAGCCCAACCTGTCATAGCAGTCTTCACCCAGCCTGGGCAGAAGCAGTTGATGTAAATCTTCTCACCATCAGGGCGGTCGGAGAGTATCTTCCCCATTAGTCTTGTATAAGCATTAACTGCAAGTTTTGACATTGAGTAATCGGTATATGTTTGAGGCCATCCACCAGATTGCCAAGTGCCATCTTCAACTTGTTGTAGAAAAGTATTAACAGTCCTATCAATTACTTCCTCAGAGAGGTTGTCCAAATCACCTAGTTGCTCTCTCAACGTTAAGTCCCTGAGTCTCTGTATGAATGAACCTAAATTAGCCCTTAGTGTAGATTGAAGAATGAGTGGCAAATGTCTAACCAGTAGAGATATGAAAATACTACATCAAGTTAAATGATAAGAACAATAACTGTTTTCCCATTTAAAATTGCAGCAAAAGCGGTCCAAGTCCGCCACTTGTCTTCCCTGATGGCAAGTTTCCAAACAAAAACAGGTTGGAGTCTATATGGAACCAAGTGGGCATCTACCATCTTTTAAATTTAAGTAGTTAGTTGATTATATATATTTTTTAGAAGAAACAGTGGCATCTACCATTAACCACTTGGCAATGCTTGAACTGAAAACAGTTTAAAGAATAGCCCATGGCAAACCCTGCAATTGCATGCACCATTATCTACAAAGCATTGCTGACGCCTGATGCGCCGCAAGTTTTCTAACAAAGCAAACAGAACTAGACCCAAAAGAAGTGTTAAACGACTAGAAATCATGCCATAAAAGTTACAGATGCAGAGTAGCCATCTTCCTTGGTGAAAATAAACAAAATGATACAGAGATTCAGTAGCATGGACAAGCTATGCAGGGACAACAAGGGGCTATAGGCCCTTATGGGATTCTAAATATTTTACTTCATACTGAACCATAGTTTCTCCTACAATTATGGATTTCTGTTTCCTAGTTGTCCCCTTCTCAAACGATCTATATACACGGTAAGCTTAAATTATGCATGCTCCGTCATATATTTAACACTAGTGTGCATATTGCAACTAATATTTGGGATGCATTACACAATAATTTTACAATATATCCATAGTGCTTGTCACATTACCTTTGACTTTATCAATTCCATTGCTACCAGAGATAATGCATTATTAACTATGATACTGTAAAGAATTCAATTTGAAATCAAATTAACAATCGATAATGAATCACAATATGGTCAAATAAAAAATAAAGAGATACGTACTAGCTTTGAAATGGGAAAATAAATAATGAATGAATGATTTAGTTTTTTTTTATTAATTTATCTTTTATCAAATTCTCTTTTATGTTTATTACTGTTAGGTTGGCACTGTGGAAAAAGTCACAGCTCTGGTTCAGAAATGCAAAATACAATAGGAGAGAGGGAAATAAGAGAGATTACTTACGTTACGCCTGCCATTTAGTCTACCGAGCCGAGAGCTCACACTAACAATACGTGCACCAGCAGCAGAAGGTCGCATTAACGGGATCATAGCTTTAATCATAGCTTTGGTGCCATAATAGTTGGTTTGAATAACTTCTTTGGCAAATTCAACAGAATTATCAGAACCAAGATTGTAATTGACACCTGCATTATTAACCTAAAACCAAAATGACATATTCATTTCAACATAAGCGAGTTCTTTTAATATAATTGAATTGAAGATGGCGTTACGGGCAAGTTAACACTAACCAGAATATCAATGCCACCATATCTTTCACGGATCCAATCACAAAACTCTTGGACTGACGACGAGTCTAAGACATCAAGTTGATGAACATCCACATTCAAGCCTCCTTCTTGCAAGACCTTAGCAGCCTCGAGGCCAACACTAGTGTCTCTCGACGTCAATATAACAGTCAAACCCTGTGCAGCGAGTTGCCTAGCCATCTCAAACCCAATTCCCCTGTTAGCACCAGTCACCACCGCAATAGTTTCCGGGGACCACCATCTATTACAAAATTTTCAAACACACCCATTAGAGGAAATTAAACAATATTTCAAATTTTGGTTACAAAAATAAAAATGTTGAAATGGGCACGCACCTCTGGTGATCGGAATAGGGAATGGTGCGGAGGAGGGAAATTTCTTGGAGTCTCTTTTCTCTTCTTTCCTTTGCTTTTTCATGTTTTCCAGTCATTTTTCTTTTTTCTTTTTTTTGGGTCAAAAAAAAAAAAACTTTGGAGGATCGAGTGAGAAAGAAGAAAAGAAAAAGAAAAAGAAGGGGAAAAAAAACTGAACTCTGGTTTTGGGTAAGATAATTGGAGCAGGCTCCCGGCTCAATAGGGGATAGTAGAGCCTTTGACACGTTGTTGGTTAAGTGGTTCGAGCTTTAATTTAGGTCAAATTTCGCCATTCTTGGGGATTTCAGTTTCACTTCCGCCTTTGTAGCCTCTCCAAAGTGGGATGCTGTTGCTATCATTCTTCTTTTGTTTTTGCGCGACGTGTTTATGCGGGTCATTTGGCATTTTCTTATTATATTATCAAAACCTTTTTTTTTTTCATCTCATGTCATTTGTTTGTAGCTCGTGTAAACTTTTCACACACTTATCGCTTGTTATTGATATGAAGTGTAAACTTGTGTGGACGCACCATCTCACCATGATGAGGTAGTGTGCAAGATTTATAGAATTTTATAGTTAGGACTTGCAATTTCTTTAATTTTAAATGTTAGGAATCACACGGTATTTAATTCTTGAGAATTACATTTTAAGGTCTACCAAGCTTATTAAATCATAGATCTTAATTAATCAACATATTATCTCAACATTTTAGAGGAGAGAATAAATTTTAGGAGAAATTCTACAATTCCTCAGATGGATTACAATCAATTGATGCATGCATGACATATGTAGTTAAATTTAATACAATCATCACTTACATGATATATGATACACACATGTCATGATATTATTTACTTATTATATGATTAATATGGTACCTCAGATATATTATAGAATTTCTCAAATTTTATAATACATCAAAATATCAGTTATACAACAAATAAATTATGTTATGATATATGTGTATGTATTGTAAAAAACCATCATACAAATAATAGTTATTCTAAATCTAAAAATATATGTTATACATGCATTAATTGATTGTATTACTTCTGATGTATTATAATTTTTTTCTAAAGTGAGAATATTTACATTTGCGCAATTATAGAAAGCAGAGTTCTTACTTAGCTGTTGGAACTCAAAGACACAGACACTCTCAACTTTTGTTATGAGGGTGGGTTAGAGCGCAATGGCGTTAGTGGACAATCAACTAACTTTGGCATCAAGATTCAAGAGTAAAATGACATGGGGGCTTAGTGTAAATATACAATGGAGGAGGCACTGTACAGGCTGTCAATGAATAATGGGAAGATGAAATTTACGTATAGAGTTGTACTATTGGCACCTTTAAATATCTTTTGAAACCCCTTTTCTTTATCTATCCCATTATAATTACTTGCAAATTATAAAACTCTTATGGCACCGTTTTAGTTCCAAAAATAACCTTTATTTCTTATTGAGTTTACACCCCCCCCCCCCCCCCCCCCCGATCAACTCTTTTTTACGGTGATGAACAAATTGGACTTTATGACCATAACACTATAATTACCAACAAAAAAAATTCAATGAGAATGATGCAATTGATCGGTACTCTTGATTTTTTTTCTTCTTTTTTTTTTTGGGCTTTTTTAAGTAAACTTGAAAGTTTCATTATTGACTATAATAGCAATACGAAAGAAATTAAAAGTAGAATGTTGCCGAATTTCTTTTTGTAATCATTTTATTTTTCTAAATTAATTCGGATGGGGAATGAGTCAAATCGGAGAGAACAATAAAAATCATTAGCTTTAAAAAATCTATCGGTTTTCTGCTGGATGCCCTGCCTTTTGAAGCCTCCACAACATTAAATTTTTTACAATATCAAAGTTCATATTTTGTGCTTTAATTGTCGTTGTTTGTGGAAGTGATTTCACATCACCCCCTTCATTTCTCCTTTGTAAATCCACCTCCTGTCTCTACGTGATTTTGTGGAATCAAAATCTGTTTCTTTTTTTCCTTTTTTAAATTTAATATAAGGTCATGGATACTTTGGAGTTGTTCTAAGTTAAAACACAAATCATAACCACACGCACAAAATAATAAATAATAAAAAATACGTTATAACTTTGATCGTGTGGTTATGAAAGAGTGTTTTACCTTTGGAGCGGTTCCAACATAGCTGGATCCACATGTAATAACGACATAGTCTACTGTAAATTCTTATTTGTCAAAGAAGGGAGTTGAATGATGAAATGAGAATAAATTTATCATTTTATGTAATCTTATGAAGTGATGAACTTGTATGTAATGGGGGTTTTAAATTGGACACTAGAGGTGTGCCAATAGCGCCACCCATGCCCATGTAATTTCAAATCAATTAACAGCACACAGTACAAACACGTAGGGTTGGTGAAAAAGAGCCAAAGCTCGATCTAGCTTATTTTAGGGTGTTCTAAGGCCGGGCTTTATATGTGTTAGCCCGCTTGGAGAGTCCCAATCTCCCAGACCCGGGCGTCAATCAGAAAGATTGAGCATGGGCTGACCCTTGGACGTTAAATTCTTAACACCCTTCCAAAATTCTAATAGCACCCCTTTAGTTGCAAACGGGTTACTCTTTTAGGAAATTCCTTTTTAGGCAACTGTAAGTTAAATAACTTTTTCGGCTGCTTTCATTAGGCTCCGTTTGGTACAATTTATTAAATAAATTTTATAATAATAGAGTTTATACCAATAGAGTTTTTAGACAAAAAGTCATTGGGTATTTGGTTATTAATAAAAAAAACACTTTTGAACTATTAAACTGTATGGTATTTTTTATATTATATATTTTTTTAAAAAGCTCTCTAACCTCTACTTCCAAAAACTCAAATTTTGGGTTTTTACTAGTAGAGGTAAATTAACTTATTTAAGTTAAAAAAAATCTACTAAAAATATAACTAAACACCATAAAAATTTTTAAAAAGTACTTATGGGATTAAATAAACATTTATAATTCTTAAATAAACCATACCAAATAAACACTAAATAACAGTACAAAGAATTAATTAAAAGTCTACAGCGAACATATAGCCCAAATTTACATTTAATTCAATGCTGGAGCTGGACAATTGGATAAACCAATAAAGTTTTTATTAACGAACATGAAGGAAGGCCATTCATTGTATTGCAGCTTTGATCATGTTTGAGTAAATGCTTCTCAGTAAAGATGGTTTTTTGCGGTACAATTAAGTGTTAAAGCTTTCCTTGGAGTTTGGTAATAACCTTAGCTTTCTTAGGCTGTGTTTACTTACTGGAGTGGGAGTGAGAAGTATGGATTTTTCTCATTCCATCGTTTACTTGCTTAAAATGGCCACAGATTGGGAATCCCACTCCGTAGGCCCCACTCAAATAAATAATATTTATTTGAATAATAATATTATATTTAACTAAATAATAATTTACATTGATTCTAAATTAAAATTATTTTAAAATATTATTATTATATTAATAGAGAATTAATAAATATAATATTATTATATTTATTTAAAAAATAATAGTACTATATTTATTTAATAATAATAATAAATAGTTTATTCTAAGAAAATATTAATTTTGTACTAAATAATATTATATTATTATTTTATATAATAATAAATTTAATATAATTATATTAAATAAAATAAAATAAGGTTTCATTTTATATTAAAATTAATAATTTATTGTTCATAATTAAGAATATTAATAATTATAATAAATTTACAAATATAATAAAATAAATATTATTCATTAAATATATTTTTTATTAGTTTTGTAATTAAAAACTATAATTCTTTAAATAAGAATAAAATTATAATTTGAAACTATTTACTCTCAATCGAAGACAAAGTAAACACATAAATTAGATTCTGATCTCTATTCATGCTTCCATTTCAATATAAATAAATAATTTATTCTCACTCCCATTCCACACTCCTAATCCAAAAATTTACACTCCTCAATATTCTCACTCCAATCAAAAAAATAAACGCAACATTAATTAATCTAGAATATTTCATATTACACATCTACATGTCCCATCCGATGAATATTTAAAAGTACGGTCCATATCTGGGGCCATGTATTAATTGGTCTCCTTCTATCTAGTGAGCTTTTTTGAATTTTTTTTTCTAAACAGGGGAGCGAGTAAAGAACGACCTCGCATAAGATAAATGGAAGAACAATCAAGAATCATCATTCAATTATCCAATTTTTCTTGCCGTAGCCAGAACGCTTTACTAAGTAGCGACATAAGATAAATGGAAGAACAATCACACGCTGATATGGCTATTTGTCATTATTGCTTTCCTCGACTATCACATTTATGTCGATGCTCCGACTTTCAATTTCTTCAATATTTAGCTTTTCTGGAAGCAACAGTACATACTCTACTGATGCGACAAAAGGATTAAAAAAAGAAAAAAACTGCTCGTTGCGTCACTGCTTAGGCCATACTAAATCTTCAGTTGTCTGTCTGAAGTCTATCACTTGGTGCAACATAGTCAAATTTTCACCATTTAGACCATACGATAATCGGACACGTGGATGACCCTGTGACTATCACATTTTTCCAAGGCTCGTAACGGGCCATTTATATTAGTTAATTCATTTGTGAATGTAATGAGAAAGAACTAAGGCGACGCACACTTGCAGGAGCTGAATCTTTCAGTCTTTCACAGTCTGAAAAGGCCCTTGACCATTCAATCTGCGTACGTTCTTTGTTCTCAAATTTGATCGTTTGTTTTCATTTTTCGTTCATGTCAAGTTTCTGTATTTGTACACAATTAAATGATCACTCATTCGCAGGTTTTGCTTTTACCTGACGCTTTTCAATAGTTTTATGCACTCTAGTATTTGCGACATATCTTTCTGCTTGATGACCCAAGTTGCATGTGAACGGATTAGGTATTCATTTTAGTTTGTTAATCAGTCAAATATCGTAGACCCCATCTGTTATTACCGCGGTGATTGCTAGGAACAGCTACTGGTTGTTATGTTTGTTTCTGTGTAGGCTTTTCAATGGAAATATATACACCTCAATGTTTCTTTTGCCTTTGACAACGTATATTGATTAAGTTAGTGTTCCTGAGTTGAGAGTCTTTTCAAACTTTGCCAAACATGCGTCCAAATAGATTGAGCTTGTACGTGAGATAGCTGGATTTTATTTGCTTACAAACCTTTTTTGGGATTATTTAAAAATTACAATTACTAACCTGGTTTCGGATACATGAGAGTTGTTTGCTATTATCCAATTTATTTTGGTTGGAGCACGTTTTAACTGACACAAAGCCGGAAATACCAGTTCAATCTCATTAACCTCTATAATTTGTCTCAAATACATTGTGTTTAGTTATTTATGTTCTTGGATTTCCAATTCATTTATGGCTTAACTGATATAAGAAAGCTGACAGGGATATGAGAAATTTTTCTCAAGGATGGAAGATTCTGGTAGCCATTTTTCTGTTGGGATTAAGCTTTCCATACTCACAAGGTTATAATGTCAAATCTAAAGTCTTTTTGTCACCTAAGTTTGTGCTGGGGCCAGGATCCGTTGAGAATAAATTTTACTATGGGATTGACTTTCCGAGAGGTCATATTGCTCTAAAGAGTTTTAATGCAGAAGTAATTGATGAGGCAGGATATCCCGTTCCTCTTCACGAGACTTATCTCCACCATTGGGTCGTTGAAAAATACTATGGACGTAAAGATGCAGAAGTACTAGAGTATAATGGCAACAGACTTCTTCATGAATCAGATTACATTTCAGCGAGAAATGATGGCATATGCCAGAGGAATTGTCTTGGGCAGTTTTTTGGCCTTGGCTCTGAGACACGAGGAACAGCAACGCATATTCCAGATCCTTATGGTATAGAAATTGGCAATCCTGCTACAATTCCTGCAGGCTATGAAGAGAGATGGCTTCTTAATGTCCATGCAATTGATACACGAGGTGTCGAAGATAGGTTGGGATGCACCGAATGCAAGTGCGATTTGTACAATGTTACAGTGGATGAGTATGGCCAGCCGCTAAGGCCAAATTACAGAGGTGGTTTATCGTGTTGTTACGATCGTACACAGTGTAGAGTGTCAAATGGTTTTGAAGGTGCCAGGAGGAGCCTCTATTTGAGATATACCGTAAAGTGGGTTGATTGGGACACTTCCATTGTGCCTGTTAAAATCTACATATTTGATGTCACTGACAAGGAAACACGGTTTAGTGATTCCACTGGATTCAGCATACAGCATCATTGCCAGGTAAGTGAAATTCTTTTTACAAAACTCTCCAAGCTGAAACAGAAATGAAGTTTATTTGGGACGTTCAGTGGAATAGCCTTGGCATTACTTTCTTCATCTTTTATGGTTCATTGAACTAGGTTGTTATATAATCATTTAATGCTTGTTTTGGTGCATTACTAGAAAAATGGAATTGATTCATTGATGCAATGAACACAAAGTTGGAATCTGCATAAAGCTAATTGTAATTTTCTGGAAAAATTTCTTTGGGCTTAGAGTCCTCTTTGACGGCATACTGTTTAATATGTGTGTATGAAATGACTTGCGTTGAAGATATTTTTTGTTCAATGTGGAGGAGTTTTTATTAAATGTGCACAAATTTATAGACATTCAAGAGCACATAAGCACAAACACTTACTTCAGCCCTTAAATTTGATAATCAATAGTGTAAACGTTTTGATTTGTGATTTTCTTGCAACTCTTAGTGACTTAATTTCTTCACAAATGTGGACCCATCGGAATATCTCTGATTGCAGATTGAATATTCTGTTGAGCCCTGTAAAGCCAATGATGTAGCTGATAATGGGTGTGTCCACACCAAAAGGACCAGTGTCACGATGCCAACCAGTGGTTACATCATCTATGGCGTTGCCCATCAGCACTCAGGGGGCATTGGTGCAGCTCTATACAGAGAGGTGATTTCAATATCTAATTTGCATTCATGTGGCATGTCTTTTCTTTTGTCTATGTTCTACTTTCCATTGTAATTTTATCATTCTTATCTGCCAGGTTGGTGGTAAACTGGTGCTGTATGAAGACGTGTACTAGTTCTTGATCTTTTTAATTTTCTTGTTAGATTATGCTTTGAAAGTTATTGTTTCTTTAGTCTGCAAAAAAATTGTCAGAATGTTTTAAGATTATGTAAATGTTTACAACATTAATTAGATGTTGAGGGCATGTGAGTGTGACATTATCATATTTCCAAAGTAGACTATTTTTTAGCTTCTAGCTGCTTGATTTGTTTGTCATCCTCAAAGTTTGGATAACATTGATGTTTTATATATAGTGTTATGGTCCCTGAAATTGGTTGGATGTTTTCCCTTTTTCTTTTGAAGAACAATTCTTCATTATTCATTTTATGTAATTTTTTCAGAACCCAGTGTGATGATTGTGGAAGGAATTTGATTCCCTATGTGTTCTTTCATTTATATGCTTGTTTTTGGTGAAATCAGGATGGACAACTTATGTGCTCTTCAATTCCAGTTTATGGAAATGGGAAGGAAGCTGGAAACGAGGCAGGATATATTGTAGGAATGTCGACCTGTTATCCTAAACCAGGCTTCCTCAGGATAACAGATAAGGAAACTCTGATTGTGGAATCTAACTACAGTAGCTCCCGTGATCACACAGGAGTTATGGGGCTTTTCTACATTTTGGTTGCAGACAGGGTGCCCGAGTCCAGTTCATTCTTAGATGTTTTCAACAAGGTAAGATTCCCTTTTTATATTTTTAGATAGTGAGTTCAGCAATACAATTTACTATGCTTGTGAGCACATGCAAAGATACCGCGGACACAAAAAACTTATTCTAGAATTGAGGAGGAATATTGTCTTACCTCTTTGATATAGAGAATGGATTATAGACAGTCGTTTTGATTAGTGTTGATGAGAAGATTATTATTTGCCGGAGTAGAAACTTTTTAATATGATTCTTAGGCCATAATAGAACTACAATCCTCTTCTTGATTTTAGCAAGAAACACCAAGCCTCTGATAAGTGATAACTGCCTGGTTTTTGCAGATGTACAATGATATAAACCATTCTGCTTTTGTTTGGGGAGCGTTTGTTTTAGCCGGAGTTGCTATCATTGCTGCTGCTGTGGGTTACAGGCGTAGGAATAAGTACGAAGATGGATACCAACCAATTATGATCTGAACTTGTTCTTATGAGGCTTAGCCATGTGTATTGGACAGAAATAATGTTAGCTCTGTATCGTATGTTCTGAAACTCTCGTTTCGCTTTGCTAGATGAGCGTGAATAAACCCGGGAGACTCGCAGTCTTGCCCAACATTATTTCTATTACTGTTGTTAGTAATTGGAACTGAGTGATTTATGTGAGCCTCTGTTGGACTTCATGGCCATTTCTTTCATTTTCTATACGACTCCTGTAGCTGCTTGCGTTCAACGCTATTTTCACATTTGTAAGGGACCTGTCCTAAGTTAAGAAAAATTCAAAGCATTATTGGGTCGCTGTTTCCTGCGGCAGCTGCCAACATATGTTACTTTTTTTTTAAAAAAAAAATTATTTCATGTTTTTAATCTGCATGTGTGTTATTTAATAATAATCGTTGAAAGAACCATTTTAAATATTTTACTTCATACTGATCCATAGTTTCCCCTACAATTATGAAAGAACTATTATGCATGCTCCGTCATATATTTAACACCAGTGTGCATATTGCAACGAATATTTGGGATGCATTACACAATAATTTTACAATATATCCATAGTGCTTTGTGACATTACCTTTGACTTTATCAATTGCATTGCTACCAGCGATAGATAGTACATTATTAACTATGGTACTGTAAAGAATTCAATTTGAAATCAAATTAACAATCGACAATGAATCATAATATGGTCAAATAAAAAATAAAGAGATACGTACTAGCTTTGAAATGGGAAAATAAATAACGATCGAATGATTTAGTTTTTTTTTTTCAATTTTTCTTTTTCCAAATTCTCTTTTACGTTTATTACTGTTAGGTTGCCCCTCTGGAAAAATTCACAGCTCTGGTTCAGAAATGCAAAATACAACAGTAATCACATGGGGGTTTAATGCAAATATGCAGTGAAGGAGGCACTATGCAGATTGTCAATGAATAATGGGAAGATAAAATTTACGTATAAAGGTGAACTATTGGCACCTTTACATATCTTTTGAAACCCCTTTTCTTTATCTATCTCATTATAATTATTTGAAAATTAATAAAACTCTCATGGCATCGTTTTAGTTTAAAAAATAACCTTAATTTCTTGTTGAGTTTACACCCCCTTCTTTCTCTTCACATCTCTCTCCCCCTCATTTGCTTACCATTCTTTCCTCTCTCTTTCTCTTCCACTATGACTTCTCTCCGTCGTCAACTCTTTTTATGGTGATGAACAAATTGGACTTTATGACCATAACATTATAATAATCATACTATGGGATGCATTACAAAATCAGATTTCATGTTTTTTTGTAATTGTTTTATTTTTCTAAATTAATTCGGATGGAGACGAAGGCAAATGGAAGAGAACAATAAAAATCATTGGCTCTGAAAATATTTTTCTATAGGATGCCCTGCCTTCTGAAACCTTCTCAACGTTAATTTTTTTTTATTTTTATTTTTTATAGTATTAGAGTTCAGATTTTGTGCTTTAATTGCCGTTGCTTTGTGGAAGTCATTTCTCCTTCGCATATCCACCTCCTGGCTTCAAGTGATTTTTGTGGGACCAAAATCTTTTTCCTTTTTTTTTTTTCCTTTTTCACATTTAAAATAATAACTGCATGGTCTGTTGTAAATTTTTAATTGTCGAAGAAGGGAGTTGAATGATGAAATGAGAATAAATTTATCATTTTATGTAATCTTATGAAGTGATGAACTTGTATATCATTGTATGTAATTGGGGTTTTAAATTGGAATATTAGCGCCACCCTCATGTGCTTACAGATTAATTAACAGCACAAACATGTGGGCTCAGATGTGTTGGTCCGCTTGGACCCAGACCTGGGCTTCAATCAGAAAGCCTGAGCATGGCCTAACTCTCGGACGTTAAATTTTTAACACCCCTCTAAAATTCTAATAGCGCCTCTTCAGTTACAAACTGGTTATTCCTATAGGAAATTCATTTAAAACCAAATTACTAAATAAAAAGTCAATAAATAACTGTAAGTTAAATTACTTGACCGTAGGGATGATAAAATTACCCAAACCCAGATTGGATCCAGATAATTTGGGATAGGGGTGGGTAAAAAAACCGTAATTTTAAAAAAATCAAACCGAACTAACGGTTTTTTCTAATTCGGTACGGTTTTTATTTTTTTTAAAAACCGAATATACTGTTTGTAAAAAAAACCGAAATGTCGGTTCGGTATTCGGTTCACTTAGTTGAACCAAAAAACCGAACCGAAAAACCTAATTATTTTTTAATTTTATTCAAATCAAACATGTGTTAATAATTTTATTGAAATCAAACATGTGTTATTTCTCTTTATAACATTATGATTATGTTTATATAGATAGAGTATTGGAGTTTGGTTATGTATTTTAAAATTTTAATATTTCATATTTTGAGAGTATCTTATTAATAGTTAGTAAGATATTAGTGATAAAATGTGTTTTGAATACTTTGTATTTATTATTAATATTTGTAATAAAATTAGGATAAATTAATTGTTGAAAAAAATTATTACATTCATGAGGTCCAATGGGCTAAAAATTTAAAAATTTAAAATAGGCCCAATAGGCCCAGAACCGAAAAAACCGAACCGATCCGAAAAGAACCGTTTGAGTTCGGTTATTCGGTTCTTTTATAAAATAATCGATTTAAATCGGTTCTACTTAATTTTGAACCGAACCGAACCGTGCCCACCCCTAATCTGAGCCGGGTTTAACCCGTACCGCATTTAAATAATATGTGGATCTGGTATTAATTTTTTAAAATTCGGACATATCCGGGTCCGGTTTCAGGTTCAATTGGACCAGTATGTCCGGAACCCAGACCTGGATATATTTATATTTAATATAAATATTAAAAAAATGTATGGGAAAAAAACAAAACCCTAGTTTGCACTTTTGGCTTTTAACTCAACTCGGCCGCCACCATTTCATCTCCCAAAAATTCATCAATTCACAGCCACCACCATTTCGTCTCCTTTTCATCTCCCAAACTCACCAATTTAAATCATCATCATCAAAGGCTTGAATTCTCAGTAGCTCCTAAACTCATTCACGGTCACGGCTGGCGACAAAATATCACGCACACGAAGTGACGAATTGGGATTCATGGACGTAGACGAAGCAATGATCAACTGTACAAATTTACTGGATTTTCATTCCCTGTCGCCATTTGTGTTATGTTTTGCTATTAGTTTAGCTTTTGTTTGATGATGACAAGTTGACAATCACAAAATTTGGGTCTTGTTTTGCACTTTTGCTTCATTGTTTTGTTATATTCTTTAATCAATTTCTTCTGTTTGATTTAAATATTATTCCTATTTTCACATTGAAGCAACCAGTGATGGAAAAAAGTTGCAAGTTCAACACTCAGTGCCTTACCTCTGTTTTTACATTATGAAACAAGCCTAAAAATGGTGCCCATTCGGGTTCAAAACCCGGAATCTGAAAACCTGGATTTTTCCGGGTTGAACCCGGACCCGGGTGAAAAAATTCGGATCCAGGAGAAGAAAATGGCATTCGGGTCCGAAATGGGGAAGGCTAAACCCGAACCTGCACTCGGATTTTGCCATCCCTACTTGATCGGTTGCTTTCACTTTATTCAATAAATAATTGTGCAGAGCAAGGGCACATCTAGGATTTTAAAGTATCCCCAGTTAATTTAAAAAAAAATTATATTATAAAGTAAATATTATGTGTATTTTATAAATAAATAAAATACACATAATAAGATGAGAATATTAGAAATCTTACAACAAATAATAATTACTTTAAACAAAATAATTTTATAAAAATGTAATTTAAAATAAAAATATAACTAAAATTGTATTTTTCGTGGTTTCAAATAATGGAATTCATCAATTCTGGGTTCTGAATCAATAGTATCTGACTACTTGGTAGCTACTATTGAGGTTTAGCCGCAACCTATTCTCTAAGGGCTCGTTTGGTTTAAGTATAAAATGATGGGATTTGACAATTTTAGGATAAAATTATCCTAATGCAGTGTTTGGTACCCAAAAATAATTGTGGGATAAAATTAGTGGAACCCACCATTTAGTCCAAACAGTGTCAAAATTTTATCACAAGGGGGGGTGTGGGATAAGCTAAAACTTAGCCATAGGATAAGAAAAAAAAAGTCCAAAATTCCTCTCTATCCCTCTCATAATTCTTGTTATGTTTATAATGATATTATTTAGTAAAATATAAGTTTAAAACTATAACATGTTAAATATAAAAAAATTAAGGGAAGAATTTGCATTTTTTAACAAATTTACCAATAATTACTAATTTAATTTAGATTATATTTCATGTCATTTTAAAATAAATCTAACGTAATTTTGATAAATTAACATATAAGACATATTATTAGTTACTACTCAATCTCATGTCATACCAAACATAAGACATGATTATTTATAGTCTAATCCAACATTACACCAAACATAATATAGTATTATATATAACACAGTGTTATCCAATCCAATCCTATCTTATCTAATTCGATCCGATCCAATCCAATCCAATCTAATCTAGCATACCAAACGAGCCCTAAAACATTGTTGTGAAGATTGTGCATTCATTCTTTTATCAATATGTTTAAATGGATCCTTTAAATTGCTTCATCTACTACTTGGATTTATTGGACATTATAGCCTATAAAATACCATAACATGAAACTAAAGAAGAATTAATAAATTAGTTAATAATTACAAGCTTAATTAGCATGCTTAAATAAATTAAACAATTCAATTTTGCTCATCTTTTCTATTAAAAAAAAATATTATTAGTGAAAAAATAACAATAATAAATCAACTCAAACTAATAAATCACAAAACTAATTAAAAAAAAAGCCAATCAAACATTCAAAATAATAAATTAAAATAATATGTAAAATAAATCAATAAAATCTATCTAAGAAAAATAAATAATTTATGCAAGTTCTAAAAGTATAGTAACATATCAATAGAAAAATGTACAGATTGCAAAGAAATCGGAAGATATGAACGGATGATGAATTATGATTTGTGAAGCAATGAAGGTGAATTGACGAAGAATGAAGAATCGTGCAGGGTTTGGAAATTTTTTTGTTTTTTCTAATGGCGTCGGTGGAAGTAAAGGAAAAGTAATAATGATATTTTTTGTTTTTCTTCTAATGGTGCCTGTGGAAGTAATGATGATGGATGGTGTTTTGTAATGAACAATCCATGGTATTTTCGTAATTAAAAATTAATGATATTTTCATAATTTTAATTAAACTAATTTTTTTTTTCTTTTTAACATCGGGCTGCTGCAGCCCCGTATAGCCGACTAACAGATCAACCCCGGTGCAGAGAATTAATAAAAAGGTATATAGCAAACATATAGACCAAATTTACATTTAATTCAATGCTGGAGCTGGACAATTAAATAAACCAATAAAGTTTTCATTAACGAACATGAAGGAAGGCCATTCGGTGTACTGCAGCTTTGATCCTGTTTGAGTAAATGCATTTCAGCAAAAATGGCTTCTTGCGGTACAGTTAAGTGTCGACGCTTTCCTTGGAGTCCGGTAATAACCTTAGCTTTCTTGATCTACAAATTTAGGATTTTTCCTTTGCAAAATATTTAATATTACATATTTACATGTCCCATCTGATGAATATTTAAGTACGGCTCATATCTCGGCCCATGTATTAACAGGGGATGAGAATGAAAGAATGTGAATGAAATTTATATTTATTTGGTAAAATGTAATTTGATAATAAAAATAAAATGTGTGGATTTCACACAATCTATCTATCTATCTATATATATATATAAAGCAGGAACTTGAGGAGATGATGAGGCATCACTATTTTTTCATCTTTGTATATTTTTTTATTATCTAATAAATAGAGAAATTTTCTTTTAAATTTAATTTTTTATCTTCTCATAATTAATTTAATTATTATTACACAATAAAAATTATGTAAATATTTTAATAAGGCATATTCTTTGTAATAAACATTCAGAGGGAGTGTTATGAATTTATTAAAATAAATGTAGATGTTCATAACATATATCTCTTAGTCTCTCCACTATCTCCCATTAGCAACATTTAACTTCCCTATAACTTCCACTATCTCACAAGGAATTATGATCCATAATTTTTCATTAATTTCATGGAGTGATTATGTAACTATAAAAAGAGAGCTTATCTTTTTGTTTTGCACACACACAATTGAAATGAATAAAATCACTCCATAATATATTATCTCATTTTATTCTTTATCTTGCGTTACTTCTTTATTTGTATTGCTGGCTAATAGTTTTTTTTTTGGTTTTTTATAAGGCTGTCTCATCTTAAAAAAAAAATCAATTCATATTTTTTATTAGTTTCATCAAATGTAAAGTAAGAAAAAAGAATAATACTAAATTCTTGTTTTAAAGCCGCGTGAAGCGCGGTTCTATTTTCTAGTTTGGGTATAAAGAATGTGAATTTCATTCCTATTGATGGTTGTGAATGAAAATGAAGAAATAAAAATGAAACATGAGTTTATTTTTATATCCCTCTAATTTTTTTATTTTTTCTAAATTACCCTCATTCAAATCATAATTAATTTTTATTATTTTAAATATTATTATTAACAATTATTATTATTATTATTATTATTATTATTATTATTATTATTATTATTATCATCATCATCATCATCATCATCATCAGAATTTATTAATTTTATTATTTTAAATGTCATTATTATTAACTTTATTATTTTAGTTATTATTAATTATTGTTGTTATTATTTTATTAATATTATCATTATTAACAATTATTATTATTAATGTTATTATTATTATCAAAAGTTATTAAATTTATTATTTTAAATGTCTTTATTATTATTGACTTTATTATTTTAGTTATTATTAATTAATAATAATAATAATTATTATTATTATCATTATTATTATCAAAATTTATTATTTTAAATGTCATTATTATTAATATTATTGACTATATTATTTTAGTTATTATTAATTTATTATTATTTTTTATTATTATCATTATTAACAATTTATTATTATTATTATCAAAATTTATTAAATATATTATTTTAAATATCATTATTATTATTATTGACTATATTATTTTAGTTATTATTAATTATTATTATTATATTATTAATATTATCATTATTAACTTTTATTATTATTATTAATTTTATTTTTTAATTAATAGTATTTTTATAATAAATATTTATACATGTATCTAGTTGATAAAAATTATATTATTTAATACTACATGTATTTTAATAAATTAATTCTCATTTTTATTTCTCATTCCCATTTATTTTGTCAAATAAACACATCAATGACATTTCAGTACATTTCTATTTTCATTTATTTTTGACAAATAAATATTTCATCTCATTTCAATTCCTCATTCTCATTTTATGAAATAAACGAGCCATTATTTCTTAATTTTTCATTTCCGTCAAATTTCTAATTCAGTTAGTCACACAAATAAGATCCAACTGTAGCCAACTCCTATTGCCTGCATTTGCACAGTTTTTCTCTCTCCTCAGGACACGTGTGTTGCTTCCCATTGGGTGTGTACGTTACAGATTCAGTAACGTAGATTGGTCCTTTATTTGTAATGTTGTCTATTATTGTAGTTTATTGTCACTATTATTCCTATCAATCTGAGACTCTCCGTGGCACGCAACTCCCAACCCATTTATTTAAACGTGCTGCCAAACAACGACTCGCATAAGATAAAGGGGAGAGCAATCAAGAATCATCATTCCATTATCTAATTTTTCATGCCGTAGCCAGAACGCTTTAACTAAGTAGCGACATAAGATAAATGGAAGAACAATCAAGCTGATATGACTAGTTTGTCATTATTGCTTTTCTTGACTATCACATCTATATCGAGGGAAGGCTACCTGATATTTAAGGTACAGCTCTCTCTAACCCACTGCTGTAGGAAAAATTATACTTTACGTTAAACATAAATTAGGAGTCTTTAAATTATAATAATTATAACATATATTTTTTATGTGAACTATATAAAATTATAAAATCTATAATTTATATGGTTTATGTTAGGAAATTGGTGGCTGAAGCAGGACCGCAGATAAAATAAAATTGGAAATAAAAATAAAGAACAAGCACACTAGAGGACACCAGAAATTACGTGGTTCGGCTTTTAGCCTACATTCACGGGCGAAGACAAAAGGAAATATTTTACTAGTGAAAAGGAGTTACAAGTATTGTAGTATTTTAACTCACTACCCAAAACCCCAATACACCCAAACTCTCAAATCACTAAAATAAGAGTTTAAAATTGAAAGCTCTTAAACTCTCTCTAAACTCTCTCTTAATTGCTCTAAAAATGGAATGAATAAACCCTTCATTAGCACTTGTATTTATAGCAAAATCAAGGCCAAGGAAGTCAAAGCAATGAATATTAAAAACTCCTTCAAAACCATGTTCATCAAAACTTGGTGGGTAAAAACCATGTTCATCAAACTTGGTGGGTAAAATCCATGTTCAAGTTTCAAAGCCATGTGCCAACTTCTAGATGTATTCTAATGCACCATGCCAAACTTTGACATTCTCCCACTTGGAGATTAGATTGAAAAACAATCAATCTCCACACAATCCTTTCTACTTCGCCATAAATATGTTGCCTACGTTTCTGCTAGGCCACAAGAGAATTTACTCCAGACAAACTTATCAGTATTTATCGGCTTGGTCAAAACATCTGCTAGGTTCTCTTTAGTATGGATTTTCTGTAAATCCACACTTCCATCTTCCACTACTTCACGAACGAAGTGATACTGGACTCCTATGTGCTTTGTCCTGGAATGAAAAGCTGGATTCCTTGCAATGTGTAAGGCACTCTGACTGTCACAAAACACAAAAATTTTCTGTTGTTTGTGCCCGAGCTCCTCCAATAACTTTTGTATCCAAATAGCTTCCTTGCAAGCTTGTGTAGCTGCCATGTACTCTGCTTCTGTTGTAGATAAAGCCACAACGGTCTGCAGTTTAGAAGCCCAACTTACAGCTGCTCCCGCAAGTGTAAACACATAACCAGTAGTGGATTTCCTTTTATCAAGATCTCCTGCAAAATCTGAATCCACATAGCCCCTGACAGTAAATTCTGATCCTCCATAACATAATGCAACATCTGAGGTTCCTCTGATGTATCTCAGAACCCTCTTCACAGCTATCCAATGCTCTCCACCAGGATTCGCCATGTATCGACTAACTGCTCCCACTGCTTGTGCAATGTCCGGTCTTGTACATATCATAGCGAACATTAAACTTCCCACTGCTGATGCATACGGTACTCGAGACACCTCTTTCCTCTCTGCTTCATTACTAGGACACATACTTGAGGATAATTTGAAATTAACAGGAAGTGGGGTAGAAATTGACTTACAATCTTGCATGTTGAAGCGCCGCAAGATTTTCTTCAAATAATTCTTCTGCGAAAGCCAAATCTTCCTGTTATTTCTGTCTTGGTGAATTTGCATTCCTAAAATCTTGTTTGCTGGTCCCAAGTCCTTCATTTCAAACTCCCTAGCCAACTGTGCCTTCAATTCTTGGATTCGATCTTTGTTGGGACCTGCTACCAACATGTCATCCACATACAACAGTAAAATAATGAAATCATTATCTTCAAACCTCTTGTAATATGCACAATGGTCTGAACTGAGTCTGTTGTATCCAAGGCTCATGATGAAGGAATCAAATCTCTTATACCAACACCTCGGCGCCTGTTTGAGACCGTATAGAGATTTGTTCAACCTGCAAACCAAGTTCTCCTTTCCTGTTTCTGCAAAACCTTCTGGTTGGAGCATATATATTTCTTCTTCAAGTTCTCCATGAAGAAATGCAGTTTTCACATCCAACTGCTCAAGATGTAAGTCAAATGTAGCACACATCGCCAAGACTACTCTAACTGTTGTGAGTCGAACCACCGGCGAAAATATCTCGTTGAAATCAATACCTTCTTTCTGAGCATATCCTTTCACCACCAATCTCGCACAATACCGCTCCACTTGGTCATTGCCATCACGTTTGATCTTGTAGACCCATTTGTTTCCAATGGCTTTTCTTCCACGTGGTAGTGAAACAAGTTCCCATGTCTTGTTCTTGTGTAGAGCTTCAATTTCTTCCTACATTGCTGTCATCCACAAAGCAATATCTGAGCTTTCCAAAGCTTCATGGAAAGTTGAAGGCTCTCCATCCTCTGTTAGAAGACAGTATGCAACGTTGATCTCTGTGACATACTCCGAGTGCCACGTTGGCGGTCGTCTCTCACGAGTTGACCGATGAACTTCTAGAGCCTCAGACTCGACTGGTTCTTGTTCCTCATGCTCTGGTGCTGCTTCAAAAGAATCTGAATCTTCTAGATTATTTTCGACATATACTGGCACAGTCTCTGACTTTTCTTTTACAGTGCCATCATCTCCATCTTTTCTTTGCAGTTGATCTTCTACAAAAATAACATCTCTACTGATGACGATCTTATGGGCAGTGGGGTCCCACAGACGATACCCCTTTATTCCATCAGCATACCCCAAGAAGATACATCTTCTAGATTTTGCATCCAGCTTTGTTCTTTCTTGGGCATTGTACATCACGTACACAGGACATCCAAATGCATGTAGGTAGGAATAATCAGCTGGCTTTCCAGTCCACATCTCCATCGCCGTTTTCAACCCAATAGCTGTAGATGGCGACCGATTTACTATATAACAGGCAGTTTTGGCTGCTTCTGCCCAGAATGAATTGGGTAGACCAGCAGTCCTCAACATAGCTCTTATTCTTTCTGTAAGAGTTCTGTTCATCCGCTCTGCCACTCCATTTTGTTGAGGAGTGTATGCCACCGTGAACTGCCTCTGAATACCTTCTTGCTTACAGAAAGCAAGAAATTCGCCGTCTGTATATTCTCCACCATTATCTGTCCTCAAGCACTTGATCTTTTTACTAGATTCAAGTTCCACCCGCGCTTTGTATTCTTTAAATACTGGAAATACATCTGACTTTTTCTTAATTGGATACACCCAACATCTTCTAGAATAATCATCAATGAAAGTCACCATGTACTTTGCACCTCCCATGGATATATCCGGTGATTCCCAAACATCAGAATGAATCAAGTCTAGAATGCATTTACTTTTAGCAATAGATCTACTAAATTTTAATCTATGCTGCTTACTTGTAACACAATGCTCGCAAAATGGTAAACTTACCGATTTGAGCCCCGGAAGTAATTTTCGCTCAGAGAGAATCTTCAAACCTTGTTCTGACATGTGGCCAAGTTTGAGATGCCACCTCATCGTTGATTCTTCTCCATTTAACGCGACACACGCATCAGCCTCCTGTAGTGTTTCTCCTTTAAGCATGAATAGATTAGCATCGATCTTTTCTGCCTTCATCAATACAAGCGCGCCTTTAATCATCTTCATAATTCCATTTTCCACATGAGTTTTGTACCCATGACTATCCATTTGTCCCAAAGACAATAGATTTTTCTTTAGGCCATTGACATGTCGTACCTCTCCAATTGTGCGAATTGTACCATCAAACATTTTAATTTTGACAGTACCAATACCAGCGATCTCTAAGGCATGATCATCTCCCATATATACAGATCCTCCTGAGATAGGTTCATATGTGTGGAACCATTCTCTCCTAGAGGTCATGTGCCAGGTAGCTCCTGAGTCTATAAGCCAAACATCAGAAAGTCGTTTTCTGCCTTCTGAAACAGTTGTTGCCTCGCTGTAAAGAATTTCGCCATCATCTAAGGTACTTGCTACACACCCCTGAGCATATGATGACTTAGGTTCTTTACCCTCTCTTCTCTTCTGGTTACTCCAACAATCTTTCTTGACGTGCCTTTTCTTGCCACATTTGTAGCATTTAACATTCTTCTTACTTCTGGATTTTGATCTACCCTAACTTTGACTCCCACTGAGGCCACGTTCCGTTGATCTCCCTCTCGTCACCGATAGCGCTTCTGCTTGCTGCGAACTTGCTTGTCTGTTTTCCTTGTTTTTCCGCCTGCTCTCCTCATTTAATACGGAGGCTGCAACATCGTCGAAAACTAGACCCTCCACTGGATTGTTGTTCGTTAGGTTGATGATGAGTTGATCATACGAATCTGGTAGACTTTGAAGTAGAAGCTCTGCACGTTCATTTTCCTCTATATTATGACCCAACGTTGTGAGTTGTGAAAATAGAGTCTTCAATGTGTTGATGTGGTCGGTCACCATTGTAGATTCCGTCATTCGAAGAGTATAGAGTTTTCTCTTCAAGAAAATTTTGTTGTGTAGTGACTTGGCCTCATACAATTTTGTGAGAGTATCCCATATTTCCTTCGCCGTATTTTTCTCTGCCACACTGGATAATACTCCATCCGCAAGTGCCAAGTGTAGATCAGAAATAGCGTTGCCGTCTACCTCGTTCCACTTGTCATCAGTTATCTCCATGGGCCTTTCTCCAATTGCTACCAAGCAATTATTTTTCCTCAATACAGCTTTCATCTTCATTTTCCACAACGAAAAATTATTTCCGTTAAATTTCTCAATTTCATACTTTGCTGCGATTTTGTTGATAAATACTGCACACAAGCTAGTATACCACCTTGAATAGTTGTGAGTATGTGTGAGAATGCACACCAGAAAAGTTTCCAGGAAAGACTGGAGGGGTCACAATGGTCCCACTTAAAACCCAGACTCCTTAAGCTCTTATCGCCTTTTTGACAGAACTTTCCTAGACATGTACAGAATCACACAGTTGCTTTACTCACACCACTATTCCCTGCTTTGCACCGTAAAATTTTTGGATCGCTTCCACCGTTTCACGTGAATAGTACCGTATGCCGTATACGTGAATAGTGTCGTACGCCGTATTCGTGAACAGTGTCGTACGTCGTATACGTGAACAGTAACTGACTCCAAAAAATACAACCAATAGCTCTGATACCACTGTTAGGAAATTGGTGGCTGAAGAAGGACCGCAGCTAAAATAAAATTGGAAATAAAAATAAAGAACAAGCACACTAGAGGACACCAGAAATTACGTGGTTCGGCTTTTAGCCTACATCCACGGGCGAAGACAAAAGGAAATATTTTACTAGTGAAAAGGAGTTACAAGTATTGTAGTATTTTAACTCACTACCCAAAACCCCAATACACCCAAACTCTCAAATCACTAAAATAAGAGCTTAAAATTGAAAGCTCTTAAACTCTCTCTAAACTCTCTCTTAATTGCTCTAAAAATGGAATGAATAAACCCTTCATTAGCACTTGTATTTATAGCAAAATCAAGGCCAAGGAAGTCAAAGCAATGGATATTAAAAACTCCTTCAAAACCATGTTCATCAAAGGTTGGTGGGTAAAAACCATGTTCATCAAAACTTGGTGGGTAAAATCCATGTTCAAGTTTCAAAACCATGTGCCAACTTCTAGATGTATTCTAATGCACCATGCCAAACTTTGACAGTTTACATAAAGAATATATGTTACAATTATTATAATTTAACATTTGTCACTTAAGTTAGGCCTGTTGTCGGTGTCTCCAACTTTCAATTTCTTCAACATTTAGTTTTTCTGGAAGCAATAATGCACATTCTACTGATGCGGCAAAAGGAGCCAAAAAAAAAAAAAAAAAATGGCCCGTTGCGTCACTGCTTAGGTCATTCTAAACCTTCAGTTCTCTGTCTGTAGTCTATCACTTGGTGCAAAATAGTCAAGTTCTCACGTTTTAGACGGTACGTTAATCGGACACGCGGCTGATCCTGTCCTAACAGGCCACGTACCTTATTACAATAAACGTAAGGTATATCTTCTTATAAATTGAGTTGTAGGACTCATAATTTAGACCCACAGCTAATAAAGAGGATGCACTTATTCTGATTATAGGGTAGCAGCTCCCTATTATATTAGTTAATCCATTTGTGAATGTAATGAGAAAGAACTAAGGCGACGCACACTTGCAGGAGCTAAAACTTTCAGCCTTTCACATTCTGAAAAGGCCGTTGACCATTCAATCTGCGTACGTTCTTTTTTCTCAAATTTGATCGTTTGTTTTCATTTTTCGTTCCTGTCAAGTTTCTGTATTTGTACACAATTAAATGATCACTCATTCGCAGGTTTTGCTTTTACCTGAAGCTCTTCAATGGTTTTATTCACTCTAGTATTTGCGATGTATCTTTCTGGTTGATGAACCAAGTTGCATGTGAACGGATTAGATATTCATTTTACTTTGTTTATCAGTCAAATATCAAACTTTGCCAAACATGTGTCGAAATAGATTGAGCCTGTACGTGAGATGGCTGGATTTTATTTGCTTACAAACCTTTTTTGGGATTATTTAAATATTACAATTACTGACCTGGTTTCGGATACATGAGAGTTGTTTGCTATTATCCAATTTATTTTGGTTGGATCACGTTTTAACTGACAGAAAGGCGACAGGGCTAGCTTTAGGGCATATGGGGTCTTGGGTAAAATATTTTTATATTTATAATAGAATATTTCTATATTTATAATAACAGAAAGTTGAGGTGATGAATTGATTGTATTTTAAGAATGTAATTTGTTTAATGAATCAATAAGGATATAAAAAAAATTATTACTATTAATTTAATTACAGGTTTTAATAGAAAGGAAAATGCAAGGAATTGAATTTTTAGGAAACGAAAATGGGAAAATGTTTAATTTTTTTGAAAAAAATAATAAGGAATGAATGGCTAACCATTCTGGTTTCAAAGTATTTTCTATAAAAAAAATAATTTTTAGTTATGGTATAACTGTTAATTATAAAAATATTTAATAGATTTTTTTATAATATATAATTTAAATTTAAAAAAAAATTATTAATTAAAAAACTATTAAAAATACTTAAAAAAATTGAGCCATTCAAAAAATATCGGGCCTTAGCCAATTGCTTTAGGGTGATGTTATTTGAACCCATATTTATACTCTTTACACCTATTTTATAATAAAATTTTATATCACAAAAATATCCTCATATATAATTACGAAACTATCCTCTTTTTATTTCTTATCTCTCTTGCATCCGGCTCTGGGTATATTTTCTCATTAAATTGATTTTGGTTAAGGTAGAAAAATGCCATTCCATGAAATTATATAATTTATTAATAGCTAATTCAAATATAGATGCAATCCAAATTAAAAATAAGCTCTTAGTTATCACAAGAAAATTGATTTTTTTCCATAAAGCAATTATGAACTACCATTCCTATCCGGTCCAAAATATTTGCAGGTGAACCAATATTTTTCAAGGCACCAGTTTCATATTTTAAATATGTTTGCAATTGATCAACTCATTAACTTTCTTGTTGGGGGTGAAAAAAAATGTATCAAAATATTTACCTTTATAACTTGTATCCATTTATGTATTTGGAAAGATATTTACTATATTTATTATTTTTTAAGTTAGATTGTGAAGATATTTTTTTTTCTCCCCACTCTAAAAGTATTAGAATTTTGGATAAAATTCTTGCTGGTTGCTGCAATTTTAGATTTTGTTTATACTCGTGTGGAAGTATTTTTTGGAAGCAAATGCAAAAGAGAAGAAAATGAACGAAGAAGGGTTAGTTTTGGAACCTGAGAGGGTTTGTTGAGTAAAAATAGATATTTTCAATTATAGTGATGGGTGTATAAAGAAAAAGAGTTTAAACAGTAAAAATTGGGTTCAAATAGCTTCACCCATTGCTTTATTCACTTTCACCTGCACCTGCACTTAAAGTAACCCTTGAAAGCTGGAAATATCAGTTCAATATCAGTAACCTCTATAATTTGTCTCAAAAACATTGTGTTTAGTTATTTATGTTCTTGGATTTCAAATTCATTTATGGCTTAACTGATATAAGAAAGCTGACAGGGATATGAGAAATTTTTCTCAAGGATGGAAGATTCTGGTAGCCATTTTTCTGTTGGGATTAAGCTTTCCATGCTCACAAGGTTATAATGTTAAATCTAAAGTCTTTTTGTCACCTAAGTTTGTGCTGGGGCCAGGATCCGTTGAGAATAAGTTTTACTATGGGATTGACTTTCCGAGAGGTCATATTGCCCTAAAGAGCTTTAATGCAGAAGTGGTTGATGAGGCAGGAAATCCCGTTCCTCTTCACGAGACTTATCTCCACCATTGGGCCGTTGAAAGATACTATGGACGTAAAGATGCAGAATTACTAGAGTATAACGGCAACAGACTTCTTCGTGAATCAGATTACATTTCAGCAAGAAATGATGGCATATGCCAGACGAATATTCTTGAGCAGGATTTTGGCCTTGGCTCTGAGACCCGAGGAACGGCAACGTATATTCCAGATCCTTACGGTATAGAAATTGGCAATCCTGCTACAATTCCTGCAGGCTATGAAGAGAGATGGCTTCTTAATGTCCATGCAATTGATACACGAGGTGTCGAAGATAGGTTGGGATGCACTGAATGCAAGTGCGATTTGTACAACGTTACAGCGGATGAGCAGGGCCAGCCGCTAAGGCCAAATTACAGAGGTGGTTTATCGTGTTGTTACGATGGTATGCAGTGTAGAGTGAAAAATGGTTTTGAAGGTGCCAGGAGGAGCCTCTATTTGAGATATACCGTAAAGTGGGTCGATTGGGACACTTCCATTGTGCCTGTTAAAATCTACATATTTGATGTCACTGACAAGGAAACACGGTTTAGTGATTCCACTGGATTCAGCATACAGCATCATTGCCAGGTAAGTGAAATTCTTTTTACAAAACTCTCCAAGCTGAAACAGAAATGAAGTTTATTTGGGACGTTCAGTGGAATAGCCTCGGCATTACTTTCTTCATCTTTTATGGTTCATTGAACTAGGTTGTTAGATAATCATTTAATGCTTGTTTTGGTGCATTACTGGAAAAATGGAATTGATTCATTGATGCAATGGACACAAAGTTGGAATCTGCATAAAGCTAATCGTAATTTTCTGGAAAAATTTCTTCGGGCTTAGAGTCCTCTTTGACGGCATACTGTTTAATATGTGTGCATGAAATGACTTGCGTTGAAGATATTTTTTGTTTAATGTGGAGGAGTTTTTATTAAATGTGCACAAATTTATGGACATTCAGGAGCACATTAGAACAAACACTTACTTCAGCCCTGAAATTTGATAATCAATAGTGTAAACGTTTTGATTTGTGATTTTCTTGCAACTCTTAGTGACTTAATTTCTTCACAAATGTGGACCCATCGGAATATCTCTGATTGCAGATTGAATATTCTGTTGAGCCCTGTAAAGCCAATGATGTAGCTGATAATGGGTGTGTCCACACCAAAAGGACCAGTGTCACGATGCCAACCAGTGGTTACATCATCTATGGCGTTGCCCATCAGCACTCAGGGGGCATTGGTGCAGCTCTATACAGAGAGGTGATTTCAATATCTAATTTGCATTCATGTGGCATGCCTGTTCTTTTGTCTATGTTCTACTTTCCATTGTAATTTTATCATTCTTATCTGCCAGGTTGGCGGTAAACTGGTGATGTATGAAGACGTGTACTAGTTCTTGATCTTTTTAATTTTCTTGTTAGATTATGCTTTGAAAGTTAATGTTTCTTTAGTCTGCAAAAGAATTGTCAGCTATGACAGAAGTTACTATTTTTTGCACATAAAGAATGTTTTAAGATTATGTAAATGTTTATAACATTAATTAGATGTTGAGGACACGTGAGTGTGACATTATCATATTTCCAAATAGACTATTTTTTGAGCTTCTAGCTGCTTGATTTGTTTGTCATCCTCAAAGTTTCGATAACATTGATGTTTGATATATAGTGTTATGGTCCCTCAAATTGGTTGGATGTTTTCCCTTTTTGGTTTGAAGAACAATTCTTCATTACTCATTTTATGTAATTTGTTCAGAACCCATTGTGATGATTGTGGAAGGAATTTGATTCGCTAATGTCTTCTTTCATTGATATGCTTGTTTTTGGTGAAATCAGGATGGACAACTTATGTGCTCTTCAATTCCAGCTTATGGAAATGGGATGGAAGCCGGAAACGAGGCTGGATATATTGTAGGAATGTCGACCTGTTATCCTAAACCAGGCTCCCTCAGGATAACAGATGGGGAAACTCTGATTGTGGGATCTAGCTACAATAGCTCCCGCGAACACACAGGAGTCATGGGGCTTTTCTACATTTTGGTTGCAGACAGGGTGCCCGAGTCCAGTTCATTCCTAGATGTTTTCAACAAGGTAAGATTCCCTTTTCATATTTTTAGATAGTGAGTTCCGCAATACAAGTTATTATGCTTGTGAGTACATGCGAAGATACCGGAGAACAAGAAACTTATTCTAGAATTGAGGAGGAATATTGTCTTGCCTCTTAGATTATCGAAATGCAATAGAGAATGGATTATAGACAGTCGGTTTGATTAGTGTTGAAGATGAGAAGATTATTATTTGCCGGAGCAGAAACTGTTTAATATGATTCTTAGGCGATAATTGGACTGTAATCCTCTTCTTGATTTTAGCAAGAAACACCAAGCCTCTGATAAGGGATAACTGCCTGGTTTTTGCAGATGGACAGTGATATAAACCATTCTGCTTTTGTTTGGGGAGCATTTGTTTTAGCCGGAGTTGCTGTCATTGCTGCCGCTGTGGGTTACAGGCGTAGGAATAAGTACGAAGATGGATACCAACCAATTATGATCTGAACTTGTTCTTATGAGGCTTAGCCATGTGTATTAGACAGAAATAATGTTAGCTCTGTGCCATATGTTATTGAAACTCTCGTTTCCCTTTGCTAGACGAGTGTGAATAAACCCGGGCGACTCACAATCTGCTGTGGACCAATGTGGGTTATGGTTATGTGATCTTTTGTTGGACTTTTATGTCCATTTCTTTCATTTTCACTACGACTCCTGTAGCTGGTTGTGTTCAACACTATGTTGACATTTGTAAGGGACCTGTCCTAAGTTCAGAAAATTCAAAGCATTATTGGGTCGCTATTTCCTGTGGCAGCTGCCAAGTTTGAGTATCTTCGCCTTAGAGGAACCACAAATGTTACTTTTTTTTTTTATAATTAATTTCATGTTTTTAATCTGCAAGTGTGCTATTTAATAATAAGTTATTTTTATATTTTGAACCAAAAAGAAGCGTCAACGAACACCGAAAGAATTTTTTTATTTATTTTTAAAGGACGGTAGGTGCATTGTGTAGTGTGAATCGTGATCGCGTTATCTCGTTATCCGGTTATCCTGTCTTCCCAGTCCCATTCGCCGGTAAAATCGATCAAACCCCCACGATCTGCACGTGCCAATTCCCTGTTCGGTAATTTCACCAAAATCATTGGGCCTTTTCTATTTTGTCAAAAGCAAACCGGTTTAAGCCGTTTAGCATCAAATAAATAATGTGCAAAAGCTGGCGAATCTTCGTTAGCGGCGATGGTACATTCCGCGAACATAAAAATAAAATAAAAAATTATTATTTTTGAAAATTCAGTATTTTGTGCTTCTTTTAGAAATCGCCTCATAAGTTCACCAATCAACTGTCTCAATTGAGAATTTTGACTCTTTCGTTTGACTCATCATCGGAAAAGGAAACAATTTTTCAATTTCCTTTATCAGATTATACATACAAGTTCCAGATTGAATCGATGCTTGTGGAGCAACAAGCGAATCTCGTAATTTTGATTAAACTCTAGGGGCAGATGACCGGAGCAGGGGCAGGACATGCGGTGGAACGCGTCGGATTGCCAAAGATGGAGTCGACCCGCTCCGCTTCATGCAACCCGGTGAGGAAATCGGGTCCGATCACGATGGACCACGTGCTGCTCGCGTTACGCGAGAGCAAGGAAGAGAGGGACATCCGAATCCGGAGCCTCTTCAATTTCTTCGATGCGGCGAATTCCGGATACTTGGATTACGCGCAGATCGAGAGCGGGTTGTCGGCGCTGCAGATTCCGGCACAGTACAAGTACGCGAAGGATTTGTTCAAAGTCTGCGACGCAAACAGAGACGGACGCGTCGATTATCAGGAGTTTCGTCGATACATGGACATTAAAGAGATGGAGCTTTATAAGATTTTTCAAACTATTGATGTCGAACACAATGGATGCATTTTGCCCGAAGAGCTTTGGGACGCGCTTGTTAAGGCTGGTACAACATGCTCTTTATGCTTAAATTGTACATTTACTGTTTGTTTTTCCTTTATTGTTTACTTTTGAGCTTGTATTGCTTGTCATTGACTATTGTGAATTATTTATTCGTCTGTTACTGGACAAGGAGGATTTTCTTTTCGAAGGGGTGAAATTGCAACTGTTCATAGTGATAGAGAGAGATTTAAGTTTGAAATTTGTTCCTTTATGTTTGAGGATGAGTAGAGAGTGATAGCATTATCCAAAAGCCAGTTTATTTCGATTATTCAGGTCACATCAGTTAGTAAAGATTGTAAATGTGGTTGCCTAGTTCCTCTCATGTTTGCTAGGTCATAATTACAGGAAAACTAGCTTTAGTTCAGTTGGAAGTCCCTTTTGTTTTGCTTGACGGTGTGTGAAATTTAATAGTGCCCTTGATTTAGATTTCCATAATAAGTTGTGTTTTGGTGTTAGTTGGTGTATGTGGGGGAGGTTGAAGGGAGGATGTTGGTGGGGTTTGGCTGTAGTGTCTGCTTATAAGATGGATACGTCTGCTGTAATTGGTCAGGGATGTGAGGGTTTCTTCCTTGCGAGGAAGAAACACATTGTTTTCTGTGAAGATTTAAGGTTGGGAAGCTTGTTGTGATTTTTCACTTTGAAAGTTTCCTTCATCCAGTTTGTTTGTCTGTTAAAGATAGGCTACGGAACAAATCATGCCAATTGTTTGTCCTGAGATGTGTAACTGTACCCATTTCCTTTTTGCTTTCTTATCTCATTTTGCTGCATGAATCCTAATTTTACTCTTATTGTTATAGGATTACTGGTTAGAAATTTATATCCATTATGAGGATTGCGCTCAACGGTTTAGAGTACTTTTAAAAATGTTGTAACAGTTTATGAATTTGCAGCCTAGAGATAAAACTATGGTATCCACCACACTACTAGCTAGTAGCTGCTTCCACATCTCTTACCGTGAAGAAATCATTTAAGACAAAGCTATTAAACTCCTTGGCATACATACTATATGGAATCAACTACTGTGATGTAAAATGAACCACAACTCCGAGAGCCCTGTATAAATCAAACTTTGAGATTGCACTAAAATTTGCAAATACAAGAACAAACACAAAGGATGACAAGGGATGACTAAATCACGAGAAAAATTCATAATAATAATTATAAAGGTTATCCTCAAATACCCATAAACTTTGTAAACCTCAACGTACTCCCATTTACCATTCAAAAATGAGGGCAAATAGGGGTGTGTTGATGAAAATTTTTTTGTCGTCTTAATGGTAATTGGGGATAAAAATGAAATCAACTCTTCCTGTTTCCATATCCCTCTTCCTTGTCCTTTGATCATGCCTGTTGTACATTATTTGGTAATATTTCTTCATATTGAATTAGTGGAAGCCCTTCCTAGCATATTTTTTTTAACTTTGTTAGGTTTTCAATCTTATAAGCCCTGGCAGTTTCTGTTTTTCAGGGATCGAGATTAGTGACGAGGAATTGGCTCGTTTTGTGGAGCATGTTGATAAGGATAATAATGGAATCATAACTTTTGAAGAATGGAGAGATTTCCTTCTACTCTATCCTCATGAGGCAACTATTGAAAATATTTATCATCATTGGGAGAGGGTATGCCTCGTAGATATTGGAGAACAGGCTGTTATTCCAGAAGGCATCAGTAAACATGTTCAGAGAAGCAAATACTTTATTGCTGGAGGAATAGCAGGTGCTGCTTCTCGTACTGCAACTGCTCCTCTTGACCGCCTGAAGGTTGTATTGCAAGTCCAGACGGCACAAGCTCGTCTTGTGCCAACTATAAGAAAGATATGGAAGGAAGAAGGTTTTTTGGGATTTTTCCGAGGTAATGGGTTAAATGTTCTGAAGGTTGCACCTGAAAGTGCCATAAAATTTCATGCTTATGAACTTTTGAAGAATGCAATTGGAGATTATATAGGGGAAGAAAAGGATGATATAGGTGCTTTTGGGAGACTTTTGGCTGGTGGTATGGCAGGTGCGGTCGCACAAACTGCTATCTATCCATTGGATCTTGTGAAAACACGGTTACAGACTCATGCTTGTGAAGGTGGAAAGGCTCCAAACTTAGGTACGCTTACTAAGGATATATTGGTTCATGAAGGTCCTCGGGCATTCTATAAAGGTCTTGTGCCATCTCTTCTTGGGATTATCCCGTATGCTGGCATTGACCTTGCAGCGTATGAAACTTTAAAAGATCTGTCAAGGACGTACATTCTTACTGACAGTGGTACAATCATCTGTCCATCTGTTTTTCAACGTTTTGTTCTTGTTTCATTTTTTGTTTATATATTCAGGTATTTATGTATGCTCTTATTGGGGAATTTCTTTCTGAAAACTTCACCTTTTCTGTAGAACCTGGTCCTCTTGTGCAACTTGGATGTGGAACAATTTCAGGAGCTCTCGGAGCAACGTGTGTTTATCCATTACAGGTTATTAGAACCAGGTATGAGGTTACAAATGAAATAAGTTTTCATTTGTCCGTGGTGAAAATTCTTTGTTATGGATGCTTGGAATTTTTCGTCCATCTGATCTGGTCATATTGTATATTTACTGCGCTTCTTCTCATGCATAACACTGTTTGTTCTTTCCAGAATGCAAGCCCAACGTTCAAAATCTGCTGCTGCATATAAGGGAATGTCTGATGTATTTTGGAGGACTCTTCAGAATGAAGGTTATAGGGGTTTCTACAAAGGAATTTTTCCAAACCTTCTCAAGGTTGTACCTGCTGCAAGTATTACATACATGGTTTATGAAACTATGAAAAAGACTCTGGATCTTTGATAGGGAAGTGCTTTGGTTATGCCAAAATGCACTAAGCTGATTGGTTTCTGAAACTATGAAAAGTCTCTAAATATTTGATGGTTAGTGCCTCCGTAATGCAAAAATGCACTAAGCTGATTTCATAGTTGGAGGCGGAGTGGAGTTGATGACGAAAAATAATAATAACAGTAGTAAACAATTAATCATTTGGTTAATTAGCTATATGATAGTTATAGTTTCCCCATGTGGATGGGATACATGATTTTTGTAGTCAAGAATTTTCCCCAGGCTTATTAAAATTAAATGTTGAGCAAAGAACGATTATGTGATATCTGATCACTAAATGATAGGAGTGTTCCATTTTCATCCCTGCTTTTTCTTGCTTACAGTAATCTCGAGAATGAACAACTGCAGATTTATTTTGTTGTACACCCTCACATTTATCAATATAAAGATATAATTTCATGATATTAATAATTTGATGTGCAAGCTGTATGTATTTGTTTTATTTTAATTCTAGTATTGCAAGATTGTACTTGGCCTACAGTACGTTGATTTGTTAGAGTTGAAATCCGTACGTTGATAAAAAATGTTTTTTTCATTTAACCTGAAAATCTCTTTGCTGTTGGTGCCTAAGCCATTGCGTTTGGGTTTTGTTATCATTGTTTGTATGTGTCTGCTGTCCTTGGATCTTTACAGGTTCAGTTCAGAGGAATGAATTATCGTCTGAGAATGGTTCGAAACTAGTGGTTTATATATTTGATTCAGCAGTCATATATAGACATTGCATGCTTTTATTAGGTGAATGCACTGAATTAATCATGCCGGTGCGTGTCTTGGGTTATTGTTGTGTTAATATTCTGGTTATGGAATCATGTACGGAGGAGTTAACTGAACATTCTTTTGACTCAGGACTGTTGAAAAATAATATTTGAACACTATATGACATCAAGACGATAGAAAATTGGGAACGACAACACTGTGCATAAACTGTGTGAACATCAACACGCTTTCCTTTGTCTAGCTGTCGACCTGCTGTTCAAATATCAGTGCTCCTCTTAACTGGTGCTATCGGCAATTCAGTTGTATTGTTTTGACAGGTGCGCCCAAGCTCTGTGCTTGTACGCGTGTGGTTATCATTTCTTATTCTCCTTTTTGATTCGTTAATGCCATTACTGGATACAATCTTTGGATGGAGTGCATGCAAAGGTCTGAAGCACATCGATTGTATGTATATATTTGTTACTTACTATGTTAGCAATTAAACTAAACCCAGTTTATTCTTTTGTTAACTCAGATATTGCCTTACAAAAAGGATAAGAACACAGACGCAAGAAAGCTTTGAACAGAACAAGGGAGGTCAAATGTCAATCATGGTTTCATTTCTTTGCCGTGTGGAAAGAAATTGGCTCCAACACAGAGAAAATAAGAGAAGCAAATTAAGCAGCATATGGATGCATACGATTGTATTAAGCAGCCCCATTTTTTGACAAGCACTCATGTATATTATATGTAAATGGCTAAGGATGTTGTAGCATTACATTCTTTAGGGTACCTGAATCTGCTATTACAAAGATAATGGTGCGAAAATGGTAAACAACATAAAAACATAACAAACCCGGAAGAAAGGCGTTGCCTTCCCTTTGCCTCTATATGACTTGCCTGTTCATCCTCTTACCTACGGGGAGGAAGAAGATTACCTTGTATTCAGCGTATGACATTCTTGTCATCATCTTCGCTAGCTCGCTGTCTTTATAAACTTCTTCTTCTTCTTCTTCTTCCACATTTTCTGTGTTGTGTCCCACACAAAGCGTGGAAGTTCAGATAGAAGGAACCATAAGCAGCACCAGCTGCTGCTGCATTGTTATGGTTAAATTTTCTCCAATAATGCCGTATGGTATATATTGAGCTTTGTAAACGTAAGAGAGCTCGCAGGGGCTAATCAAATGGTTCTTTCACTTTATTGAAAAGAAGACTATAGGAATTGAAAAAAAAAAAAATGACAGAGAGCACAGATCAGCAGTAATGTGTCGCATTTTCAAAATGGTCCCCGTTAGCATTATTCCTTCTCGTTGGGTAATGCAATGCTTATCTCTAAATAAGAATATTATTATTCCTTTGCTTTACATAAATTTGCACTACTCTTAACCACTAAGCGGGCCTAGTTATTCCATGTGGGGAAAAAGAAACAAAATTAAAGTTAAAAGTAGAATGACAATGGAATTGACATTATAATCGAAAGATTAAGTAACAGGTGGAGGGTTCCTGTGCCAAAAGAAGAGAATGAGATAATAAACTAATACGGAAAGGGTAGTTAAAGCAGTTTATACTAAATAGGCAGTCTAAAGGGCGAATATGGATATAGAAATATGTACTTACTTTTAGTGGGTACAAAAAAACTTTGCACCGTCCAATTTTTCTTCTTCTTGCTTTGCCCCTTTGAAAATTTGTTTGCGAGAATCTGAGTCAATTGGCACTAATCCTATGTGAGTGGAGAGGTTAAATTAGCTATATGTGGAAAGACTGTTGAAGACACAAATGAAGTTTATCTTTTTTTTCTTTTTTTTTTTTAGTTGCTGCAAATAGAAGCAAATTGTTGGTTCAGTTCAGAGTTTGATGATGATTTGGAAGAAGTGAGGAGATGAGTATGTGTTTGTTTTTCTCTTTTTTTTTTTTTTCAAAGGTGATAACTGAGAAGGGCCCTTAGTGAAAGGAACCATGGAATTGGAAACTTTATGGAAATGGCCAAGATTCTGGGGAAAATTAATAAATTTAACTTTTTGTACTTTGAACGCCCAATGCATATCAAGTAAAAACATGCATGAGGTGTTCAATAAAATGAGAAATTTTAGAATACTTTAAAGGTACCATGTCAATCATATAATAAATAAATGATATTATAACATGTGTACATTTATTTTAAAAACTCATCATGTAAATAGTGGTTATATTAAATTTAATTACACATGTCATGCATGCATTAATTGATAGTAGTACATTAGAGATATTCTAGAATTTCTCCAATAAAATATCAAGCTCGCACTAAACGGTCTTATTGCGTGTATAAGAACTTGTCAAGTGTAATAACGACCTTGACTAGTGTGCTAGACTGCTAGACAAGCCCATCACGGGTGGTGGGTGGCTAGTGTCACCGCCGTAGACTACGATGGTTGATGCTAAATCTTGGCTTGTGACCTTGTGCCAAGCCGTGATAGCAACACGAGCGTGCTTGTGAGCAAGGCAAGTCTGGCACACAGGCGGGGCCGTGACAGCAAGCGCACATTGTTGGAACGCAGGGGAGAGTGAGATAGCGCACACAGGGACACGCACACCATATATTGCATGCACTCGAGTGTAGGGCGCTTACACCGGCCGAGTTAGGCAAAATGCGAGATGGCACAAGGCAATAGTGCCAAGGTATGTATGGGCAGCGCACACGCTAGAGAGCAACATGTGCAAAAGTGTGTAAGGGCAACATGCAACACTTAGAGACTATGCGAATATGAGAGGAGTTCGAATTACACTCAAGTTGTGTTGGGGCAGTGGTGTTTAAATGTGGAGCATGTTAGCTGAAAATTCTCCGTAAATGGTTCCTAGAAAGAGGTATGAGTCGGTAGTTGTTGGTGCAACTAATGAAAGACATGGCCTTAGAGTTCATGCTTAGAAATGTGGAGACAAGGAAAGTGGGTAGCAGCATTACTCTTTTCTTCCTTGTTTCTACGTTAATGGGCAGCGGTTGTCTCGTCCTTGGGGCACTGGAGGTGTGCTTCTTAAAATCATGCTTAGTGGTACCTACTCTTGAGAAAAAGAAATGAGGCGGTGCAAGGGCAGTATGCCACCTTGCCTTAGCAAATTGGGGTGTTATTTATAACATGTATATATAGTGAGGTTGATTGTGTGTTTTAGGGATCCACATTTTGCTAGAGAGAGTGAAGTCCTTGAGCCCACAAAGCCTAGAGTTATTTTGCATTTTTTTTATTGAGTGAATAGAAAAGTTAGGGGTCGATTCCTCTAGTAATAGCTATACATTGTGTTAGTTACTTTATTCTATATTCTTTGTTGTTGATTTGGTTAGTCTCTTGCAATAACCTTCGTTATGACCCTTCGAGTATTAGCTGACATGTTAGTTTATTCGTACAAATAACTTATTAGTTTATCTATAAAATTACCATTAAAATCTAAAAGAACAATTTTAAATTTTTTATGTGGTGTAATACAATTATATAGAAAGATTAAGAAAATGATAATAAAAAGGAAGCTAGTTTAAATTGATTTTTTCTTTCTTTCTTTTTGAATAATTCAAAATCTTTGAGCTTTGTGTTTATTGACAACTATCCATGTTGTTTTATTTTAAAAATTTTAGGTTTGTGAATCTTTATGATAATATTTTATTATTGATTAAAAGTGATTGGATAGTAAATTTATTAGTTTCCAAGTACTCTTGTAAATGAAGGTGGCCTTTTTTTTTAAAAGGTTAATAAACCATCGTAAAAGATTCTCTACAATAGTGATTTTGTGTTTCACCATCATATAATCGTCGCAACCAGCTTTTTGTAACAATAATTGTTGTCGCTAAAGGCCCTATCTTTTGTAGTCATTAATTTGGTGTTCAGTGGCTCATTTTGGTCTCCTCTCCATCTTTCCCAACCATCATCACTCAAGAGTCAAGTGTTAACTGCACTTAAAAGATTATTTTCAAAAGTCATTTTATCCCAAGTATGACTTATATATAAAAATTTTAAACCTGTAGTTCTTTTTTAATTTTATAAAAATATCAGGGACTGCCATATAGTTAAGCCACAAAAAGACAAAAGTTATGGAAAGTTGTAGCAATTGCAACATTGTTTTATCCTCAAATTGAAAATAGCTCTCGAACTTTGACTATTTCGTAAACTTTTCCATTAAATTTCAACTGACTCATACTTATAATTTTTTATTTATTTGTAAAATAGTTAAAAAACTATAATAATACTGAAATACTTAAAAATAAAATTAATTATCTAGAAATAACATATAATTTCTGAAGAACTTGGTAACACGAACCGATGTGTTGTTTGACCACTCAAAAGATCTTTTCATTTTCGCACATATAATTGAATTCGATGCAAATGATGATTGAGTGATCGGTGATGACACATTCAAATTTCTTTTTTAATTTTCTTTTTCTAGGGCATGCGTGTAAAGTCTGCCTTTTGACAAGATACAGCTAAAAAATAAAACATCATGCTCTAATTGGAACTCTTGTGTATGTATTATGCACAACATACGGTTATTAACTTCATCAAATGTTCATAACATGCTTCTCTTGTCGTGTTTATTTCATAATCTTTTTTGTAATTCTTAAACCATATCATGACAATTTATCTTCTGTCATCAACAAGATTCAAGTTGGATTTCACTACTAGGCTTCGTTGCCCAGTGGTGAACTCACCTCCTCTCCACATCCCTGGAGGGCATGAGGCTCTTAATAGGGGCTCGATTTCTCTTGTCCAAAAGGTTTGGATATAGAATAGGTTATCTCCCTAACTATTTATTGGAATAAATTTCTAAGTTAGTTCTCATGTAAATTTTGGAGTGTACTACAAATATATGTATCTAGATTCTCAGTAAAATTCAGAGTATAACATATTCGTAAGTGGTAAATATTAAAAAAAAAAAATGATTTCACTTGCCACTGGGCTCATAATTTAATGGCGACCTTGCGCCTCAACTGTGAGAGCAAAGGCTTGAGTCTCAATCCTTGTGTTGAGACTCCAATTTCTTCTCTTAATTATTGAACTATGCAGGTGAAACAACTTAGAATACGTAGCACTACTCATATTTTTAAATAATAACAGACGTCGCATAATTTTAATTTAAATTTCGCCTCAAATGATGAGGCATGGGATATGTCACTTATTATGTGGTTGATGATTTTTCATAAATTCTATTTGAATTAATTATATTATCTCATATAAATGAATGCTATATTATTTGTAATTAAATTTTTATGGTAAAAATTTGTGATGTGTAGCACACTACACATGTATCTCAATATGAATACTAAATTTATTTGAGTAGATATATCTTTCTAATATTAATAGGGATAGAAGTATCTCAATATGAGAATAAAAGCCTAAACCGCGACATCATAGAATTGATCTAAGTTAGTTCTAAAAGATTTCTGATTGTAATGCTGATTATAACCGCGTTTTCATAATTATAAGCTACAAGCATTAAAAGTAAGGCCACCCAAGTGGACGTGCCGGAGTGGTTATCGGGCATGACTAGAAATCATGTGGGCTCTGCCCGCGCAGGTTCGAATCCTGCCGTTCACGTTTTGAAACTGTTTAGTTGAATCATTTTTTCGCTTCGCTTCGTCAAATAGAATGACACACTCAATAATTTCACTGAACAATGAAAGCCATCCACCAGGTCCATGCTCGTTGTATCAACAATTTGGTAACAATGTTGCCAAATATTTATTCCTCCTCTGCTCTTGACAGATTCAGCGAATAAGATGACACTAAATAATTTCATCACACGATGTAAAACCATCAAGCAAATCCACCAAATCCATGCCCATTTCCTCACCAAAGGCCTTCTCTTTCTCAGCCCTTGTCACATTCTCACAACAATCCTCTACGCAATCACCACTTTTAAACCCATATCGTCAGCATCGTCACCCACTACAGACCCATTAAGCTATGCATTATCGATTTTCAATAATATTCCATACCCTTCAACCTTTTCTTATAATACCATCATTCGTGCTCACACCCTCTTCTCCTCGCCCCTCAACGCTGTCGTTTTGTTCTCCCAAATGCGCACCGTTTCAATCCCTCCTGACTTCTATTCCTTCCCTTTTCTCCTTAAAGCATGTTCTCAACTTTGCTCCCATTCACTGGCCCAAACCATTCACTCTCAAGTTTTGAAACTTGGGTTTATTTGTGATGTGTTCGTTTTAAATTCTCTCATGCGCGTGTACTGTATTTTTCACCGTCTAAGAGATGCGCAGGAACTGTTTGATGAAAGTTTGTACAGAGATGTGGTTTCTTGTAACACATTAATAGATGGTTATGTGAAGGCCGGCGATTTAGCACACGCGCGTCAGTTGTTCGACACAATGCCATTTCGTGATGCTGTGTCGTGGGGTACCCTTGTGGCGGGGTATGCACAGAGTGATCAATGCGAAGAGGCTATTCAACTCTTTTGCAACATGATGGATTTGGATATTAAACCTGATAATATTGCTTTAGTTTCTGCTCTTTCAGCTTGTGCCCGATTGGGAGAACTAGAACAGGGGAAGAATATTCATCGTTATATTGAACTTAATCAAATTCGAGTTGATTCATTTTTGTCAACTGGGCTAGTTGATTTTTATGCAAAATGTGGTTATATTAACACTGCTATAGAGATTTTTGAATCAAGTCAAGAAAAGAATTTATTTACATGGAATGCAATGCTTGTTGGTCTTGCAATGCATGGCTTGGGCAGGCTATCACTCGTTTACTTCTCTAGAATGATAGAGGCTAGAATTAAACCCGACGGCGTCACCATTTTGGGAGCTTTGGTGGGCTGTAGCCATGCAGGTTTAGTTGATGAAGCGAGAAAGCTGTTTGATGAGATGGATCTGTTTACGGGGTTTCTAAAGAGCTAAAGCACTATGGGTGCATGGCGGATTTGCTTGGGCGAGCTGGTTTGATTGAAGAAGCATTGGAGATGATAAAGAAGATGCCAATGGGGGGTGATGTGTTTGTTTGGAGTGGTTTGCTTGGAGGGTGTAGGATTCATGGTAATGTTGAGATTGCGGAAGCAGCAGCAGAGCATGTGATGAAGTTGAAACCTGAAGATGGTGGGGTTTATAAAGTACTGGCTGATGTTTATGCCAATGCGGATAGATGGGAAGATGTTGTTAAGATACGGAGATCTTTGGACGCTGGGAAGATCAAGAAGAATGCTGGCTGTAGCTTGATTCAATTGAATGGGGTTATGCATGAGTTTGTATCGGGGGATAGCTTGCATCCAGATTCTGATGAGATTTATTTAATCTTAGATGGAATTAATACACATCAACTTGAATCATTCTAGCAATAAGATAAGAAATTCTTGTCCTTAAAAATTTAACTTACAGGCATACTGCATATATGCTTTAGTCTTATTGAAGGAATTCAATTGGCGCTTCTATTGCCATGCACAGGCCCTTCCAAGAATTTGTTTGCCGATCAGCGGTCTGCCTAAACTCTAGAGTAATAAAACTAGTCACCTCTATGTAAATAATGAGTGATAATTAGACCATAAATGGTGAATGAATAAAAATAAAAAAGATAGTTAAATTGCAATCACACGCTAGTGCCAGAACGTTTTTGTTTTTAGAAGTTCTCGACAAATTCCTATTATGAGAGGGAACTAACCTAGCAGTAATTACATTTTCGTTTTGATAGTATGACATGGGAAGATAAGTTTTTGTTTTTCGAAGATCCCATGAAATTCAGATCATGAAGGGAAACTAACCTAACACCAAATACAGTTTTTTGTTTTGATAGTTTAACAAGCGACAAAAATCTTTACCGTAAAATATTATACGTAACATGTGTTTAGATGGCAAAAGTGAAATTGTCACCCTCTATAAATATATTATAACGCCGTGTTTTGGAAACCTGAAGTTTCTACACTCTACAAATATATTATTATGGGACTTAGCTATGGTGCAACTGTGGTATCATATCACAGCTGCACCATAACTAGATCCTATGTAGAATTTATTAGAAAGTCAGTTTTAGATAATTTATAATACATTCTAAAAGTATATTAATTAAAATATTTCAGTTTAAAATTTTAAAATATGAAAAAATTTAAAAATAATGTATAAAACTTTTAACTCTTAAAACTTTTAAATTTTAAATTTTGCGATTTTAAAATTTTCAACTTTTCCCATACTATAAAATTTCATATCACAAAACTATTAATATACTAAAATGAAATTTCTAAATACCATACCCAAGTAAAAGAATTTAGATCATTAGTCAGCACTTCCATAATTGAGCAATTACTGTCCAAATAAAAAAAAAAAATTAAACCGTATTAAACCACTGGCCGATGAGACGTCAACGAACAATTTGCCATCTACACAGACAAATTGATTTTCATTGGTCTGTAAAATTAAAATCTTCCAATAAAATAGAACAGAAAAATTGTTGACAGATTATACGTGTTGCTTCAAGAGAGTTCTATAGCAAGGTGTACACTTTACACTCTTGACAAGTGTCACTCAGTAACTCCCCTTCTGCAACTTTCACTACGTGGCTCCAGAACCCTCTCCTCTGTGTCTCACCCAATATCTATCTATAAAATATATATGCTGGCACATCAACTGAAGCAAAAACAAAGCAAAGCTAAAACAAGATAAGGATCTCTTTTTTTCCCATCAACCTTGAACAACTCTCACTCTAAACACAAACTGCAGTCATGGCTTTCAGATCAGTCGTAAGTAATTTTACTTATTTCATCTTTCAATCAAGATCCAAGAGACTTGTATAGTTGTAACTTGAAAAAATAATCTTTTTCGTGTACATTTTTTTTTTCCGGGGTAATTTAAGGTCACTAATGGGTGGCTTAAGAGGAAGTACTGCAACTTATGCAACCTCAACAACTCCGAAAGGTAAATCCTACGCGCCCACCGCATCCGATTACGCCCATTTTCAAGAGCAACCAAGGCCAAAATTACAGTTTCCAAAACCAGTTCAGAAGGGCGATTATGTGCCGGTGTGCATGGCGATTGGCATGATAGCACTGTCGGTGTCTCTGGGGCTGGTCACGGCGACGCAGCAGCTGGCGCGCTCGCCGAACGTGTACGTGAGGAGGAAGACGCGAGAGAACGTGCCGGAAGTGAACGACCCCGACAAGGTGGTGAGCGATGCTGAGAAGTTCCTGAACAAGTCGTTCTTCAGAAAGGTGGCCCACGTTCAGGAGTTTGACTACGGTGATCATCCTGTACCTGATCCCATCCATAAAGATGCTTATGCTCATAAACACCGTGTCGAGACTCTCAAGTCTGTTGGTATTGACCCCAAGCAAGTCTGAAAACAACTAAAAGTGGTCACTTTTAGTTTTTTTTTTTTAATAAATTATTTCTTCTGTTTTTTTTTTTTTTTTTTTCATTTTGGCTCTCTGGCTGTTTCTCTGTCTTACTTCTGGATACTCTCTGATGGGTATGATTGTAAATTGAAATGAATGATGTTTGGTTAATACACAGCTTAAGCATGATCATTTGTATGTAAGATGAAGATGATGATGATGATGATGATGCTTCAGCTTCTTGTATATGCCGTTTCAGTGACTTGTGTCTATGTCAAGACTAATTATTTCAAACCGTCGATGTGGATAAGGATGTATCAAATTCTTTTCATCTTTCAATATCAGGCAGCTGTTCAAGTCGGGGCCCCACACGTGTCAGTAACACGTCTGGTCTTTAGTGGGCATAAATAAATCAGTTGATTACATGTTTATTTATTAAATTTAGATTTGAACGCAATCACCGGTTGAATAATTTAATAATTTGTCATGTTTGGTTGGTAAATATAATTTGTAAATAATGGGTGAATCGCTGAACAAATTGAATTTTTTTGGGGTTATTTTTTAACCGATAATTTCGCTGGTACTAAAATTTATGATGTTAAAGTTTAAACAAAATTTTTAGTTAAGTCTCTGATTAGTGGTCACAAGTGTCTCGACAGAATTATGAATATTTTAAAAGGTAAATGAAAATAAATTTAAAAACACATAAAAAAAAGAAGAAGATATTCTATATTTTCTTAAGCTTTTCAATGCATTGCGCTAGTGCTCGCATGTTGTTGACAATATTGATACAGTTGTTCCCGGAGCATGTCAATAATAACATCCTTTTCAGCAATGATCTCGTTAAGTTTAATATTCTCATCACGGAGGGCCTGAAACTGGCATAAAATACTTTGAATTTGTGCCTCGATGGCCTCATCACTCAACTCAAAGGCACTCTCAACAACCCTCATAACACGCCACAAACTTACAATCACTAGCAACCCGCCTCCTCTTTTCTCCAAATACGCTTCCAAGAATACAGCCCCAATAACAACCACACCATCAATCACATTGCCTGGCCGTCTAAAGAATCCCCTGCCTAGAGCTACTGCTAGAGCCATAGTCTTTAAAGAAACTACACATAATATTGCAACCCCAACCCAGTGGTACCAAACATGCTGATGATCATCTAAAGAATCGGAGTAATCATTCTTTTTGGGAGCACAAGACTGTAATAGAGAAGAAGCAAGTTCAAGAATAGTGAAGAGAAGATCCAAGAGAAGCAGTGACATTGTGATTGCCCGAACTGTGGTTGACTCTAGAAGACTGGCTAGCTGATTTCTCCATGGTGCTGCTTTACTGATCAGCTGCTGGTTTTGTTCTTCGGAGGTATTCAAAAGGAGTTTCCAATATTCAAGCCTTCTGTAAAAGCTTTTGATTAGATTTTGGATGGATGATTCAACAGATTCGATGGGTGTTTGGGTTCCGGAGACGACATGATTACTTGAAGGGTTCATTTGGAGCATAGATAATAATTAATGTCATTTTAGGCAAATTTATTTTATAACGATAGTGCTGGACAGTGGAGATTGTGTTGTTTCAAAGGCACTCGAAGTGGAAAGCAAGCTGAGCTTTGCATTCTTTGGGGTCACGTTGAGAGTTGGCTTGACTACTAATTTTGATTTATGTCTTCAAACTGCATGCGTTAAGTATTATTCTCATTGATAAGGGCAACACAAACCTTATAAGCAAAACGGCAGCATTCCAGCCATCATAATGAATTAATGAAGGGGCACATGATAGATAATTAAATGTATGAAACGCAAATAACATGAGAAAATGAGGACAAAGAATGTGAATGATATGAGAAAATCTCGAATGAATCCGCTGGTTTGCGGCAGTGCTTCTGTAAGAAGTTTGCAGCTTTAGTCCATATATCCTTTTTTAGAGGTTTTACGGACGACCACCGATTCTGGTGCCGCGAACGACGGCTTGATTTTACTCATTTTCTTTTCTCTGTTTTTCTATTAATTAATACTTATTTCATAGTTTGTATTCTTTTGCTCTTGTGTTGGTAAGCTGGCAACACGATTTTTGTTTTGCAAAGCTGAGCAACTCCCAATTTTGATTCGTCGAACAGTGTGTTTGAACCCAACGGTAGTGCTTTTAAGGTACACCGTGCTTCCTTCAATCATAGTTGTTGAGATGTTTCAGGCTTCTTATGAATCCTTACTCCGTACAAACAGCACCAACTGTTAGATAAAAAAAAAAAAATTTTGACCATACAGTAATTGTTTTACTTAAAAGAATTAGTTATGAGAGACCTTGAAATTCTTAGTGTTGTTATTATTAAGATTGAAGAGTTTCATGGTTGGAATCCCGTAAAATAATAACCCATAAGAGATTGCCGAGGACATTATCGATGGGGGTATTATCAACGTATCTTTTGATGCTTAAGTTAGAGATTAAAAATGGTATGATAATAAATAATAAAGAAAAGATAATAAAATACTTGAAGGATATTATACTTTTTCTTCAATATATATTTTCACTTAATTATACTTTTTGAGTAGTGACCTCTTTTTATGAAAAAAAATTAAAAATATAATTAATTTAAAAAAACTTGTCTTTTATCTCATGTAATTTGAGTTTAATGAAAGTTAAGACTTACGTTGTTTTGTTATATTTTTATTAGAGTATATTTTTTGAATCTAGCCCAACAATCATATATTGCATATATACTCCGGAATAATTAAAGTATCCATAGCATTATTCAGAAGCATTGCAAAATAATTAAATGCGCATCCGGGGAATCGAACCCCGGTCAGTACCGTGGGAGGGTACTATGATACCACTACACTAGATGCGCCTATTGATGGCCTTGTGAACCTCTTTTCATGTTATAAAAACGTAAGAAATTTGGCCGACTTAGTCCACAAACCTCACGGCAGTTCATTTTTTTTTTTTTTTTTGAAAAGAAAGTAAAGCTTTCTAATTGATAAAATTTGAGAGTAACATCATGATCTGGACTGGAAACTCTTCCAGCCATATAACAGAATTCTCGGAATCCACAGCCACTTTTGCTATAGCATGAGCTATGGCATTACACTTTCTCGGAACATACTGTAATGAAAATGCATTCGAGATCTGCAGCTGTTGTTTTATTTCTTCTATTGTCCAAGAAACTTCAGTCAAGCTACTTTTCCTGCTCCAGACTAGCTCCACCGCTTCTGTTGAATCCGATTCAATAATCATGGGCAAATATTCTACTTGTTGGGCAACTTGGATGCCAAAAAGGACTGCTTCAGCCTCCATGCTCGCCACTGTTCCCTAAAAGCACACCTTCTTAACAGCTGCAGCAATGATTTTTCCATTGGAATTTCTAACCACTGCCCCCAACCCTGCCTTCAGACCTGCCATTTGAATTGCAGCATCCACATTGACTTTATACTTCCCCTCTGGAGGGGGTGTCCAAATTTGTTGGTTGTTTTGATGATGAATTGATCTAGCTGGACCGTTTTGGGTTTTGATTCTCTTATATGACTCCACAATAGCTGATGCTCGAGCTGCTGTCAGTTTTGGCTCTTCCTGCTTTCCTTCAATTACAAAGCGGTTTCTCGCATACCAAATGGCCCAACATGTTGCAAGAATCTGCTCAATCTCTTCCTTCATTCTTCTCGATGCTAGTTCTTGGAGCATACTCAGTATGTCGTGCTGAGACAACAACTTCATATCTTCATAAAAATCTGTCAACTTCCAGACTTTCCGAGCAGCCTTACACTCCATTAACACATGAGTGACATTCTCACTTTTACAATGACATCTTTGTCAGGCTGGATTCCCCACCACATGTTTCCTCCATAGATTATTAGCTGTTGGTAATAGATTCTAAGCAGCTCTCCACATGAAAATTTTTATTTTTTCCGGAATCTCATTTGACCAAATAACCTTCCATTTAGTTTTAGAGCTATCAGAGCACTCCGGATTATCTGGGAATTTCATTCTAACTGCCACCTGGTATCCATTTCTGACTGAGTAACAGCCATACTTATCAAAGTGCCAAATCATCCGGTCTTCCTGAGGAGTTCTTGGCAGAGGGGTTCTTAGAATCCTTTGTGCCACCTCTTCGGGAAAACATTGCACAACCTTCTCCTCCATCCACTGATTTTTGTCACCAATAAAATCAGCAACAACAACATTTTCTGCTAGATTCTGGTGAGAAACGTAACTGGAACATTCAAGTTTTTGCATCCAATTCCTCCTGGACACTGAGACCTGGTTTCCATTACCTATTTTCTATCTTAAGCCTTTGTGCAACACTTGTCTCCCCCATAATATACTTCTCCAAACAAATGAGGGATTTGACCCCAATTTTGCCTCCATAAAGTCAGTATGCTTGAAGTACTTGGCTTTTAGATTTTTGACATTAAAGCATCAGGATTATGTAGAATCATCCACCCCTATTTTGCGACAAGGGCTTGATTAAAGCTTGAAAAGTCCCTAAAACCCAGACCACCCCTGATCTTGGCCTGACACAATTTCTCCCACCTTGCCCAATGGATACTTCTATGATTTTCGGATGATCCCCACCAGAACCTTGTTACAGCCTTTTGTATATCATCACACAGCCCTTGAGGAATTTTAAATACGCTCATCGCATAGGCAGTCACAGCTTGTGCCACAGCTTTGATGAGTATTTCTTTTCCCCCACTTGAGAAACACTTGTTTTGCCAACTTGATAGCTTGCTTAGCACTCTCAGTTTTATGTCGTTGAAGAAGCTAGTCTTTTTCCTCCCTATCATCGATGGAAGTCCCAGGTACTTTTCATGTTTTGAAACGACATTCAAACTGAAAATACTTCTGATTTGCTCCCTTTGACCTGAACTTATGCTGCTGCTAAAAAACATAGAGGACTTTTCGAAATTAAACACTTGTCCTGAGGCTGCTGCATATGTGTCAAAAATCTTTCTTAAATTTCTACAATCATTAATCGATACCTTTGTAAAGACCAGGCTATCGTCGGCAAAGAGAAGGTGTGTTACTGATAGATCTCTGCTGAATTTCAGACCATTTATGAGCTTTTGATTTTCTGCATTCACCATTAAGTTCGAGAACACCTCTGCACACATAATAAAGAGATAACGGGAGAGGGGGCAGCCTTGTCTCAATCCTCTTTGAGGATGGATTAGGCCTTTTGCCACTCCATTGATTAACACTGAAAAGCTTGTTGTAGTGATACAATTCATGATCAACTTCACCCATTTTTCTGAAAATCCAAGTTTTTGCATTGTGCATTTTATAAATTCCCACTCAACCCTATCGTAGGCTTTACTAATATCAAGTTTAAGAGCTACCAGCCCATTTCTTTTACTCTTGCTTTGTCTAATCTTATTAAGACACTCATATCCTATAATAAGATTATCAGTAATGAGCCTATTGGGTACAAAAGCGCTTTGGGTCGGGGAGATGATAACATGCAAAATCTGCTTTAGCCTATTAGCTAGTGTTTTAGCAATAATTCTATAAATAACATTACACAAGCTAATAGGTCTGAAATCAATCACTTTTCTAGGCTTTTGCACTTTGGGGATCAAAGCTAAGTATGTATGATTCAAGAGTGCAATGTTACCTCCCTCATTTAAAACATGTAGGCATGTGGTCATAACATCTTGTTGCACAGAACCCCAATGTTTCTGGAAGAATGCTGCTGGAAGCCCGTCTGGTCCTGGCGCTTTTGTGGGGCACATTTGAGCTAAGGCATCTGCTACATCTTCTTTTGTAAACGGCTGGTCCATGAACCTCCCCATCTCCCTTGTAACCTTGGCTGGCAGGTTTGATAAGGCTGTGCTTATTTGGCCTGATGAAGGGTTTGTTGTAGTAAAGATATTAGTGAAATACTCACTTACTATCCGCTCTACATCGTCAACTTCTTCAAGCCATTTGCCATTCTCATCTTCCAGCCCACTTATCCAGTTCTTTTTCTCCTCGCAGAGGCTTTCGAATGAAAAAATTTTGTGTTCTTATCCCCCTCCCTCAACCAATCCACCCTCGATCTTTGCCTCCAATAAACTTCCTTGTCAAGAAGGATATTATCAATATGATTTTCTACTTTTGTAATCTCCTCTCCATTAACAGCATAATTGTACCCGATTTTAATATTCTTCAGCTTGTTTTGCAACTGCTCCAGCTTCTTTTCTCTCCCACTAAATTCTTCATTGCTCCAATTCTTTAATTCAGCCAACGACATCTTTGATTTTTTCTTGAATATTTCAATTGGATTGCTACCATTCTCATAACTCACCTCCCTCCATTCCTGCTTTACTATCTCTCTGCACTTCTCGTACGAGCTCCACATATCTTCGTAATGGGCTCTTGGGAAAGTTCTTTTCATAAAACGTTTTCCGTTCCTCTTTTCTACCACCTCCATCAAGATTGGACTATGATCTGAGCTCCAAGAAATTAAATTCCGCCCAGCACGGCAGTTCATATTCGTGTGTGTGTACAATACTATTTTATAAAGTGCGTGCTCATATCAATATATGTTGCATATAGAATACTCATCGAGTGAGGATATCTAGTAAAATAATAAATAATAATATACATTTTTGAAAAGTTAAAAATTAATTTAGTATTTGATATTTTTTTAAACCACTTTTGACAAATCACTTCATTTTACTGTAGATTTCATTTTACAAATCACTTCCATACTTAATACAATTTCATATACATCCTCACGTATATTATAAAAATTTAAAATTATCTTTTTTAATTAAGAAATAAAATCATTAACTTTAAAGAAATTACTAGTATTGCCAATTATATTACGATAACAAGATAAAAAAATTAAATTTATAATATATAAATATTTATTTTTGGTAAACAACCATTATATATACAATTAAAAAATAGTTTATGTACATGTTTATAAATGTGTAAATAAATTTTATTACATCATGTCTATTACAGTCATTTATATTCTCACAGTAATTTAACCTTAAAGATTTATTAAATGCATATGACTCATTGCAAAATCCACAGCATTTTTAATAGAAAAATTTACCAAATTTTTAACTGATTATCTTCACAACTGATTATTTTTACAAAATAATTACTAACAATTAATTAAAAAATTATAGCATTAACAAACTAGCTCTAATTATAAATTACATCATTCAAAAATTTTAGTTCTACTACTAGGGAGTGGAAGAAGAAAAGCACCTTGTTGAATGTTACATACACACATACATACTATATATATATATAGAGAGAGAGAGAGAGAGAGAGAGAGAGAGAGGGAGAGAGAGAGAGAGAGAGAGTAGTTTTGATAATTGTATTCAAATTTTCTAAAATGCTATAGGGATTATAATCTTTATTGTAGTAGATAAATATAATAACTGAAATAGTACTAATGGAAATGACCCTAAATCTTTTTTTTTTATTACATGAGACCATTTCTCAAATTACAACTCATATTACATGAGAGTATAACTGATATGAACAATCATATATATATATATAGTGAGATCTGTTGACATTAATGCTGATATGACACCGCTCAGATTTTTAACCATCTCAAATATTCGAGAGACGTCAAACTCCCATTCTGGGAGAAAGACTGTCTTCACTCAAGCTCTAGAGCTCCAAGAAAGGATATTTAAATTAAATCATTATAATGCGTCTGCGGAGACTCGAACCACTTCTCTCACATTTGTGAGGGAGTGACTCTAGCCACTTGGGCTAAGCTGTTAATGAATGTATAATTTAGTATAAATTAATGCCAATGCTTATTAGGGGATCCAAGCATTCTTGTTTTTGGATTGCAAAAGATAAACATTGTTTGGATGGGACTATTAGCTCTTTAAAAAATATTTTGAATATAAAAATATTGTTTATGTAAATTACTATTACAAACAATATCTATTATGAGCTAAATGTAACATAATTATTTCAAGCACCCTTTAAACAGACCAATTATTCAACATACAATATTTTTTTCATAAATTCTGAATTTTTTATTTCCAACTCTTAAAAAAATGTTATAGTAAAAAATAAAAAATTGACTATAAGGTAAGTGTGACCCTTTCATTCTTTTTCTAAGAGTAAAAAACTATTAAGATGACCGTCTTTTTTGCTTTTGATTTTCAAAAAAAATAAAAACATATCTTAAACCCCAAACTTCCTCTTCTTCTTTCTCGGTTGCACTGCAAACCATATTGAACATCTTCTTCTTCTTTTTCGATTGCACAAAGTTCCCTTTTGGGAGCAAAAACGAACACTTTCTTTATTAAAAATAATTAATTACTAAAATAGTGTTCGGGCATTTGTTATAAACTTAAATTGATTTCAATGTTATAAGCGTTTGCTAAATTTTCTAAAAATATTTATTTGGGTGTGCTGAATAATTTTATTGGTATTTTGAGTAAATAAAGATGATTAATTTAATTGGTTTAAGTAAGAATTTTTTTTGGGGTACTTTAAAAAATGCACAAAGTAAAACTTAATTTCTTAAACTTATTAGATAAGTGTACACAATAATAGTGTGTTCAAAGTAATTAACTTTTAGAATTCAAATAACTTCATCCCTTTTGTATTAATCATCAAAAAATTGATCAATTACTTGGATTACTCCCCTTTGTGAAAGGTCAATCTTCAAAATACCCTCTAAATTATTAAAAACTTCAATTCACTCCCACTTTTGCTTAAAAGATAAGAGAAAAACAGGAGTGGGTTGATTAATTTTATTTTTCATTTTTAACAAAAGTGAGGAAAAATTGAGATTTATAATAATCTAAAAATATATTAAAAATTATCAGTTCATGAGAGATAATCCAAAATTTACCCCAATTACTTTCATTATTCATCAAGGTTGGACTCAGGAGAAAAGAGAGGCACTTTCTTCTTGACCTTCTGTAGTCTACTGGGAATAAGTCATCAATATTTTAAGATAACTATATTATCTAAAAATTAATTTGTAGCCAAAATATCGTAACTTGGCATTTGTTTGGCTGCCAATAGATTTAGAAGAACAACAAAAATAATCCCTATTTAAACCTTTTTTATGGGATTATTTCGGATTATGCCCTCATGAAATGAAAATTTTTAGAATATCTTCAAACTATTCTAGACTTCAACTTACTTTTATTTTCATTCAAAAGATAAGGTAAAAAAATGGGTGAAAATTGATGAAAAATTAATTTAATTATAAGAATGACGGGACTCCGGAGCATGCAAGGGAGGTTGAAGGCTTACTCTTCTTTATGTTATGATGTCACTTTCTTTCAACTGATGAGTAGCATCAACTATACTTGATGTCTTGTCTTTTGGTGTTCGTTTGAGAATGATTATTGAAATTTCTCCGTTTCTTACCATCATATTCCGTGATCTTTTTAAGGGAGATTTTTCAATTTCGTCCATACGTACTCTTTAGCTCTGAGTGGCCAATAATCAACTGCAATCTCTCATAAATTGATAGTTATTTTATTTTCAATTATGTTAAGGAAGCTCACATTGCAGTCAAAGGAGTAGTCGCTCATTTAGCACGTGTGAACCAAAGCCAAGTCAGCAAATTTGTTAAGCATACTTTTCATTCTGTTTTTTTATAGTTAAGCTTACTGAATTTAGTTTTCCTTTCTGTATTAAGCTTAGTATAAATACTGATGTAGATCTACTTTGTAGTAAATCGAGTATTGAAATAAAAAGGAAAAAAACTCCAGAATGTTCATTTCATTTTCTTAGCTCCCAAACACATTTTACAGCTACAAGCTTTTAGTTTTCAAACAATGCGCAATTAGACATCTAGCGCGGACATTTTAGGATTTAATCCTAGTGATTGTAATGATATTAATATATAATGTTGTATGTACTAATATTGCTCTTAGAGTGTGTTTGGAGACACCTCATTACATGCGATTACACTATATAACTAATGCAATGCAATCTCATGTTTACACCATAACATGAATAGTGCCCCCATTAAATAAACTAGAGACGGGGTCAGATTTATGTAATACGATACTATTTGTATTAGTTTTATTTAATATCTTTCTCAAAATAATAAAAAATAAGTATAAATATCTAATATTAAATAAAATTAAAAACTCAAATTTGCTACTGCTAGAAATAGATAATATGGCACTCTATAACTTAATACAATATACTATAATATAGCCTAATATTATACAACACAATACGTTAAATATACACTTAAGAAATAAGGCTAACATCGGTTAAGAATTGATAAACTTGGCTTCATAATATAAAATTGAGATAGGCCTTAACTCATGAGCTAACATCACATCATATTATGAAAAGTTTGATGTGAGCTTTGCCAACAAACATTGGTGTGCCGGTCAAGTGATGTAACATCTTGTGGGGGGGTGGGTTAGGATGAGAATTGAATTAAAGAAGTGGAACATCTTTCTTTTATGTGTATATAGTACATTTAAAATAATATTTTACTTAATAATTTGGTGCAACTCTTCGAAACCGTAAGTGGTAAAGGGCAGTGGCAATTGTATGAGGCAAATTGTTTAATATTTATATTACTTGATAGATTAATTTCATACTATAGAAGATGTAATTAATTAGTAATACTTCAGTAATATTATATTCAAAAGATGTTGTGGGATGCACTCTTTTTCATGTGCCGAGGGCGTAATCTATGCATTAATAATATTGCAAATTCATAGGATGTTAGAATAATTAAGCATATCAATGAATCATATAATACATATATAGGCTGCCTGCCTGCACTGCATATTTAAAAAAATAACTACACCTCCTTGCTAAAGGTTAAACGGACGCGGCTGGCCGTGAAACTCTATAACAAGGATGTGGCCGATATGGCAGCCAAAGACTTGGTCCAACCAGTTTCTTAAACCGGTTGCTTTTTTTTTTAAAGATTAAATTAAAATAATATATTAATTAAAAATTATAAAAAATACAGTTAATAGTAAAAACATTAACTAAATAAAAAGTGAAAGAAAAATATAATCTTATGCAAATGAAGATAAAAAGTTAAAAAGTTTACATAATAAAAAACAAAAATTTATTTCTTATTTGATGTAACTATAACTGGTAGATCCCTATTTCTACTCTCACATTTGCTAGAATTTTTCGGTAGTTAACAATGTAAAACCTTTACAAAGTTTCAATTTTAAAAAGCTTGATCAAGCGTTTTCGAGTGTGTGTGTGTGTGCATATATATATATAAATATCATCTACATTCAAATCATACGAAGATAGGTGGTTTAAAAAACAATTTGATTTTACCTACTCCCCTACTTTTTAAAAAGTGTAAAATCTTCGAAAGGTTAATTAATATTAAGAAATCATTGTAAATGAGAAGGAGGTTTCAAATTACTCAAATATACAAATCCCTTTCAAATGATTCAACAACCCCTATAAAATTATATATTTAGAATTATGTACTAATGCAATATGGTAATCCATTATAAGATATAAACCATGTGTCCATGGATTAGAGAGAATGAAAGGAGAAACAATTGATGTAAAAAGAATGCTTCTTCACGTACTATGTTCTTTGGCGATTAAATCCTCCATAACAGCTTGGAAAACTCAGCCAAACTACCATTTTGTTGTCTCGATAGTTCCTTTGATTTATCCATTTGTCTACTGAATAATTAAAACACATAATAAAAATCATTATTATAGGGTGAAGTAAGAGCTTGCAATGTATAAATTAAATTTTAAAATATAATCTAAAAATGTGATACCTTGATTTTGTGAGCTGATGTGTGAATATTTTGAAATACTTCTTTGTAGACAATGTTTTTTATGAAGGTTCGGTCTTCTACCTCTTGATCGGCATTTAGTATGGTCAATCTTTCTCTTGTGGTAACTCGAGACATGGCGACATATAATTGACCATGTGTGAATACTTGCTTAGGGAGATACAAGCCAACATGTTTAAGAGATTGTCCTTGGCTTTTGTTGATCGTCATGGCAAAACATGGTGCTAAAGGAAGTTGTCGTCTGTTAAGCTTGAATGGCCATCTTGATTCATTAGGAGACATAATAATTCTTGGAATTGTGACATTTTGTCCAATATTTGTTCCAGAAATGATGTCACCTCTAATGGACCATTTACCAAGACGAGTGACAATTAATCTTGTGCCGTTGCATAGGCCTTCTATTTGATTTAGATTTCTGAGAAGCATTACGGGAGCACCTTCCTTAAGTCGTATGTCATGATTAGGGATGCCATTGAATTTCAAACTATTCAAAAATTCAGTTGGATATAGAACATCTTCATCATTTGTGTTTGCGCTTGCTTTGCATATACTGTCTGAGCTAAAATAGGTTCTCCCTTGACCAGGTATTATATTCATAATCATCTCATTCAATTCATACACCATTTCATTTTTTGGGGTTAATATTGCTCTTTCTTTCAAATATGCTGGATCACTGTAGTTATGCTGAATTGATGGGTAGATAGTGTCGACTATTGATTTCATCAGATTTTCTGATGGTTTCTTACAGATATCAGAAGGTAGTTTAACTAAATCTCTATCAATGTCATCATATAATGAACCATCTCCAATCTGCAACAACCATTTGTCAAAAGACGCTATTTTAGCAGCCTCAGAGCCACTCACGCTTCCATTATAGAGCCTCATATTTTGTTTGAGCTCATAAATTTTGAAAAATGGCCACAAGTAGGATGAGTTAAGTGAAGCATCAACAATGTCTGCTCTTGTCCCCTTTGGTACAACTGGCAATATTTGTCGGAAATCGCCACCACATACTATTGTAAGTCCTCCAAAAGGTTTGATAAAACTATTTTCATACCTTATTTTTAGAATATCTCTCAAGGTCCTATCCAAAGCTTCAAAGCAGAACTTATGTGCCATAGGCGCTTCATCCCAAATGATCAAAGAAGTTTTCATAAGAAGTCCAGCTAATAAGGTGCCTTGTCGAATTTCACAAGTGGACTCTACTGTCACATCCAAAGGAATATGAAATCGCGAATGAGTTGTCCTACCATTAGGTAATAACAAAGCTGCTATACCTGAAGTTGCAACAGGCAAGACTATTTTAGAATGTGATCTGAGCTTTGCAATAATTGTATTCCACAAAAATGTTTTACCAGTACCACCGTGTCCATTGATAAAAAATAAATGCCCTTCTTCATTGTCAACAGAATGCATTATTGCTTTATAGGCTGATTTTTGGCAAGCATTTAGAGCAGCAAATGATTTCTCATGCAACTTCTTTAATTGATCACCATCATAATCAAGCTCGTCATTGACCAATCGGTTACCTGAATCTCTTATCAAAGAAGAATTAAGAAGTGACATTCCATCTATGTCTCTCAAACTTTTTTTCATTTTCAACATGATAGTTTCAATCTCCAACAATGTGTATGCTTCAACTTGTTGCTCGGTTAATTGAAGATCTTTCAATCTAAATTTTTTCCTTTGCAATGAAGTTATGTCTTCTGATAAAGTAGTATAATTAAATTTCCAAAGTTGGGGTGCATCAGAAACCTGACAATGAATGAGTATCGTGACAAAAAGATGTCTTAATTCATTTACAGTCGCCCATATTGCAGCTTCAGTCAAGTAGTCGATCCATTCTTTATCATCGTCTAATAATCCCAAAGCATAGCACGCAGCTTTAAAAGTTGGATATGTCACTCCATTTATTGTTCTAATACTTTCAAATGAAGTGCTTCCTTTTACAAAATTGAACAACATTCTCATATAAAATCGTTCTCCACTTGAAGGATGTGCAAAGTAAATTCTTCCGATTGCTAAACCATTTTTTCTCCTAGTCCAAGTTTTGTCTTTTGAATTCCATACCCAACATGTAGGGAAATCAGAATAAGTTAACTCTCGTGCATCATCATAATTCTTGTTTGCCTCCAACCATTCTGTGAACTTTGTTTTTTTCTATTCCAGGTATGGTAAGCACATTTTCTAAGCAATTAGATTCTTCGAATATTATTGTATGCTCTCCCGATAAATGGAACGGCAATCTTTCAACTGCTGGCTTTCTGTAATGTATGTCAAATTGGAAGATTCGCCAGCAAGCTTCGGTTGCTGATATATATCTGCAGTCCAAATATGTTTTGATCTCGTCAATTTCTTGGGTAGTGTCAATCGATTCTATTGTTGCAGTTGTTCTATCAGACCCTTTATGGACATACTTGAAAAGATATTTAACTGATCTCGAGTAATTACAAATCTCAACATTAATATGTGCATCAAATTTGACAATTAAATTCCTGTGATAAGGGACCACATATCGATTATCTAAGAAGACACCTTTCGTTTCGACATGAATACCTGTATTTCTCCTTTTATAGACTGGAAAACCATTTGTATCCACTATTGTCTGATCATTAAATTTTTTTGGAAAATGTTTTGTGCACTTGTCTTGCATCATGCATGGAGAGTGAGAATTGTGTTTTCCACACGGTCCATGAATCATAAATTTGTTAACTGCATTATAACCATCAGGATCAACATTTAAGTCAGGGATTTTTGCACTTATTATTTTATCAATATGGTCTGCAAAAGGATTTTTCATTGTTGGTTGCAAAAAAAGCAGTATGTGTGCATGGGGCAAGCCTCTTTTTTGAAACTCAATTGTATATAGACCTACCACAAAATGGAGTAAAATTTAAAAGTTAGAAATATTGATTTCAATTGTGAAATTATTGTTTTTCCCTGCACTTTTCAATAACAAATGAGTTGAATTTGTTATGGATACGAATTTGAAGTGAACTTACATGCAATTATTTTTCCAAACGGTTGATCTTTTTTCAAATCTTGCATTAGTTGAAATAATTTTATCTCGAAAACTCTGCATATGATATCGACTCGATTGTCATCATTATTTTGTCCAACTAATCAGAGCATGTTATTTATTTCTTGCCATTTTGGGTTGCAAGTGAAAGTAAGAAATAAATCAGGATATCCTGCCCATTTACAAATTGCCATGGCATCTTGATAATTTTGTATTCTATATCGTGGTCCCCCCGTGTGTGATGAAGGTAGAATAATCGATTTTCCAACTTTCGAACAATCAAAATCACCTCGATGAACAACATCCATCAAACCAGAGAAAAGGTCTAATCGAAGTTTTTGTTGATTATTCCGGATCCAATGAAATCTTTTTTCTTCAATTGCCATGTAACAATCAACTATATATTGTTGGAATAGTCTACCAGCTTGAAGTAGAGTGTGTCCCTCATTCAATCTTTGTTGCAACCTAAAGCAATAATATTGCCTTATTGTCAGCTTTTGCCTCTTAAAAGGGCTATCAGTTATGTCTCTTAAAGATATGTCAGGTCTATATCCATCTTCGCCATAAGGATATATTAACGGGTATGTCATGGGCATGAAGCTTGGATGCAAATCTGTGATTCTCCGAAGTCCTTTTATGCGATGCTCTATAATAACATCGCGTTGAAAGTTTGCTTCACTGAAATCACCAACTATTAAGCCTGCAACTTCTGAAACTGTTGGTATATTGTATCGACGACCATCTCTTGTTCTACTATTAAGAAGTCGTAAACGAAATGTAGATTCTGGTTGTGTTTTGTATCTATCCCTCGCCATTCTAAAAGATTTGACCAAATTATTATGTTGGTCCAACATTTTAGATAATTCATGAAGAATTTCGTGATCAATATCTGTCTTCATTCCATATTTTAATAGAGTGTTGATTCTGTTGTCTATCTCATTTTCAGTATCATAGATATAGAGCTGAGCAAACTGTGGTTTTTTCCCAACTTCTGGTAATAAAGAATCAATGTGATGATAATTCTGACCGCTCATCCTGAAAACATAAGGACCTTTTGATCGATTGATTGATGCATCAACTCGACCTCCCATAGATGTGAAAGCAAACATGGAGTTATAAGCCCTGATATTTTTTCGAAATTTGGAACCCTTTTGTCCAGAATCTGCCCCGAGAAAATATTTGAGTAAAGGAGGTGTTTCTTTCATGAATGGAATCTGCACACGACCTTCCATACAACAAAATGTGAATTTGGGATGTGAGACCTTTTTGGTTTTCTTGTTCTGTTCCTCGTACCATAAAATGGCACCACAATATTGACATGTGTATGTAGGGGGTCCAAAATTCCAAGGAGTTGTGTAATGAACTGTCAAATTCAACAAATAATAATATTGTAACAAAGTATCTTATTTCGTCTAAGTGAATATGGTAAGAAAAAATATTACTAAATATATTAATATTTTCATTGTACATGTAGTTTCATGCAAATATGTACCATTATTTGATATTACACCATCCAATGGAAAGCTTGTGGACTGATCTATATTCTCATCAAAAGAGAGACACGCTCTTTTTAGTTGTCCACGTTCAACTGTATATTTTTAAAGTTCCAAAAGCAATGAATAAGTTATTAGTTTCAAGTATTACAAGCATGATGAATAACTAATAAAGCTCGATAAATTTAAATATATATACGTACTTGTGTGAAGAAGGCGCTTTCCTCTGTTTGTTTGACTCTTTGGATTTATATGTAATGATGTTTTATTATTATCATATCCAGGTTTACCAGGAGATTGAAGGAAATTCCCAACTGAAATATGTTAGAAATATATATATTTGTTAATATATATTAACATAAATAATTTAAATTATATAGGGATAATTTTTGTAATTTGTATAGTAGGAATAAAAATCGTATTTTCAAGAATCACATACCGTTTGAGTGAAGCAATTTATTGTCACTTCTAATGTCGTCCAACTTCATAAATTTTGTGTAAAAATTGACAATTTGTAGCATCAAAATGATTCTCTTTTTTAAATCATGTTTGTATCTATTTTGAATAATCATAATTTTCCGCTTAAATCTTGCATGCTTGAATATGGCCTTCTGCACGACAACATATCCATTGTTTATTGTGTCACACTGGAAATTTGATGCATATTTCCGAAGCTTTAATTTCATAATCCTTTCGTGCCGAGCTAAAGATGAAAGTTGATGCCGCAAGAGACAAACTTCTGGCGGAATATTCCTTGAGTCACCGAAATCATTAATAGTTGCAGAAATCAATTCCATTTACTCTGGTGAACAATAAAGTGAATTCAATATCACAAAATATTATGAAATTAACAAAACGTTTTATTACAAATCATAACAAGAGAAACCGAAAATATAAAATGTTTTTTTTCAAAAGAGATAAATTTTTTTTTCAATTATTGAAATAAGAATTGCAATGAATTTTTCGAACGAATATATACGATATGTTAGAAAGAACAAAAAAAATCACTAAAAACAAAACAAAATAAAATGGGATTTAATTTAACCAATTCAATTTAATTTTAAACTCATGCCAGTGTCACACTGGCATTAATTTTTGTTGTGCTTATAGCCACGAACAGAGGCTTTTAGATTACTTCTTTATTAGGTTATTATTCTTCGAATTTGGTGGGTAAATTGTGAGCTTTTTCAGTTGTGATATTATCAAATCAATCCATGCAAAATAATCATTAATGTAATGTTTTTTTAATTTTCAAACCGATAAATAATTATGAATTGTTTCTATAATTGTGTATTTAGAAACAACGTTAACACATTTTTTCGGAACAAACTTCTAAGTTTGATTGATTTTAGGTCTAATTACGATACCCTAAATTAATATAGAAAGTCAACAAAAACCTACTTTAACAGTTCTAATGTAAATTTAAAGGCAATTAATTTTGAGTAAATATGAACTAAAACAAAACTTGAACAAAATCTGAATTTATGTATAATATTAAGGTAGCCACATTGCATTTGAAAATGTCAATTAGTGGGATCTAAATAAATAATCACCTTGGAATTTTTTAATAGTTGTAAGCGTTAATATTACAATACACGGACTATCATCTTTGTTGTACAAATTTCGATCAAACATCTCCCCCAACTTTTTTCATAAAGTAATCTTTCATATCACCTAACTATCCATAAAAATTGCCACAAGTAAATAATGTAAAGAGAAAAACTCATTATAAGGATATCATATTATCATTAAATTCGAAAGTTTCGAATTACGTTATTATACAATTGGTTACTTTTTTAATTCTAAATCACCACCATTATTATTCCCTATTTCAATATGAATATTGCCACTTGACTTTTTTATTTGTGTTTATGAAGAGGTGAGGTGTGAGGAAAAGGAAAAAATATTTTTCTTAAGAATTAGAACAAATAATTAGGCAATAATTCAAGGAATTGAGGTTGTTCATTCTATATTCCATTTGGATTTAGAGTGATTTTCATAAATTTTTTCTTTTATTAATTATGCTAACTGCCAAGTACTGTTGTTTATTCTACTGCGTTTGGGAGAAGATGCTTGGGCTGCCTAGAACATATTTTCTAATTAATTTTTCTTGTGAATACATTGAATAATCTCTAAGGGCTATATCCTTTTTCATTTTACTTTAACAATTTTTCTTCAACAAATATTGGATGTATTTAGTGAAAAAGAAAATTAAAAATTAGGAAAGAATTAATAAAATTAGTGAAGTCAATTTGTCGATCAATTCTTATGATAAAATAATAATTAAAAAATATATAGTCATAGTTTTCTTGATTATATTCAACTTATTAATCTGTTAAAACTTTTTATATCTTTTTTTTCCAACTTCCCCATTTGGTGAACTGTAAAAATGATATGTTTTTTCCACTCTTTGTCTCTATCTTTTTTAACTCACAAAGAGTTAATCGTTATTAATCAATTAATTTTTTTTGTTTGCATAAGAATTAATAATGTTGCACACATGTATTGTGAAATAATTGTTTATTCATAATTATTTTTTGCATTTTTTTAGAAGTCAATAGTCAAATTAATGATATTGAATTAAGACATTTCGAAGTTTGCTATTTTGTACTTCTAATAGAAATGCTTGCAAATGGGAGGCATTAATTTTTCTGTTTACTTTATCGAATTTCATAAAATTCAATTCAAACCAAATATTGAAGGTTAGAAAAGCAGTTGGATAGTTTCATAAAATTATTATTTTATCATTTAAAAGATATGTACCACATCAATTAGGACTAAATATTAAAATCATTAGTATTGTTCCAATCACACAGGCAAAATCTATCACTCAATAGTCAAGTACATTGTACAATGCAGTCAAGAACAACTTAAGCATTTAGTTAAACCTTTTCTATCTGTTTATTTCCACAAAACACCAAATATCCAGATTGACACTGGATCCTCCGAGTCAAATATAGATAGTTCACGTTCAGAAAAGATCCGCCTATTTTAATTGTACCTCCTGCATGCGAATTATATAACAATTAAATAAAACTACACCAAAGATTAATTAGTCAATAAATATAAACACGAGCTAAAACATGTGTTTACTAATAATTCTTAAACAGGTCTAAGCTTTCAAAGTTTGCATTGAAAAATTAAAGTGAAAATCTTCAATACCTCCATGTTGAGTGTTAGAAAATGCATATTTATAAATGAGAAAACCATCATTTTACATTTCAAGTCTTACTAACAACCCTGAATTTTATGTATTTAACATTTTTGTGGTTTAATTACGTATGTTTTATTTTAATTAAGTAATTTATGTATTTTAGGGGCATTATAGTCATTTCACAATAAAGGAGAGATCAGACGGCAAAACGGACATCACTTTTGAACTCAGGACGGTCGAAAACCTTAGGAGGAGTATAAAAAGAAAAATGGCACTATTCACATGTACGGTACTATTCACGGGTACAGTACTATCTACGTTACTGTTAACGACACTGTTCACATAGACGGATCGATGACGTGGCATTGACCGATGATGTGACATTGACTGATGAGGTGTCACGATCCTGTTGGACTAAAATTCTTATATACTGTTGATGGTGACGTGGCAGCATATTAGTGGACGAAAAATCTTGCGTACGGTGCATGCATCACATAGGATTATTTTCTACCAAACTGCGTTACTGTTCATCCGCGTGGTCAAACCGTGGACTATTGACTGATGACGTGGCGCAATCCTGAGCGTCCAAACTGTTTTTAATCCGATGGCCATGATTTACTCCATGTATCTATAAAAAGGGGGCCGCCCCCCCTAATTTGATATCTCTGAATCCATTTTTGGGATCCATTTTCTGTAATTCCCTCTCTATCTTGTATTTTCTTCGTATTTTAATAAATTTCTATTTTGCCCCTAGTTCAATTATGAGTAGCTAATTTCCTTTCAAGCTTGGGTTGAAGGTGAAGTCTCAACATGTGTCATGGGCTTTATTTGGTAAATTTATTTTCTCTTCCCCTCTAGTTTTTGTGGATGTTTTGACTTCTCGTCGACAAATAATACTAATCTTGTCTAGTACCGCCTTGGTTTCACCGGCTCTCTAGTACAAGGTTATTATTATTTGGCACGATAAGCCCTTAACACCATATTGATTAGAGCGTGGTTCATGAGGTGTGGATTCCCCCCTCATGATTTAATTGGCATTAATACGGATTATTTAGCCCATGATGCATGTTGATACGGATCCAGATACCCAAGTACGTCAATTTAATAGATTTTATCTTCAATTCATTCTCGCCATTTCAATTCCAGTTTTAGAATTTATTCTCGCCATTTTAATTTAAGTTTTAGCATATTCCAAATCATTTCCACCATAAATCCAACCACCCATTTACAAAATTAATTCTATACACAATTAAAATCCACCTCCTCGTGGGATCGACACTCGTCACCATTAGTCTATACTACAATAGATTCATGCGCTTGCGAGTACATTAAAATTTGCACAACAAGTTTTTGGCGCCGTTGCCGGGGAGGTAAGTAATTTTAATTGTTAGAATTAATTTTTGTGAATAATTTCTTTTAATTGCTTTCTTGTAATTTTTTTTATTAAAAAAAAGTGAATATACATTTAAAAGTTAGTATTTCTTTTCTTTTCTTTAAAATTCTGTAATTTAATTTTCAATTTATTATTTTTTTTCTCTTTGTAATTTTTTGTTTATTTTATTAATTTAATTTTTAGTTAATTTATTTCAAGTATTTGTTTTTGTGTATTCTTATAGTAAGGTTGTAATAGCACGATAAGGTTAGTATCGTAATCTCTTCCTCTTCTTTATTTTTATTTGTTTTACATGCATGGTCGTAGGTCATTATCACCTAATATTGAACCTATAGACCTTGAACTAGAAAAAACACTTCGCACACAAAAGCACATTAAAAATAAATTTGGAATGGATTTGCAATCACAGGAGAGGCCATTTAAGGACTATTTTAGTCCCTTAGCTAATTTGAGCACATCATGTATAAGATACCCAAATGTAGCTGCTAGGAGTTTTGAGTTAAAACCTAGTGTGCTAAATTGTCTCCCCACATTTTATGGCCTAGAAAATGAGGACCCTTATAATCATTTGAATGATTTTCATGCCATTTGTCAAACATTTAAATATGAGAATTTTTCAGATGATGATGTTAAACTTAGACTATTCCCATTTTCTTTAAAAGATAGAGCTCGTTCATGGTTAAATACTTTGTCTGCTAATAGCATCTCATCATGGGAACAAATGGTAACAAAATTTTTGAATAAATATTTCCCAGTGCATAAAACCAATGCTATTCGCAGGGAAATCTCGGAGTTCACCCAGAGAGAAGACGAGCAATTTTTCGAAACATGGGAGAGATTCAATGGGCTACTCTTGAAGTGTCCACATCATGGGTACGAGAAATGGCACCAATGCCAATACTTTTTGGAAGGATTATTGCCGAACGTGCAAGAATGACTAATGGCGACAAGTGGAGGAGAGCTAATGTCAAAAAGTGTATCAGAAATTTGGGAATTCTTCCAGCGACAAGCGGATAATTCCCAACAACGGAGTCGATCACTCAGGAACACTAGAAGAATTAAGGGAGTAAATGAGGTTCAAATTGGCGAATCAACTTCGGGAATCAAAGAAGTCAAGGAGATGGTTGAAGGTCTTGCTCGACAAATAGCATCGTTATCGACTGCTAAATCAACAGAACCACATGACCATGACTCATACCCAGATGAAGCCAATGCCATAGGTGTAATGAGAAAACCTTCAAATTACAACTCATACTCCAACACATATAACCCTGGATGGATAGACCACCCCAATTTTTCATGGTCTCAAGCATTCCAACAGAATGGACCAACAGCTCTAGCTCCACCAATGCAACAAGTTCCTCAAGCCTCTCAGCCCCCATTCAAACCATACAATCAAAACCAGAACTACACTCAACCTAGACCATGGGAAGATTCATTCCAGAATCTCAAGAATCTTACTCACTCCACGATTGAGCAACAGAACTGCACCATTGATGGATTACGAAATGAGTTGAGAGCGGGCTTCAACTCACAAGCTCAATCAGTTTCAAGCCTCGAGAAGATGGTGGGACAACTTGCTTCTTCGGTTCAGACCTTGGCAATGACTGTTGAGAAGGGTAAATTTCTAAGTCAACCAGTGCCTAATCCTAAAGGAGTACATGAAGCAAGTACCAGTTCACCACAGCAGCATGGAGAGGTCAAAGCAGTCATGACCTTGCGAAAAGGAAAAGAAGTCGACAACAAAGTGGAGATGCCGGTGACCAAAGAAAATCAAATTGTACCTGTGAATGTTGAGGACTCATCACCGGAGGAGAAAGAAGAAACTAACCCACAAGAATACGTTCCCAAAGCTCCATTCCCCCAGAGGTTAGCTAAAGGCAAGAAGGGAAAATCCACAGGTGAGATTCTCGAAATCTTCAAATAGGTAAGTGTTAATATCCCTTTGCTTGATGCTATTAAACAAGTTCCATCTTATGCCAAGTTTCTCAAAGACCTTTGTACTAAAAAGAGAAATATGCATGTTCAAAAGAAGGCATTTTTAACAGAAAACGTTAGTTCTATACTCCAACATAAAATTCCTTTAAAATGCAAAGACCCAGGATCCCCCACTATCTCATGTAGTATAGGGAACCACACAATTGAGAATGCTTTGTTGGATTTAGGAGCTAGTGTAAATTTGTTGCTTTATTCAGTGTTTGTGAAACTTGGACTTGGCGAATTACACCCAACTCCAGTGGTGTTACAACTTGCAGATCAGTCCACGAAAATATCTCGTGGTATTGTGGAGGACGTGCTTATCCAGGTAGATAAATTTTATTTTCATGTTGATTTCATTGTCATTGACACTCAACCAATACAGGATTCAAGGAAGCACATCCCCATTATCCTAGACCGACCTTTCTTGGCAACTGCGGATGCTCACATTCAATGCAGAATTGGAAATATGCAGTTGTCTTTCGGCAATATGACTATGGAACTGAACATCTTCAACATTGCCAAACAACCTCACAGTGCAGATGATGGAATTGTTGATGTGGATTTAATTGAAGCATTAGTTGATGACACTTTTATTTCAAACCTCAGTGATGATCCTTTACAAACATGTTTAACTCACTTTGGTTTGGATTTTGATATTGACAGATCGGTTGAAGAGGTCAACGCCCTACTTGACTCAGCACCATTTATGGACACTGATCAATGGAAGTCAAGAGTTGAACAACTAGCACCATCAGAGAAGAAACTCATCCCATCATCAGAATCACCACCAAAACTTGAGCTCAAACCATTGCCCAACACATTGGAATACGCATTTTTGGGGGAAGAAAGTGCTCTACCGGTAATCATCTCTTCATCCCTCAATGACGAACAAAAAGGTAAGTTGTTGGATGTTTTAAAAGAGGATAAAAGAGCATTAGGATGGACCATAGCAGACATAAAAGGTATAAACCCTGCAGATTGCATGCATTACATTCACCTTGATGAAAATGCTAAATCTACTAGGGAAATACAACGTCGGTTAAATCCTAACATGAAAGAAGTTGTAAGAACTGAAGTCCTTAAGCTATTAGACGCAGGTATCATTTACCCAATTTCTGATAGTTCATGGGTCAGTCCTGTACAAGTTGTCCCCAAAAAGTCAGGAGTCACAGTAGTTACCAATGCTGATAATGAATTGATACCCACTAGAGTGACTACATGATGGCGTGTATGCATTGATTATAGAAAGTTGAATTCTGTCACACGTAAAGACCATTTTCCTTTACCATTTATCGATCAAATGCTTGATAGATTAGCAGGCCATGAATTTTATTGCTTTCTAGATGGCTACTCAGGATATAATCAGATTCTCATAGCACCAAAAGATCAAGAGAAAACCACTTTCACTTGCCCTTTTGGCACTTTTGCATATAAGAGGATGCCATTTGGATTATGTAATGCACCTGCTACATTTCAACGATGCATGTTGAGCATTTTTTCTGATATGGTTGAACGTTTCCTTGAAGTCATTATGGATGATTTTTCTATCTTTGGTGACTCGTTTGATCAATGTTTACATCATCTAACACTAGTTATGCAGAGATGTATTGAGAATAACTTAGTCTTAAATTGGGAGAAGTGCCATTTTATGGTAAAACAAGGTATTGTTCTCGGTCACATCATTTCGAGCAAAGGTATTGAGGTTGACAAAGCCAAGGTGGATCTCATTTCTAATCTTCCTCCACCCAAAACAGTCAGAGAAGTAAGATCTTTCCTTAGGCATGCTGGTTTTTATAGACGTTTCATTAAAGATTTTAGCAAAGTTTCTAGACCCTTATGCAATTTACTTGCTAAGGATGTATCTTTTGTCTTTGATGATTCATGTCTTGTTGCGTTTGAAAAATTAAAGCATTTGTTGACATCATCACCCATCATTCAGCCCCCAAACTGGAGCTTACCATTTGAGCTCATGTGTGATGCATCTGATTATGCAGTAGGAGCAGTATTAGGACAAAGAGTTGATCGAATTCCCCATGTTATTTACTATGCTAGTATGACACTGAATGATGCACAATTGAACTATTCAACTACTGAAAAAGAAATGCTAGCAGTAGTGTTTGCATTGGAAAAATTTCGATCTTATCTCATTGGTTGTAAAATAATTGTATTCACAGATCATGCTGCTCTGAAATATCTTCTCACAAAGAAATATGCAAAAGTTAGACTAATTCGTTGGGTGTTACTTTTGCAGGAATTTGACTTGGAATTCAAAGATAAAAAAGGGACAGAAAATGTTGTGGCAGACCATCTCTCTCGTATACATTTTGACACAATTACAGAGCCATTACCATTGAATAAGTCATTTCCAGATGAACAATTAATGAATGTGGAAGTATACCTTGGTATGCTGATATAGTTAATTATCTTGTTACAGGTAAACTTCTAGAGCATTGGACCAAGCAAGACAAGGCTAAATTCTTTGCAGAGATAAAGAATTTCTTTTGGGATGACCCATATTTGTTCAAGTATTGTGCAGACCAAATTGTTATACGATGTGTCCCAGAAAGTGAAATTCAGAATATCATTTTATTCTGCCATGAACAAGGTTGTGGAGGCCATTTCAGTGCTAAAAAAACAACGACTAAAATTTTACAATGTGGTTTTTATTGGCCAACTATATTTCGAGATGCTTACACTTTCTGTTCTTCATGTGATAGGTGTCAACAAATGGGGAGCATTACGTGAAGGAACATGATGCCACTAAATCCAATTTTAGTGGTTGAGATTTTTGACGTATGGGGTATCGACTTCATGGGACCATTTCCCTCTTCTTTTGGCCATCAATACATATTGGTTGCTGTTGACTATGTATCAAAATGGGTAGAAGTAATTGCATGTCGAACCAATGATCACAAGGTGGTGATAGGATTTTTGAAAAGCAACATTGTTTCACGCTTTGGATTCCCTAGAGCGATAATCAGTGATGGTGGTGCCCACTTTTGTAACAAAGCATTCAAAACTCTTTTGACAAAGTATTCAATCACACACAAAGTGGCGACTCCGTATCATCCGCAAACCAGTGGCCAAGTTGAGATCTCCAATCGAGAAATAAAGCACATATTAGAAAAAACGGTGAGGCCAGACAGGAAAGATTGGTCATTAAGACTTGATGATGCATTATGGGCATACAGAACGGCTTTCAAGACCCCGATTGGGATGTCACCCTACAGGCTAGTGTATGGAAAAGCTTGCCACCTACCTGTGGAACTCGAGCATCGTGCATATTGGGCCATCAAGAAATTCAACTTTGACATGCAGTAAGCCAGCTCAGAAAGAAGATTACAACTGGCAGAACTTGAGGAAATTCGCAATGATGCATACGAAAATGCCAAAATTTACAAGCAGCGAATGAAAGTCTTCCACGACAAGCACGTTATGAGAAAATCTTTCACTCCAGGTCAGAAAGTGCTTTTATTCAATTCTCGCTTGCACCTATTCCCCGGTAAGTTACGCTCTCGATGGTCTAGTCCCTTTATTGTTCATACTGTTTTTCCACATGGGGCAATTGAAATTAAGGACCCAAAGAACGGTGTCACGTTTAAAGTTAACGGTCAAAGATTAAAGCCATATCTAGAGTACCAACCACATGGAGAAGACACCGAAATAAATTTGAGTGACCCACCAGAGTTGAATTGATTTTTTTTTTCTTTTCGTTGATTTGATTTTGTTTTCTTTCTTTATATTATTCTTTTGCTAATTGAAATTATTTTTGCATAAGCATGTTTGTTTAACTATTACGTTTTCTCTTATCATTTTTAATCATGAGTACCTTACTTAGACCGTTCCTCCTGAACATTCTTAAACCACTTCAACGTGTCAAAACTCATCTCAAAAGGCAAATTCAATTTTGTAAAACACAACGCATTTGGGCTCTACAACCACCAGAGTTAGTAGCCTATGTTGAAGGTTTAGAACGCCAACTCAGAGACATTGAGAGAAGTGTTTACGACATCCAGTTGGAGCTTGAGGTAAATTCAATAAGAGGACGATTTTAATTTTCTTTGTGTGTTTTAATTTGTTTTTCTGTTTGTGTGCTTTAGTTTCTTACCCTGGTGAAGTGGCGGATAACGGTACTCCGTGACAATTAAGTCGGTTACTTCAGTTTCCCATAATAACTGCATTCTGAGGCGAAGGTATGGATAGAAACGAGATCTTAGCGAAGCTTCACAAGCGATTCCCTTCACTTCCTCAGAATGCCCTCCTTACGATCTACAAAGCTCGGTCCGAACGCATGCGATTACTCATGAAGAATAACATACCTGCTGACATCCGTTGGTTAATCGAGACGAAAGTACGATTGGCAGGTGAGTTACCTCAAAAATTTATTGCATTCATGCTTGGTTGTGGTAAAGGAAATTATGCAAGAAAACGACGAGCTCGAAGAATTTTTGTTGCTTGTCATAAGTGTGCCAGAATGAGTTGCGGTAGAAACCCATGTTCTTTAGGAATGGTGTCTGATAACAGGGAAGATAAGATTCAATTCATTAGGGATGGCTTGAATAAGGAGTCATTAGACGATATCATTTTGTCTCTTGAAACACATCCCAGTGGATATGTGCAAGGAGCGATTCTCCAGTTATGGCCATTATTCCAGAAAGAGCATGCACGATATAGTCTCGGGAATCTGACTATAAACGACCATGTTTGTCAGTTTATAAGAAAACTGGATGGGAAGCCTATTCTCGACCCATAAAGGGCGTTCAAGCCGTTTCTTGATGTAAAACCAGAGGAAGATGTGAGTCACAGTCGCAACTACCTGTAAATATCCTTTTACTTTATTGTTATTTTATTTCATTTCACTGTTGTTTTATTGTTTGCATTATTGTCTTTAATAATTTAATTACTGTTTGCTTTTTCCCTTTTACTGTTTCCTTTTTTACTCACGAGCTATGTGCTTTACGTGTTATTTGACATTGACATGCTACCTCATACACAGCTGTGACCTACTGTCACCAAGACTCTTAAATGTGATTTCTTTTGTCAAGCACTCACAAATTATTTTTGAGAAGTATCACAATGGCAGCTACTCCCAATAGACAATTCAAGAACATTTGTGTGCTTTCTGGATTTACCTATGGCAAACATAAAGAGTTCGTAGAGGCAGCCATAGATCTTGGTCGAAGCATAGCAGCGAGAAAATTACACTTGGTGTATGGAGGAGGTAATCAAGGGTTATCAAAAATGGTCTCAGAAGCAGCTTTTATCAGAGGAAGCCAAGTGTTAGGCATCATCCCGAGAATCCTAAAACCATTGGGCAGTTCATCTGACTCATTAACTGGAGAAGAGTTAGTCGTCTCAGGTATGCAAGAAAAAATAACTGAAATGCTTAATCATGCTGATGCTTTTATTTTCCTTCCAGGAGATCTTGCAACACTAGAGGCATTTATCACACTAGCATCTTGGGCCCATCTGCATATCCACCAGAAACCCATCGGTTTGTTAAATGTCAATAATTTTTATGATGGCTTTATCACATTTCTTAACCATGCAATAAAAAACTTTTTCATTCCCTCTAATGCGAAAAAACTCTTTATTTGTGCTCACACTGCTAATGAGCTACTTGATATGTTACAAGCTTATAAACCGGAGCCGAACCCCTGGACCTTTGTGTTGGAGCGTCCAAATAATGATGGTAACAGTAGCGGCAGTAAGAAGTACAAATTAGATTTAACTCTCCGCTTGTAAATATTTTCTTCTGTGTTGCACCACCCAGGTGATGTCTTCTAAACTTTACTTCTTCCTTTCAAACATTGAGGACAATGTTTCGTTCTGGTTGGGGGGAGGGAATAGTCGACAAATGTGGAATCTTGGTTAAGTTTTTACTAATTTTTTGTTGTAGAAACTAATTGTTGCTAACTTTTTATGTTGAAGATGGCTGAATATGGAGTGTAGTTACTCTAGAAACGCATCTTCATTGTTCAAAAAAAAAATTAAAAAAATAAAAAAATAAAAAAACCAAAAAATAAAAATAAAAAAAATAAATGAAAAACAAAAAAAAAATTCTTTATTAAGTTTTGATGTTCATTTTTCTTCTTCTTTTTATTTTCTCCTCTATAAATATACATTTTCCAACTTTTGAGTCGAAGATGGCTGAATATGGAGTGTAGTGCCTCTAGAAACGCATCTTCTTAAAAAAAAAATTTCTTTTTTTTCATCATTTTAAGTGTAACTTTTCTAATTACACTTTCTGCATCATTTTCACATTTTTGCATGCATATTTTCCTTTTATGTTTAGAATAGGTTGGGGGGTAGAATGTTGTTTAAAAAAAATAATAAAATAAAAAAAATTGTATGATTTGTTTTAACATTGGATGACATGATTAATTTCAAATTTTAGTATTTGTATTATCTTTGATCTTAAGTGATGTTACGCTATGCTTGCTACTTTACATGTTGATGTCGGAGACGAATATGAGTTGCTTGAAGGAATGAACATGTCATAAATAAGTGCCAAGTGAGTTGTTGAGCCTATCATTTTCTTGGAGAGTAACCCTTTTGCCCATTCTCTATATAGCTTAGCAGTTTATTATTTTATACACGATCTCTATTTTTCTTTTGAGTTAACCCTTAAAAAAAAATATTGTTGTAAAATAAAAAAAAATGTGTGTTGCTACATTTGGAGGCCCATCTAACTAGTAGATATGGACGATTATTTAGAACGCTAAAAGACGATGGAAAGGCCATCTTTAATCTGTTTAAGCCTTTCTAGCCATCCCTTTTATTAAATATCCATTGTTAACACTTTTGAGCCTTAAAAAAAAAAACAAAAAATTTCTTTGTCAACTTATCATCTTGACCCACTCCGATTTGGAGTATTACCCAATTTCTTATAAGTTCTATCACCTATTTATGTTTGAGAAAAATGTAAATAAGTATTTTATTTTTCAGTGAAGTTATACAAAAAAAAAACAATAAAACAACAAAACAAAAGTTGTTGTTTCAAAAGAAAAATAAAAAAAATAACAATAAATGGTGAAATCCACCTTGCATTTTCTATAAAAAAAAAAATCTCTATATTTATTCTCAAACATACACTTTGTTTTCCTTATTTCCTTTTTTTGTTAGCCTTGTCCTTAGCCTACGTTATGTCCTAATAAAAGTCCTTCTTGATTTTAGAGAACTATAGTCTGAAGTAGAAGCTAATTATATAGGCTAAAAAGATGTAGTAATGCATAAAAAAAAAGATAAATAAATTGGGTTGACTAACATTTTTATTTGACTTAAGATCGTATTATTTCTAAGCTGAGAGCATATTTATTTCATTTTGGTGAGAGCATATGATATCACTTCTTTATTATTTTCTCTCTCAAGTACCATTCATTGGAGTGACTATTTTTATTGGATTTAATTTCTTTGTGAGAGTGTCACTACTTCCAGTGAGAATTTGGGGTTTAACATGTCATTCTTGAAAGTAGCTATAATAAAGTCTACTGGGCTGATTCATGTGGATGGTTGATGTAGATGTGATGTTTCTTTAGACTAGAGATAATGCTTATACTTTTATTTGATCGCTATCATTAATCTGATTGAATAAATACGAGTGTTCAAAAAATAAATAAAAATAAAAAATAAAAAAATCATTTTGAATTTGAATTTTGTTTTCGCTTTATTTGCTAGGGACTAGTAATAAGCTGGTTGGGGGGTGTGTTGAGTATTAGAAAATGCATATTTATAAAGGAGAAAACCATCATTTTACATTTCAAGTCTTACTAACAACCCTGACTTTTATGTATTTAACATTTTTGTGGTTTAATTACGTATGTTTTATTTTAATTAAGTAATTTATGTATTTTAGGGGCATTATAGTCATTTCACAATAAAGGAGAGATCAGACGGCAAAACGGACATCACTTTTGAACTCAGGACGGTCGAAAACCTTAGGAGGAGTATAAAAGGAAAAATGGCACTATTCACATGTACGGTACTATTCACGGGTACAGTACTGTCTACGTTACTGTTCACGACACTGTTCACATAGACGGATCGATGACGTGGCATTGACCGATGATGTGGCATTAACTGATGAGGTGTCACGATCCTGTTGGACTAAAATTCTTATATATTGTTGATGGTGACGTGGCAGCATATTAGTGGACGAAAAATCTCGCGTACGGTGCATGCATCACACAGGATTATTTTCAACCAAACCGTGTTACTGTTCATCCAGGTCAAACTGTGTTACTGTTCATCCGCGTGGTCAAACCGTGGACTGATGACTGATGACGTGGCGCAATCCTGAGCTTCCAAACTGTTTTTAATCCGATGACCATGATTTACTCCATGTATCTATAAAAAGGGGGCCTCCCCCCCTTAATTTGATATCTCTGAATCCATTTTCTGTAATTCCCTCTCTATCTTGTATTTTCTTCGTATTTTAATAAATTTCCATTTTGCCCCTAGTTCAATTATGAGTAGCTAATTTCCTTTCAAGCTTGGGTTGAAGGTGAAGTCTCAACATGTGTCATGGGATTTATTTGGTAAATTTATTTGCTCTTCCCCTCTAGTTTTTGTGGATGTTTTGACTTCTCGTCGACAAATAATACTAATCTTGTCTAGTACCGCCTTGGTTTCACCGGCTCTCTAGTACAAGGTTATTATTATTTGGCACGATAAGCCCTTAGCACCATATTGATTAGAGCGTGGTTCATGAGGTGTGGATTCCCCCCTCATGATTTAATTGGCATTAATACGGATTATTTAGCCCATGATGCATGTTGATACGAATCCAGATACCGAAGTACGTCAATTTAATAGATTTTATCTTCAATTCATTCTCGCCATTTCAATTCCAGTTTTAGAATTTATTCTCGCCATTTTAATTTAAGTTTTAGCATATTCCAAATCATTTCCACCATAAATCCAACCACCCATTTACAAAATTAATTCTATACACAATTAAAATCCACCTCCTCGTGGGATCGACACTCGTCACCATTAGTGTATACTACAATAGATTCGTGCGCTTGCGAGTACATTAAAATTTGCAGAACACTCCACGTGTAAATCGCATAAATTAGACAACCAAAGATTATTCAAAGATTTTTCTTTCTTACCTTATGCTTTTTCGCAAACAAGTAGATAACAACAATTGTAAAGACAAGTGAGCAGTAATCTGTTAAAACAAAGTAATCCGGTGTTAATGAAAATAAGAACAACATATTATGTTTAAAACTAAGTTTTCATAATAATGAAATCGAGGAAACTTATTTGATAAGGATAAACAAATAGAACGCATTGACAAATTGACATCCAAAGATATTGAGATGCTCAAATTTGATTACGTACACATTAATTTTCAAATAATTAATCCACACATTATTCTATTCTTCAAACATCTTTAAACACAGGAGCCAACACTTTCACTCTTATAAATTACTGCCATAGTAACTTGAACTTGGTGATCAGCTTTTTAATTGATTTGCAGTAGCTGACAATTAATTAAGCTTGATCATCAGTAGCTATTATTGATTATAAAAATATTTGTTTAATTTACAATCTAAAGTTACGCTCCATACTCTATATATGTGAATTATATATTTGCATCATCAACATTAACATTATAAAATAATATGTGCAATAGGATGCTCTTGCCGTATTTTATTTTCATCACAAAATATATTAAAATTATATTAGACAGAGAATATATCTAACACTTTCTAAACACTAATATATAATAGTTTCTACAAAATTATGAAATATTTGTACTAAAATACCAGAATATAAATATATATAACCTAATTGGAATCAATAATCAAACTTCAAACATGTCATACTCTAAAGAAATTAAAGCACGATAGTCTGTGTGTTTGACATATTCAACTAAATGTTTGATGAGAATCTGTGATTGTTAACAACCAATAATGGTTTCTGAAATATAAGTGTGCAACCCAAGAGGGGGGGTGAATTGGAAATTTAAATATTATCCTAGGCAAAGCACACAACAATTCAATCTAATGCCTTAATCAATTCGAAAACAATAAATTCAATGAAACACAATATTAAAAGAGTAAGGGAAGAGAAAACGAACACAAGAATTTTTACGTGGTTCGGCTATCCCCGCCTACGTCCACGCCTCCAAGCTCACCCGCTTGAGGATTTCACTATCCAAGCCTTTCCAAGGCTTCAACGATTACAATTGACTTCCAAGGTGTCAATAGACCTTTTACACCAAGAGATTATTCCCAATCTCTTAACCCTAGTGTATCCCAACACTTACAATCACTCAAAGTAAAAGATTACAAATTGTTTTTCTCTCACACAATATTTAAGATTACAAATCAATGTCCAATGTGTGAATAGATGAAGTAAGAATGTGTTTAAAGCTCTATGAAGATTGTATTCTCGAATATAAGCTCAATGGTTGTGTTGTGATCAATCTTGTTTGAATTTGAATGAGCTTATTTATAGTTGGAGCTGAAAAACTAGCCGTTATTCACTTTTCGCTCACTGTCGGCTCGCCGTTAATGGATGTCGGCTCGCCGTTTGTTTGAACAATGTGACCGTTGGGCTGGGTTTTCAAATTGTCGGCTCGCCGTTAACTGATGTCGGATCGCCGTTAGTGTCCAGAGAATTCTGTTTGTTATCGGCGAACTGTTAACACAATGTCGGATCGCCGTTAGTGTCCAGAGACTGATCTTCACTTCTACTTGTTGTCGGCTAACCGTTATCCAGAAGTCGGATCGCCGTTAGTGTCCAGAGACTGAATATCAATTCTGCTCCTTGTCGGCGAACCGTTAGCCAGAAGTCGGATTGCCGTTAGTGTCCAGAGACTGAATATCAATTCTGCTCCTTATCGGCGAACCGTTAACTAGAAGTCGGCGAACCGTTTACTACAGTAACTGCACAGTGCACTATTTTCTAAAATTACAGTTTGACCCCAAAACTTTACAAAACTGCACTACGGCCCAAAACGTTATGAAACTTTACAAATAGGTCCAATTTCAGAATTTCTAAGTAATGCTTTGTTAATCTCAAAACTTTCTGAAATTATAGTATAGCCCAAAACGCTATGACACTTTGCAAATAGGTCCTTTACCAAAGTTTCAAGCAATACTTGTTTATTTCAAAGTTTTCAAAATTCTTTCAATTAAACCATAAACTTTGAAAAACAACTAATTTCATAACATCATTTTTCCATTAAATACGAAACATTTGTAATGTGAAAATAATGATTTATTCAAAAGGAATGAAAACAATCAATTGTATAAAATCATTTTTCCATTAAATATAAAACATTTATAATATGAAAATAATGATTTATTCAAAATATATTTTTCAATAATTTGAGCTTAAAAGATTAATCATTTTTAATCTTGTTTGTTATCATCAAAATCAATATTATGGAAAAATATATGTTAACAATCTCCCCCTTTTTGATGATGACAAACATTTCATGTATTTAAAGATTGATTCCACAAATTGCTTCCCCTAAATAAAATTTTCTTTTACAATTTGCCAATTAGCTAAATTAATGATTTAAATACATTGATTTTTCTCCCCCTCATCATCAAAAAGAAAAACTTAATTGGCAAAGATAAAAGTAGCAAATTTTGTAAAAATTTGAAAACATGTGTTCTTCTCCCCCTTCATCATAAAAAAGAAAATGTAAAGGAAAAGAGTAGGAAATTTGTTACCCATGTTGTTTGAGTAGAAATTTTGAAGGAATCTCCCCCTAACAACAAGCATCATCTCAAATACAAGATTAGTAATATCATATCCAAATTATTATAAATCATGATAAAAGCCAATTCCAAATCATCAAATAGAAATATCATGAACTATTATTCCATCAATTACCAAGTCAACAACTCATAACATAAATTTATCATATAAAAACCATGTAATCAAATGGTCATATCTCAAAAACATCATCATAGTCAAATATCAATTATCAAAACAATTACTCAAAATGCATGTTATTCTCCTTTTGACTACATCGAAATGAGATATTACTTTATCTCCCCCTTTGGACAACAAAAAATTCAAAATGCATATTATCCAAAATCATATTATATGCTCCCCTTAAATATAATGACCAATTTAAAATTTTAACCGAAATGATTTTATCCAAAAACATATCATATTTATCTCCTCCTTCATCGTAAAAAGGAAAGATAGATAGATGCAATCGAAACAAGATCATAAAAACAAATAAGTCGATAAAGATATTACCAATTTTGTGCGAGCAAAAATTTCGACATAGTCTCCCCTTAAAATGCTCAAATCCTCCAATACACGACATGGTTAAAAACACTTCTATATAACCTTAAACAATTATAACAAACCAACAAATCCATCGATTCTTCAAGCGACACATATATAATCATCAATCATCAAAATCAATATGAATTCCTCCAACACTTGTAACAATTAAATCCGAAAATTCCATAATCATATATCAATCATTAAAAGAATGCTCAAAATGCATGTTATTTCCCCCAATTTACATCATTAAAATGATTTATTACTTTGTCTCCCCCTTTGGACAATAAAAATGTTCAAAAAGCATATTATCCAAAATGGAACAAGTAATAAGCTAAGCAAGAGAATGCGAAAGTCATAAGAGTATAATGTCAACAATTCAAAAGTCATATAATTACTAATCACATTTTAGAAATCAAGACAACTAAACTCATCAAAAATCTAATGTGACATTTTAATATAACTTACACTCTCATATGCGCCAAGATCTCAAGGATCATGTATTTCTCCCCCTTTCGATATTATTTAAAGCAAGTAATGCATATTCGACAATACATCAATAATGTACAAAAATGCATCCATTCACCAATCATAGATTGCATAAGATCAAAATTTCATCAAATACAATGTAATCATCAAAGCACAAATATTATCATCAAAACTTAAGCAAAGCATAAGAACATAATGACAATAAATAAATCATCAACATCAACATGTGCCATTATAGATCATCAAAATCAACATAGCTAAAAAGCCATCATTATGAGCTAAAGAACAAGTGATCAAATCCATTATTACAAATGCTCACATATATTTTTAAGTGATGATCTAGTAGTTACACCTTGTGATGAATCTTTCAAAATTAAGTTCTTAAGGTGAGAAGAAACATACCTCCACTCCTTGGGGAGTATTTGAGAATTACCTTCATTTTACTTCGCATTTGTTTCTTCATATTGCTCCTCTTGATTTTCAACTTATACACTCAATTAGCTATCACTTGATACTCTTCTTGTAGCTCTTCATCTACATTATCATCCAAAAACAACTTTCTCCGTAGAGGAAGAATTAGACTCATCAAATATAACAAGTATAAATTTTTCACAATCAAAGTTCTTTTGTTATACACTCAATAAACCTATCATTTCTCTCTACAACTCCATTATCCGAATTTCAACCCGAGAGCTCCAAAAAGAAAAACAGCTTTCCGGTTGATTAGAAGTGGTATACCGGTTAGGCTTTGGAAAATATTTTTGAAATTTTGTAAGCTCTTAGACTTGTATTATAAACACAAATTTATTTTTGGCTTAGAAATTGATCAATGTTAAAAATCATTTAACTTTTCAATAAGCCAATTAGTACATGAGACATAAATGCATACAAGACCAAACATACGAAATCGTATCAAACAATGATGTCAATTTTATGAGTGAATGATGATATAACACAATTAACGACACAAGATTTCATGCATATAATTCATTCATCACAGTCATGAAACAATAAGCATTCAACACGCATACAATCATGAAGCATACAAGCATTCAAAACTTAAGAACATGCCGAAAGGTCAATTTCAAAATAAAAACTGTATTGATTGAGTATGAATTAACATGCAATCTATATACCGTTGGAAAGATAATTAAGTTAGCTTTCCAATACATTTTACAGAGCTGGATTTGGAGTTCTCTAGAAGACGTTATGACCGATTCATTTCAGCATGTGCAGACTAAAGATTTTCAACGACGATTAAACATATAATCATTCAAAAGATTAATAATTCAAGCATATCACTCATTTATCAAGCTTAGGCATTATATAATCATCAAAATCAAACAAAGCTATCATGATGAGTTGACAAGCTATCATCATAAATATATAACCATGCATCATGATAAAGCACTAAATCTTAAACACAATGATAATTCCATCATGTACACATACAAGCATACTTTCGCAATTTCATTTATCATGATTCACTCAACATGATGCCAAATGAATTATTAAATACTTACTAAGCTTAGAAGATCATCACTCATAATCAATAAAGCAATAATTGTTATCAAAACAATTAAACCATCTTGCCTCATTATTTTTGCCTAGACCATGATCATCCTCACAAGCTTCATCAAGGAACTCTCCACCATTCCTTGTTTGTGGTACCTACAAAAAAATATTCAAGTTGTGCCCTTTGGTACCCAAATGCTTTTGGGTCCTTGAGTGTTAGAAATGGTTCCTTTTGGAACCCAAATACATTTTGCTCCATAATATGCATTTCTCTTAACTGGACATCTAAAACTCATATGACCATTTTGATTGCAATAATGACATACAACTTGATTATTTGTGGAGGTAGCCTTAACAAAATAATTCTTATAATATTTTTGTTTCAAGTAAGGCTTATACCCAAGTCCTCCTTTATCAAACACACATTTTTGTGAATTAAGCATGTTATCCAACATCTTTTGCCCATTTGTGAATTTCAAAACAATTTCATTGAGCTCATTACTCTTTTTCTTAAGCACATCATTTTCTTTCATCAATTTATCAACATGTGATTTTTCATGCTCATACGAAATACTTTGTTGACATTTAAATGATGCAATTCTATCATACAACATTTTATTATCTATCTCTAGTCCTTTAAGCTTTTCATTTAATGAATCATTGCATTTTTGTAAAGCATCATTTTCATTTTTCAAGTCATCTACATATGATTCTAGATGCTCATGTGAAGTGCTAAATTTCTCATTTGATAATGCAACTTCATCATGCAATGTTTTATTTTCTAATTCTAACTCCTTTATCTTCTCATTAAATGAATCAATGCATTTTTGCATGGTATCATTTTCATTTGTAAGTTCTAGCATTTTCTTCTTAAAACATGCATTCTTTTTACCAATTTTCATCCACTCATCATACAATTCTTTAAACGCATCATGTAATTCATTATAAGTAGGAAGATCATTTACCTCGTCAAGTTCATCATCCGATTCATCTCCAATTGCCATAAGTGTCAAATTCGACACTTCGTGAAATTCCTCCTCGCTCGTAGTCTCCTCATATACAATTTCGAGTTTTCTCCAAATTTCATAAGCATTAGAACAATTTGAAACTCTATGAAATTCATTTTTATCTAAGGCACAAAATAAGACATTCATAGCCTTGGAATTTAAAGACATATTTTTCTTATCCAATTCACTTAAAACATTCTTCCTAGGAATGACTGAACCATCACAAATTATTTCCCATAGTTCATAATCTAAGGCTTGTAAAAACACTCTGATCCTAATTTTCCAATAAGGATAATCATTACCATCAAAGAATGGAGGTCTAGTGGTAGATTGGCCTTCCATGAAAGTTGAACTAATTTGGGTTGCTATTGATCTTTAACTCTAGACGATTAAGTCTACACAAGAGCACCTCGCTCTGATACCAATTGAAATATAAGTGTGCAACCCAAGAGGGGGGGTGAATTGGAAATTTAAATATTATCCTAGGCAAAGCACACAACAATTCAATCTAATGCCTTAATCAATTCGAAAACAATAAATTCAATGAAACACAATATTAAAAGAGTAAGGGAAGAGAAAACGAACACAAGAATTTTTACGTGGTTCGGCTATCCCCGCCTACGTCCACGCCTCCAAGCTCACCCGCTTGAGGATTTCACTATTCAAGCCTTTCCAAGGCTTCAACGATTACAATTGACTTCCAAGGTGTCAATAGACCTTTTACACCAAGAGATTATTCCCAATCTCTTAACCCTAGTGTATCCCAACACTTACAATCACTCAAAGTAAAAGATTACAAATTGTTTTTCTCTCACACAATATTTAAGATTACAAATCAATGCCCAATGTGTGAATAGATGAAGTAAGAATGTGTTTAAAGCTCTATGAAGATTGTATTCTCGAATATAAGCTCAATGGTTGTGTTGTGATCAATCTTGTTTGAATTTAAATGAGCTTATTTATAGTTGGAGCTGAAAAACTAGCCGTTATTCACTTTTCGCTCACTGTCGGCTCGCCGTTAATGGATGTCGGCTCGCCGTTTGTTTGAACAATGTGACCGTTGGGCTGGGTTTTCAAATTGTCGGCTCGCCGTTAACTGATGTCGGATCGCCGTTAGTGTCCAGAGAATTCTGTTTGTTATCGGCGAACTGTTAACACAATGTCGGATCGCCGTTAGTGTCCAGAGACTGATCTTCACTTCTACTTATTGTCGGCTAACCGTTATCCAGAAGTCGGATCGCCGTTAGTGTCCAGAGACTGAATATCAATTCTGCTCCTTGTCGGCGAACCGTTAGCCAGAAGTCGGATTGCCGTTAGTGTCCAGAGACTGAATATCAATTCTGCTCCTTGTCGGCGAACCGTTAACTAGAAGTCGGCGAACCGTTTACTACAGTAACTGCACAGTGCACTATTTTCTAAAATTACAGTTTGACCCCAAAACTTTACAAAACTGCACTACGGCCCAAAACGTTATGAAACTTTACAAATAGGTCCAATTTTAGAATTTCTAAGTAATGCTTTGTTAATCTCAAAACTTTCTGAAATTATAGTATAGCCCAAAACGCTATGACACTTTGCAAATAGGTCCTTTACCAAAGTTTCAAGCAATACTTGTTTATTTCAAAGTTTTCAAAATTCTTTCAATTAAACCATAAACTTTGAAAAACAACCAATTTCATAACATCATTTTTCCATTAAATACGAAACATTTGTAATGTGAAAATAATGATTTATTCAAAAGGAATGAAAACAATCAATTGTATAAAATCATTTTTCCATTAAATATAAAACATTTATAATATGAAAATAATGATTTATTCAAAATATATTTTTCAATAATTTGAGCTTAAAAGATTAATCATTCTTAATCTTGTTTGTTATCATCAAAATCAATATTCTGGAAACATATATGTTAACAGTTTCTTTAGCAACTCAACTCAACTCAGCAAAACCACAACCAATTACATTTACCAACTCAACTCTTCGCTTCCCCAATTTCCAACATTCTCTTCACATTTACAAATGGTAGGTGGTTCTATAAATCCCATTCAAGAATGAACAATTTTTTTCAGTTCCCAGTAGGTGAAGTTTCTTCCACATTTATAGAAATTTCGACAGCTTCTCCCCATAGTTCTCCAAGTACACGACCTAGATTTATGCATTCATCTAGTATGTACCCAGAGAACATGAGGAGCAGCTATCGAAATTTCCTTTTACGTGAAACAAAACTTCACCTACTTGGAACTAAAAAAAATTATGCATTCCCAAACTGTCCAAGTTGGGACAATTCAAGAATTATTAATAGACATATGATCCTCTTGTCATCCTAAGATGACACTGATAAAACATGTGTCTACTAATAATTCTTAAACAGGTCTAAGCTTTCAAAGCATGCATTGAAAAAAAAAACGTAAATCAATATATATATATATATATATATATATATATGTATGTATGTATGTATGTATGTATGTATGTATATATATAGTTGAGTTTACTAACATTACCTGGGTTTGGCGGAGAAAATATGAAGAAGAAGAAGTAGTTTGGGCAAAAATCAAAGGGTTTTGATTTTCATTATTGATCAATTGAAATAGTAGAGTAGTGGACCTTCTCAGCTAGTTCCATGGATGTTAATAAATCTAAAATTTGTTAGCTCTTAACATTTGCTAAAGAAACCGTCTTAAGTTTCAATTCTTTAAATTAATGTTAATTAGATTTGACATTGAAGATTAATTATTCACTAAGGCTTATCATATTTTAAAAAAACGAATATAAAAGGTTGCATATTAAATATGGGATTATGCAATTAAAATTAAACCCTAGTAATGGCATTGGTGAGGGAAGATGAAAGAATTCCTTCCTATATTAATTAGTTGATATATTTTAATCCACTAAAGTTTAATTGTTGGCTTAATAAAATAAATGAATATTTCAAGACTTATAATTAATTATTATTAATGGTTATATATTATTGAATTTAAATAGAAATAGGAAAAGACATGTAATCTTTTGTAATCTAATAATCATTTTCTATTTATTTTATATTTTTAATATTTTGTAATGTAATTATTTTTTAATTTAAGCTAATATATTAGATATTAGAGAAAATAAAGAGATGAGAAATAATGATGCCACAAATCTTAAATACTTAATATTTATAGAATTTGAAGAAGCCAAAAAGCACTAAACAAAAGGTTGAATAATTAAATATGAAATTATGACATTAAAATTAGGCCTTAGTGGCATTGTTGAGGGAAGATGAAGGAACATTCTTTTCTATATTAATTAATTGATGCTTTTTTAAGCCATTAAAGTTTAATTGTTGGCATAATAAAATAAATGAATGTTTCAAGACTTGTTAAATTTAAATAAGAAGAGGAAAAGACATGTAATCTTTTGTAACCTAATAATTATATTCTATTTTTAATATTTTATAATGTAATTATGTTTTAATCTCAACTAATATATTAGATAATAAAGAATATAAGAAGATGTAAAATAGTAATGCCACATTACCTCTTGTAGTCAAGGCTTATAATTAATTAAGAGACATGGATGAAACTAATGTTATTTAAGTAACACATAGTTGATTTATAAGCTTAATGTGTCAAAATTGTTTAAACCTTTCCAAGATTAACTATTGTTTTCTTATTATTTCTTTTATCTAGGTTTAAATTTTAGGAGAAATTTGTCAATTTTCAATTATTGGGTGAAATTGGTACGCAAATGATGTGTTTTATAGCAATTTGCGTCTTTCTCATCTTCAAGACTATCATTAGTCGATAATGTTGCTATTACCTCAGGCTCTTGTGAGTCTAAACATTTTCTAATTAATTGAAAATGATATAATGATTAATTAATTGTTGATAATAAAACCAATTTAATACGACGTCTCCCCATTTCTTTCTTTATTTCTTTTAAACCTCAATCATTGTCAAAACCGTTAATGGGTTGCAATTAAACACTTAACAATCTTAAACTTGTTGTTAGCAATTAACATTTGCTAAAGGAATCGTCTTAAGTTTCAATTCTTTAAATTAATGTTAATTAGATTTAAGACGAAAATTAATTATTCACTAAGACTTATCTATAAATAAAATGTAGATACAAATGTTATATAATTAAATATGAGATTATGACACTAAAATTAGGCTTTGGTAGTGGTATTGTTGAGGGAAGATAAAAAAACCTTCATTCCTATATTAATTAAATTATATGTTATGACGTGAAAAAATAAACAATCCATTTTTGTATTTTGTAGTTTGTGAAGATTTGAAACAATGTGCTTTCTTTTAAGAGTGATAATAATTGGATCCATTGCTTTTTTCCTTTTAATGTTTTATAAACATATATTGTCTATTTGCATCAAATAAGTCCCAATCTCTTTTACAATCACTAATAAAACACCTTTCAATTATTAAACTATAAATATGTGTCATTCAAAATTGTGAAGGAAGATAGAGAATTTAGAGAGGGTTTCTTCTCTGAAGAGTTAAAAAAATTGAAATTTAAAAATTTTCAATAAATACAAATATAAGATGAATAGTTTCATTTGTTCAATAGACTAATCATATTAAAATAATGTTAGTAAGGAAAATAATTTAAAAAATATTCGTAATTAAAATAATTTAAAAAATGTAAATTACCTCTCTCACCTCATTTTTTAAGAAAAAATAAAAACAACTTGAAGTTTTAAAAAATAATGAAGTAATTTAAAAATAACCAATTTGGAATAATTCAAAATTTACCCAAGAGATTATTCACAATATCAATCAATGAATTAGAAACATTAAGTGGTATAACATATAACTATTATTTTTAACTTATTGATCTCAACCTTGAGCGTTCGGATTAGATCTTTGGGGTTTCATTTTTCAGATTTTAATGATTGAAAGTATGAAACTCAAAGTCACAAAAATTAAATTTATATTTTATCGCAAGTGAAGTGTAGGGATTAATCCAATTATTTGCGTCTAGCGTTTCTTTTTGTTGCTATCACTCTTGTTGATTATGATAAGCCTTTTTTTTTTTCATTGTCACTACCAATTTATTATCTACATTCATCTATAGAACGGAGCAAGATGCCAAGAAAGAAATATAACACAAGAAAAATAAGTTATCCCAATCGTTCGAAACAAATACAACATAGCCAAAAAAAATAAGACATATCATATCACACTTAAATATTACCACTCTAAAAAGAAAAAAAAAAGGTCAAAAGACTAACACACATGTAAAAAGACGACCAACAACAACACTAAACATGTTTTGTGTATTGATTACTTCCACCATCACTAACTTCATCATCATCAATAATTTGGTTTTTTCTCTTTCTATTCTTACCGGCATTAGTAACATGAAAATCTCCCACAGAATCTTCCAAATTATTTGATAAGATATCATGAGGATCCTGTAATTTTTTAATCAAGGAAATTAAAATTATGAGTAAACTGAACATGCTAATTTTAATCATAAAGGAAAACAATTGGGAAATAAGAGTAAATAAAATTACCATTTCTTGGGAATGTCCTTCCTTTCTTTCATATATTTCCACATTTTCATGATCTGTATTTTTTTTTCCTACAAAATACAACAATTAAATAATTTTTTTAACATTACATATATTGGCTACAAATTGAACCTAGCATAGGTAGATAATACCTTCTTCAATTCTTGTTCGAGCTCCAATTTCTCATCAGGGGTAAAAAGCTTTGACACAGTAAAATTCTCAAGTCCCTCTTTCAAATTGTAATCATTCAATTTCAGTTTGTAAACAAAATCTTTTCCACAAAGGCTTTGAATTTCTGCAGGGACATCTTTACTATATAAAGGTAGTCTATTAAACAACTTGTGGGCTGATGTATCAAGTAACTTCTCAGCTACATGATTGAATAAGACAAAAGTTGTCTCTGCTGTTTTATCCCTGACTTTTATATGTATTTTGTATCTACATTAGAATAATGAATTAAAATGAAAAACTAACAACATAATAAGCAATTTTTTTAAAAAATAATATTATTTTTCTTACATCACAAAAGGATAGTCACATTCCTTTTTGCAAGTGCCACACATATAAATACCATTTGTAGGTATGACCTTTTTTATGCATGTTTTACACGAAACATAGTACCATCCAAAGGAGTTGTCTATTTCACTAATCTTGCCCCGCACAGTAACAATATATTCCTACAATTAAATAATAAACATTTACAAAAATAATAAGGACATTCCAATATTTAGGAACAAATAACACAAATGGATGAGAAGGAAAAAAAATAGAAAAATCACCTTCACTTGAGAACTCCAATCAGCCTCCAATAGTTATTTAATACTCATTCTGTTAAGGAACATCTCTTCCTCAAAAGTAATTTTATTCACATTCGAACTTTCAATAACTTGCACAATATTGGAGATGGTGGAAAATCTTTCAATTAATGATGCTACATAATCTATTTGAAGATTTATATAGATTTTGCTTGCACTTGTGGTAGAGAAATTAACCTCACCTGTTTAGAGCAAATGTAACGTAAAACGAAACTTGAACAAAATCTAAATTTTTGTATAATATTAAAATAACCACATTGCATTTGAAAATGTTAATTAGTGGGATCTAAATAAAATAATCACCTTGGAATTTTTTAATGGTTGTAGAAGTTACTATCACAATACAAGGACCCTCGTCTTTCTTGTACAAATTTGGATCAAACATCTCCCCTAACTTTCCCCATAAAGTAATATTCGTTGTTACCGAGCTATCCATAAAAATTAACAAAAATTAATAATGTAAAGAGAACCAATAACTAAAAAATAACATAAATAACTAAAAAATATAAAGTCATAGTTTTCTTGATTATATTCAACTTACTAATCCGTTAGAATTTTTATATCTCTTTTTTTCCAACCAGCTCCAACGATCTCAACATCACCCACACCACATAAACTTCCAATAACATCTGTAATATTATGGAAAAATAACATAAACATGTTAAAACATAAGGATTAATAATTTCTAATATACACTTAAAAGTTAACAAACATTAATAATTAAAAAAATACCTGAGAGGATTGTGTTATCATTCACACGTAAATCAATCAAATTCGGAGATACGAATTGAAATCCATTAATCGGAATCTTGACAGTTCCTTCTTCTAACCTCTTAAGAGAAGTTATAACCAAGAAAATAATCTTATACTGATTTGAAAGTGGTGTGTACTCGCCTGTAGTTGAAACAACTTTCAAATTCTTGACATTGTACAAAGAACCCTCACTCAACATGTGCTTAAACCTTGTCACTAATGTTTTCCTGATTGTTGCATGCATGAGATTTTCCTACGAAAAAAAAAACACATACTACATTTAGTGTGAAACAATTGGGAAAAAAAATTAGAGAAAACAATGGGAGAATAAATTTTTTATACAACCTTTTCATCAATAAAAATCATATCAACACTAATCAATTCTCCATTTTTTTTAGTATTAGTAGACTCCCACATCCTATAAAGCCTAACCCTTATCATCCAACTATCTTTATCATTATTCAACTCATGAAGAAAAGAGTACTCCATGAAGCACACAATATCAAAAATTCAAAAAAATCAAACAATAAAAATAAAAGTATTTTTCTAAAAAGGGTGTTGATTAAATAAATAAAAAACCCTAAACATAACAAATCTTAAATATTTAGTGTTTAGAGAGCTTGAAGAAGCCAAAAGGCACTAAACAAAAGGTTGCATAATTAAATATGAGATAATGTCATTAAAATTAGGCTCTAGTGGCATTGTTGAGGGAAGATGAAAGAACCTCTCTTCCTATGTTAATTTATTGATGTATTTTAAGCCACTAAAGTTTAATTGCTAGTATAATAAAATAAATGAATGCTTCAAAATACTTATAATTAATTATTATTAATGGTTACATATTGTTTGATTTAAATAGAAAGAGGAAGAAATATGTACAAAGAATATTCATCAATATTTTAGATATTTTAGATAATAGAGAATATAAAAAGATGAGGTTGAGGGAAGATGAAAGAACCTCTCTTCCTATGTTAATTAGGTCATGTATTTTAAGGCACTAAAGTTTAATTGATAGCATAATAAATTTTGAAGAAGTCAAAAGACACTCAACAAAATGTTGCATAATTAAATGTGAGATTATGGCATTAAAATTAGGCTTTAGTGGCATTGTTGAGGGAAAATGAAAGAACCTCTCTTCCTATGTTAATTAATTCATATATTTTATGCCACTAAAGTTTAATTGCTAGCATAATAAAATAAATAAATGTTTCAAAAGACTTATAATTAATGATTACATATTGTTGAATTTAAATAGAAAGAGAAAAAAAAGTACAAAGAATATCCACCAATATTTTAGATATTTTAGATAATAGAAAATATAAAAAGATGAGGAATGATATATATTAATAAAGTTACGATTTATTAAATGAGTTAAATACAATCAAATTAATTATGAGAAGATGAAAAGCCAAATTTTTTTTAAAAAATCTCTATTTATTAGATAATAGAGAATATACAAAGAAGCAAAATGGTGATGCCACGTCATCTTCTCAAGTCCTAGCTTTATATAGATATATAGATTTGTAATCTGAATCAATTAATCTTTATATGATATATTTCAAAGTGAAGCTTTGAAATAACAACTTCGCGGAACATTGTATTAATGGAAGGAAAAATGCATTTTTAAGTAAACAATAAATTTTCCTTTCTATTGTTTTCTATTACTCAAGTCACATGTCTCTTCACATCAGCCATATGGGGAATATTTGAGAGATAATATTCTCACAGCAGATCAGATATGTATGCATTTTGAGAAAGAGATAGCATTCTTTTCTTTGCACTAATGCACCGGATCATATATTCCCAACTGTGATAGAAAGCTAGCTTATTGTAATAGCATTCTTCTCTTCCCACTAAAAAATACTATAAACATGTTTCATTTTAATAGATGAATGCATGTAGGTTGGCAGCTGCAGTAACCAATTCATTTGGTATCTCCTATGAAAACAGGGATATTTGAGCCAAACTCCTTGAAGTGTTTGAACATTATATGGTGTCTTTCTCATCATAATATATGCATTTTAAGGCTGGCTGATGGGCTAATGTTTGCAGAAACTTAATCAAGTTGACTTTCCGGGCCTATGGATAGGATTCCATTTCCACGTTGATGATATGTAGGCTAGGTAGCAACTAGCTGGACTGTGAGTGGCATCTTTTTAGCACTAGGTTGAATTCCATTAACCAAATTAGTTTCTTTATCCATCAAGGTTGAATTTCCCGATTCATATTCTCTTGACCTTTGTAATGAGCCATGAGTCAATTTGAGATCTTTAATTTATTCTTCGAAATAATTATGGATGTAGTTGGCATACATCTATCTACATACATATGGATTCGGAGTCAATGCTGATATGATTTTTGTGTGATCTTCTTTGTATAAGGTTGTGATTACATCTCAACTACACACTATTATAAATGTCCATGTGTCACAAGATCGTCAAAAGATCAGCACAGTTCAAATCAGAAACGGATCCAAAAAAATCCAGTATGCTAGCTGCTTGCCAACAGATTTAGGAAAACCAAACAAATCTATGGTGGATTCTTTTCTAAGCAGTAAGACGGCGGTAGTGTAGGCCTTTGAGTTGCCTCTTAAATAAGGTGTACATTATGCGTCTCATTGAAATTGGAGAACTCTAAAAACATGTGAATCACCTTGTACGGAGGATTGCACAAGATTTTTATTCTCAAATAGTGGTTCATTTTCCCTATATAAACCTAACTAGCCATAGCGAAAAACAAGCAACCATAATTGTTTATAAGTTAAAAATGGAGAAGCTTCCAACCTCCCTCGAAGGCTTCCAATATACCATGCTTCCTCAAATTGGCCTTGTAAGCATGGGAATGTTGGAAACCCTAGGGGGAGGTTGAAAGCTTATGACTCCATTTAATCAGTTCTGTACGTGCATGGTGTTCTTTTTTTTTTTTTTTTTTTTGCCTTTTATGTGAGAGAAATTTTTACAGCATCAGAATGATTAATTAGTTCTAACAGGTACTTAATTTAAATTGTTTAGTTCTGAACTTTGATTGTGGGGTAAAAAAAAAATCAACTGTTTTTTAAGAACTATTAGCTCTTAGAGAAATACTCATTTCTTTTTTGTGCGTGTGTGTAAAATTAGGTTAGAATAAGGTTGCCAAACACATGCTTCTTCTTAATTAGCTTAGCCAATGACATAAGATTATGTCTAGAGACATAAGATTATGCTCTGGCCGAAGCACTATGGCGGTAGCTAGAGAGTAAATATTGGTAACTGAATTTGCCCTTTCCTTTGATGCCGGAGAAGCCTAAAGCTGCAGACCCTATCTAGTTAGGACAAAGCAGGAGTCCTTGTTTAAAACCATAACCCGACATAATGTTATTATTTGTCCCCCTCTCCAAAATTACAGAAAACCTCAATTAGAACGTGCCCTAGGCCCTCGCCCGGCCACCCCTAGGCCCTGGCTCTAGCTATTTTGAAGTAGCTGAGGTATTTGCTTAGATGGAAACCCTGAGCTGGCCTTATTTTCTACCAAAATTAATACTAATTGAAACTTAAAACAAGTGGAGCATGCGGTTTGTGATCAAATGCAGACCGTCCATTCGTCCAAATCTCTGTGGGCTAGCTTCTAATTCCTTTCTTTTCTTCAGAAAACCAACTTAGACACCAAATAATGCCAGTGCTTACTGAATAAACCTGTGTATAATTCCAATTTCTTAGGATGTTACCAAAGACGCGTCACTGAATAAATATTATACATCGTGGACTTTTATGAAATTTCGTTATAAGATGACTGTGATTCTGTGAGTAGTTTTTTTGTAAGTCCCCTAACATTGGTTGGAAACAAGTCCTTGAAAAAAAAAGAAAAAGGGCCTTTGTTATACATGTAATAAAACCCTAGCCCTGAATGAACGCTACAAGTACCCCAAAACCCTGAGCAATAACATCCCCATCTCATCAAATTCAAAAAGTAAATTCGGCTGTCTCTTTGCATGGGAAAGTTTTGAGAGCTAATGTTCTCCGAACTCTCTCCCTCAACGGCTCCTCTTGGCTTTGCAAATCATTCCTTCTGATACAGAAGGCGCCGTTGAGGTAGGGCAGTTCGGAAAATATAGGCTCTTAGCTGTGAAATCTGGCGTGCCGGCAGCGGTAAAGAAGATCAGGAAATCAAATTTTGATCTGAAATGAACCATGATGGCACCAGGTATGTTGATGTCCATAAGGTTCAGCTTCAAAATTAGGTAAGAGACATACAATATTACTTATTTATTAGTCCGAACTGAAAGTTTTTCCACGACATCAGCACATCTTTTGCACGATATGAATTGGAATTCAGTCAACCGGTTGTCTGTCAGCTGTTCTTACCGAGAAGTTTGATCTTGTAACTAATTTAATTAGCTAACAAAATGGAGCAATCAATCAGCATAAGCTTTCAAAGTTATGAAACGTAATATGTAAGAACAGTTGTTTGGGAACAAAGAAAATGAGAGAAAATGTGAGAGAAACAATGACACAACTGATTTCGTCATTCAATCACTACTAATGTGCTCTGTACAATTGTAACTATATTTACACTAGCTATTACGATGAGTATCTAATGATTTAACTATATTCCCAATCAAGACTGTGTAAAACTAACTCTAACTAATTATATAGCTGATTCAGCAGCCCTATAAATGCTTCTGTATCTAACTTGCAGAGCCTTCTTGTCTGTCACAGTGGTGAGGGGAATGAGATGAGCTCCCTGGGATCTTCTCTGGCTGTACACATTATGAAGGTAATTCATCGACAATATTCATCTTTTCATAGCAATTTTACAAGTCACTAGCCCAAGATTTAGAAATTTGTTCATAGACTTTGAACCTGCATGTCAATATTTTTAACCAGCAGTTGAACCGGACAACCTTGAATTAATGTTGTGCAGACAAACTAGGGCATCCCTTTATCACATAAAGATTAATTCTTCTCATCAAGGCCATTATGATACGAATACTACGGCACGTACCGTTAAGTGTGATACACATATGCAGGGATCAAGACCATCGATCATGATACACACGTACGTTAAGAATCGAGACTATTAATTTAATTATGTGGTGCATATATGGCAAGAATTAATCAGAATCAAGACTATTATTATGTAGTGCACAAATGGCAAAATCAACACGTATTATTGCGATTGCTAATCATTATAATTCTGATAAGGGCCCGGAGGAGGAGGCAGTCTAAGAATTTAAGCACATGCTGTTGCGCTTCATTGATATATATAGTTTTTCAGCTGTATAAAATATTAATTTGCTCTAAGATTATTACGACTGTCTTTCTCAGAATGAGAGAAACCTAGAGGGGAAAAAAAAAACTTCGAAATTTTCTCTAAATGAGCTTTACGACTAGCAATATCCTAATCACCGCATGCACATGATACTGTGAAAACAGGACCAATTGCGATTCTATGTGCTCGTGATAAATGAATAAATTGGATGTTAGAGGCTTAGAGCCTATGCTAGCTCTTTGAACTGCATGCTATGTGGTTGTAGCACAATATATGCGCTCCAAGCCTTTCAGGGGCTTATCTTGTATATCTCTTCAAAAGTGTACATATAAGGTAGGCAGGTAGCTAGGTATGAGTGGCCTCCTTCCTAATTAAATCTAGAATATTGCACCAGATGTGAATTCGATCTACTTAAAAATTAGCTTTAGTGCCCATCAAGGTTGAATTCCCTTCAAAAGATGTAAACATTCTCTTGACCTTTGTAATTGAGAATGAGTCAATTTTGATAACATTCTTTATTCACCAAAGATTAAGGCTCATTTATATACACATTTGACCGCACAACAGCGAATTGAACAATTATCAAAACAGTGGCAATGATAGAATCACACACAAACTACTTGTGTTAACTATGTAGCGTGAGATATTAGACGAATAAAAGCATAAAAATTGTATAATATATGAATAAAAATATACAATAAGTGGAGTGTATGATAATTTTTAAGAGATTGTTATGTTACATAATCATGTAACATATATGATTATATAGCAGTTGTTGGATGAAAATTTAACGACTGTGAAAATAACATGATTTTATTATTTTATATTTTTATAACCGTTGGATTTTCATCTAACGACTGCTACTAGGGGTGTTCAGAATCCGATCCGATCCGTTTAATCCGTCTGATCCGTAAAAATCCGATCCGTATAAATCCGATCCGTGGATTGGTGGATTGGATTGGATTGAAATTTTAAAAATCCGCAGTCGGTGGATTGGATATGGATTTACTTCTGTAAATCCGCAAAAATCCGTGAATCCGCAAAAAAAATATTTATTATTTATTTTAAAAAATATTATAAATATGATATTACATAATTATATAAACACTATAATTTAATTTAGTCATTATTTAATAAAATTATAAAATAAAAAATATTAAATCAATAATTAAAAAATTAAAGTAAAGTAAAATTATTAAGTAAAGTAACATAACAATTATTATCTAATAAAAAAAATAAAAAATATGAAATCGGTGAAAATTATTGAAATAAGTCAAAAGTTAAAGCTTTTGTCAAAAACAAATTAACAATGACAAGTAGATAACGCCAAGCAAAAATTATTGAAATAAGTCAAAAGTTAAAGCTTTTGTCAAAAAAAAAAATTAACAATGACATAAAGTAGATAACGCCAAGAAACTAGCATTAGCAAGCATAACCCAAAATCCCAAATCAGTGGTCACTCTGCAAACGAAAAAAAACCCTAAGCTGCTTCCTGCTTCCTGCTTCCTGCTTCCCTGCCACAGCCACACGCATAATACCGACGAGTATTATTAAATTTTGTGACGGTGTTTCTATCTCCTTCTTCAGGTACAGTACTCTTAAATATTCTCCTAATTTATTATTTTAATTTTATCTTCGATAACATTTATTCTGATTTTTTTTAATTATTATTATGTATCTTCTTTTTTATCAATGGTGACTTGAGATAATGATTTTGATTTTTTTTATTAATAATTCGGTTGCTTTTGCTTTTTATTCTGTGGTAAAATTGAATCTGTTAATTTCTTGTTTGATGGGCGATTTTTAAAAAAAATGAAGATTAAAGAATTGTTGTTGGGGGTGTTTGAATCATGTTGCTTCTGTGGATCTAACAATCGTATTGCTTTTTCTGGATGTAACACACGAATTTCATGATTTTTCTTTTTGAATTGGCTTATTTTACTTTTCCTAACTAAACTCTTTTAAGCTTAATTTGTTCCTGTCATTTTTCGTAATTAATTCTAATGATTTTTCATATTGGTGGTGTAGATGACTTCTCAATTTGATAAAGGAAAACGCGTAACTGTAGATTCAACCCCCCCAAGTTCTAAATCATCCAGTAATGCTGAAGGTACGCCTAATAAATCCACTACTTCAGAAGCTTGGGAGCATTTTATCCAATTAAGTTCTGATCCACTGCATCCTAGATCCAAATGTCGATATTGTGGAAAAGAATATAAATGTGGTTTTCATAAAGGAACATCTAATTTATTGGGTCATATAAGAGAGAGATGTCTAAAATATCCCGGTCGAGCTCGAGTGGACAAAAAACAAAAAACTTTGTCTTACCAACCAGTGAAAATTGGAGAGCCATGTAGCCTTGTATCAACGACATATAATGTTGAGGCTTGTAGGGAAGCAATTGCTAAGTTTATTATAAAAGATGAGATGTCATTTAGAGTTGTAGAGGGTGAAGGGTTTAGGGAAATGTTGGGAGTTTTTGAAAATAGATTTAAAGTACCATCTCGCACTACTATTGCTCGTGATATTTTGCAACTTTACAAAAAAACAAAGAAAGATTTGACTGATTTTTTGTTAGTAGTCATCAAAGAGTTTGCCTCACTACAGACACATGGACTTCAGCTCAAAATCTTGTTATATGTGTCTTACAGCTCACTTTATTGATGATAATTGGACATTGCACAAAAAAATATTGAATTTTTGTCAAGTTGCTGACCATAAAGGTGAAACAATTGGTAGGCAAATTGAAACATGCCTATTAGATTGGGGTATTGAGAGAGTTTTTACAGTAACGGTTGATAATGCTTCTTCTAATGATGGTGTTGTCTGTTATTTGTCAAAAGTTGTGAACAATTGGAATAGTGCAATTGGAGAGCCATGTAGCCTTGTATCAACGACATATAATGTTGAGGCTTGTAGGGAAGCAATTGCTAAGTTTATTATAAAAGATGAGATGTCATTTAGAGTTGTAGAGGGTGAAGGGTTTAGGGAAATGTTGGGAGTTTTTGAAAATAGATTTAAAGTACCATCTCGCACTACTATTGCTCGTGATATTTTGCAACTTTACAAAAAAACAAAGAAAGATTTGACTGATTTTTTTGTTAGTAGTCATCAAAGAGTTTGCCTCACTACAGACACATGGACTTCAGCTCAAAATCTTTGTTATATGTGTCTTACAGCTCACTTTATTGATGATAATTGGACATTGCACAAAAAAATATTGAATTTTTGTCAAGTTGCTGACCATAAAGGTGAAACAATTGGTAGGCAAATTGAAACATGCCTATTAGATTGGGGTATTGAGAGAGTTTTTACAGTAACGGTTGATAATGCTTCTTCTAATGATGGTGTTGTCTGTTATTTGTCAAAAGTTGTGAACAATTGGAATAGTGCAATTTTAGGGGGTCAAAATATGCATTTGAGGTGTAGTGCACATATATTAAATCTCATTGTTGCAGAAGGGTTAAAAGAGTATCATCAGTCGATTTCTAAAATTCGCAATGTTGTAAGATTTATTAGATCTTCGCCTTCTAGGACACAAAAGTTTAAGGCATATGCAGAGCGAGAGAAAATTTCTTCAAATAAGTTGTTGTGTTTAGATGTCGTAACTAGATGGAATTCCACTTTTTTCATGTTAGAGGCTGCTGAAAAGTATGAAAAAGTATTTGATCGGTTAGAGCTTCATGATGCACAATACATACGTGAGTTTTGTTTGAGCGAGCCAAAAACGTGTCCTTCGTCAATTGATTGGGAATATGCTCGTTATTTCATTAAATTCTTGAAGGTTTTTCATGATGCCACTTTGACATTTTCGGGTTCTTTATATGTGACCTCCAATAATTTTTTGCGCCAATTATGTTTGATTCATACACAATTGCAAGCTTGGAGGGATAGTAAGGATTTATTTTTGAAGATAATGGCTGAAAATATGAAAAAGAAGTATGATAAGTATTGGGGAAATTATGAAACAATCAACCCTTACTTGTTTGTTTCTATTTTGCTTGAGCCTCGACATAAAGAACGGTTTTTGAGATATTGTTTTGTAGTGTTGTTTGGTGAATTTAAAGCTAATGAGTTGGTTGTTAAAGTGCGGAATAATTTACATAGTTTATATGAGGAATACAAATTGCTTTATGGTGATGATGTGGAAGTAATGGATGCTGTCAATGATGAAAAAGATTTAGAGGTTGATACTGAGGTTGATGCTAGGCAAATGTTTGATTTGGGTTATATGAGGATTTTAAAAGACAACATTTTTGTAGAGTGCAAAACAGAAGTGGATCTTTACTTATTAGAATCATGTGAGAATCCAGAAAATGAGAGTTTTGATGTTTTAGATTGGTGGAAGATTAATTCTTCCAAATATCCAATTTTGTCTTATGTTGCTCGAGATATTTTGGCCATGCTTGTTTCTACTGTGGCATCTGAGTCAGCATTTAGCACTGGTGGGCGTGTTCTTAATCCACATCGGTGCTCACTATCTACAAGGACGGTGGAGGCATTAATTTGCACACAAAATTGGTTACGTTCAACTCCGATAAATTTTGATGAAGCAATAGATGAGATTGAACATATTGAGACAGGTAAAATGTAACAATTTACCTTTAATTTTATTTTTTGATTATTATTTGACTTTATGTTGTTATTCTATTTTAAAAATTGACATTTTTCTTATCTTATACGTATAGAGATTTTGGGAGCTGACAAGAACATATTTGATGAAGCTTGATGGCATTTGATGTGATATAAGGGTAAATTTTTATTAATTTATTTATTAAATAATTTTTTATTTGTTATTTATATCAATTATGTTTATTTTGTTTAGGCTAAAATACGAAACACAAATTGGAGGTGGAAGTTTTTCCTTTTGGTGTGTTTTATTTTGAGACTTTCAATATATTATTGTGGCTTTATTTGAGCAATTAATTTTGATATTATATTAATATATTATTGTAATTTTATTTGAACAATTAATTTTGGTATGTTATGTTTTAAAACTTTAAACGTATTATTATAGTTTTATTTAAACAATTAATCTCGATGTGTTATATTTTGAAATTTTGAATGTATTATTAAAACAAACAATTAATTTGTTTAAATTTTATTTAATTTTAAATTTAATTGGTAGTAAAATTATTTATATTAATTTTTTTTAATTTCATTAGTTTATAGATTGTAAAATGATGGATTTGGATATGGATTGAGTCAAATCCGCATCCCATCCGCAGACGTATGGATTGGATATGGATTGAGTCAAATCCGTATCTGATCCGCAGATGTATGGATTGGATATGGATTGAATTTTATCAATCCGTGGATTGGATTGGATTGAAAAATTATAATCCGCAAAATCATGAATCGGATATGGATTGATGTCCAATCCGTAAAATCCGATCCGCGAACACTCCTAACTGCTACATAACATGATTTTATTATATAACGTAACAAAAACTTACTTGTTATCCAATCAATACATTCATGTCACATCAATTGTACATTTCAGTTTGTACAAATAAATATAATATTGTAGTCTATTACTCTATCATTACTCTAAAAACAATGATCATGATCGTTTGCAGCTTCTTTGCAATTAATTTGCAATTGATTACCATACATTGTAACTGTGCTGTTGAAATTAGTCTGGAGTACCAACAGTTGTGAACAGAACTTAATGTAGTTTTTGCAGCAATTAATGGTAGCAGAGTCAAGATTTTGATTCGCGGGTGCTATAATGTAAAAACCACAAATGCGAGGAAGTTAATTACAACATAAAACCATAAAACTGACGAGGCAACGGCTGAAATTTTAATGGAGTCCTTATGCCGATACTTTGGCTAATTCTATATAATTCAGTTAGTGTTGTTATGTTTGTAGTTGGGGTCCGACTATGTTAGAACCCCTTTAAGGTGTATAACTATTTCAAGGAGAGCTGGCCTGAGTTATATAGCCTAAAGTAGTTTTGAAAAACTTTAGTCAAGTTCTTTTTAAAAAAATAAATACTAAGATTTGTACTTTTAAAAAATTATTTTAACTCCTTAACGCAATATATAATATCTTAAAACAAACTATTTTTTGAGTGTCCATTAGGGGGAAAAAATTTTTTTGATGAGTGAGCTATTTGTGGATCAAAACAAAAGTGTATTTTTTTTGTTATAATTTATAAGTATATTGCGATATGAAATATGTTGAGAATCTAGATATACGTAATTGAAGTATCTTAGAACTATGCCAGGCATGAGTAATAATAAGAGATCTGTTCAGGGATAAACAAAAAGTTAACAAAACACGCATATTTTATCTTTTAATATATTGAAATTGGTGTATTTTTGTCTTTTAGCTGATATCTTACTTTAATAAAGTTATTGATCCAATTATAATATTTACTCTCACATTAAAAGATTAGTAAAATTATATTTACCGTATCTAATTTTTTTGACTAAGAATTGAATAGGATCGACTTGAGGGTGCGAGGTGGCTAAACAAAAGTGTTAATAAATAAATTTCGCTGAATGAGCCTATTTTTGGGCACATCAAATGGGCCGTTCAAGGTACAAATATATTTATTAAAGTAATTTACAAATATGAAATATGTTGAGAATCTAGATATATGTAGATGAAGTATCAAAATAAGTCTGCCAAGCATGAGTAATAAGAAGAGTTTCAATAAGGGATAAACTAAAAGATTAAAAAAACACATATAATTTATCTTTTAGTTTGCTGAAATGCTGTATGTTTTTGTCTTTTAGACTTTAACAAAGTAATTGACCCTTATTAAAATATTTATTCCATATAAATTGTCAGTGAAATTATATTTACCGTCTTTTTTTTTTTTTTTTTGGGGGTGGGGGGGGGGGGGGAGTTGTAATGAATTTGGTCGACATTGAGATTTGAGGCTGTGAGGTGGCCGAAACAAAAATGCTAATAAATCAATTTCGCTTAATAGGCCTATTTTTGGGCACATCAAATGGGCCGTTGAATGTAAAGACTAAAACGGGCCTTGACCGGGCAAGAATTCTGGAGCGGGTCTCGCACGAAAATTAATTGGACAAGAAATCACGCATAAAACAAATAGAAGCGGCATTGATGGAACCGTGGACGTGGCAAACAGCGATTGGATAATATCACGTGGCATCAATTGTCATTGGACGAAACAAGTCGATGGCAGTCTCTAGAAAGATCTATATAAGATCTCGCAAGTAACAACTTTAGTAGCACTTGGGTTGATTGATTTTAAGATTTAGATTCAGATCGCGGTCTCGGACTCGCTCTCTCTCTCTCTCTCTCTCACATGTTGCAGAGAATGGCTGTCTCTCTGCGGTTCGCTCTCCTGCTTTTCGCTGCTTTCGTTTCATTTCAATTGATCTCCGCTTCTGATGATGCCACGGTACCCTATTTTCTTTTTCTATGTTTACATTTGTGCGTCTTTGCATTATAATTACCAGTACTGTATAATTTGTGTTTGTCGTATATATATGGTTCTGATGATGCAACGTTTCAGATCTTGTACGAGTCGTTTGACGAGTCATTTGAAGGACGATGGATCGTTTCTCAGAAAGATGAATACAAAGGTTAGTTTCTTTTTCTTTTTTCTTTTTTGATCTGTACTGATAATGGCTGAGTGTTAAATATTGGTGATTTTAATCATTAATGATTGGTGTAGTAAGTAGATTTTATTTGAAGTCTCGTGGATATATAAAATTTTTCAATCCGGACTTATAATCTGCGACTAAAGTTGGTCGTTGGTCCCGGACTTTAACAAAGCGAGGATCCTGTACCAGAGAACCAATGCATCTGTTATGTGTGTATATATATAAAGAGTGTATCATCGAAAAGTTAGTTGTTGTGCATGTATGCTGTCGGGAATGTTCCTGCACAGGTGCAAATTTTTGTTGGGTTGTTGTTTTGTGTGGTTTAATGTGTACCGTGTGTAGGAGACCCAAATTTTCTGCTACTGGTCCAATGGCACTTTGCTTACTTTAGGAAAGGAGCATAAGAATTCCTTATCTGTCTCATGCAACAAGAGAAACCTTCTAGGGGTTATTTCATTTGCATTAATATTATACACAAACACTTCAAGAAACATAAGGAACATCCAAAATAACAGTGAAGAGATCGTTGATTATTGTCTTGAACTGATTAAAATGCAATAAAATGGTTTATGTGCCCAACTTCAGATGTGTGAAAAATTTATCATCCAGAGTTCTCTATGTCAAACTTCAGAATGTTGTTAGGTTGAGTTGGGAAATTAGGTTGGTTCGTGAAGTTGGATGGACATTAACATTTTCTGTGTGGTTTTGGGTTTTAGGTGTATGGAAGCACTTAAAGAGCGAGGGTCATGAAGATTATGGCCTTCTTGTCAGTGAGCCGGCAAAGAAGTACGCGATAGTGAAGGAGCTTGATGAGCCCCTGAGTTTGAAGGATGGAACTGTTGTCCTCCAGTATGAGGTTCGCCTCCAGAATGGTCTTGAATGTGGTGGTGCATATCTTAAATACCTGCGGCCTCAGGAGGCAGGTTGGGTATCCAAGGAGTTCGACAACGAATCTCCGTATATGATTATGTTTGGACCTGATAAATGTGGTGCCACAAACAAGGTGCACTTCATCTTAAAGCATAAGAATCCCAAGAGTGGAGAGTACATTGAACACCATCTCAAGAACCCACCTTCTGTGCCCTCTGATAAACTGACTCATGTATACACTGCCATCTTGAAACCTGATAATGAGTTGAGAATTTTAATTGATGGAGAGGAGAAGCAGAAGGCAAATTTCCTCTCTGCTGATGATTTTCAGCCGCCGCTCATTCCTGAGAAGACAATTCCTGATCCAGATGACAAGAAGCCTGAGGATTGGGATGAGAGGGCAAAGATTCCTGACCCTGATGCAGTAAAACCTGACGACTGGGATGAGGATGCTCCCATGGAAATTGAAGATGAGGATGCTGTGAAACCTGAAGGATGGCTGGATGATGAGCCTGAGGAGATAGATGATCCTGAGGCCACAAAACCTGAGGATTGGGATGATGAGGAGGATGGTGAATGGGAGGCCCCAAAGATTGATAACCCAAAGTGTGAAGCAGCCCCTGGATGTGGCGAGTGGAAGAGGCCAATGAAGAGGAATCCTGCCTACAAGGGCAAATGGCATGCTCCACTTATTGACAACCCTAATTACAAGGGTATTTGGAAGCCTCAGCAGATTCCAAACCCCAGCTACTTCGAGCTTGACAAACCTGACTTTGAGCCTATTGCTGCTGTCGGCATTGAGATCTGGACAATGCAGGATGGTATTTTGTTTGACAACATTTTGATATCAAAGGATGAGAAAGTTGCAGAGTCCTATCGGGCTTCCGCATGGAAGCCTAAGTTTGATGTTGAGAAAGAGAAACTGAAGGCTGAGGAAGCAGCTACTGGTTCAGATGGCCTTGCAGGCTTCCAGGTAATGGATTAGGCAGCAGTTGATCCATATTACTCTTATACGATCTGTTGTCTATGGGCTAACATAATTGTTTAATTTTTTTCCTGCAGAAGAAGGTATTTGATCTCTTGTACAAGGTTGCAGACATTCCTTTCTTGGATGCATACAAACTTAAGATCATTGTAAGTTTATATAATATTTTATTTTTCTTTTGTGCAATTTATTGATAGTATATGGAATGGATACCTAAAACTGGTATTTGTATGACAGGATGTGATTGAGAAGGGAGAGAAACAACCAAACCTTACAATTGGTATCCTTGTTTCCATTGTGGCGGTGATCATCACAGTTCTGTTCAAGGTCATTTTTGGTGGAAAGAAGGTTAGTCTTGAATCTCTCTAGTGGTAGATTTTCCTGTTTTCACTGTTTATTAACAATCATGAGTGGTGTTAGTACTTTTGTCTCACTGGGTTGGCTTACCATGTGCAGGCTAAAGTAGAGCCGCCAAAAGAAACAGAAGCGGCAGAGAGTTCCTCCAGCAAACAAGAGGACAGTGGTGAAAAGGAAGAAGAGACCGAGAAGGAAGAAACTGCTGCTGCTCCTGCTCGTCGGAGGAGACGCGATAATTAAACAAATGGAAGGAGGATGCCTGTGGCTATTAGCTGCACTTTTGGTAGATTATCAGCTTAGTTGTTTTCCCTAGCTGGATTCTTGGCTTTTGCCTTTTTTTTTCTTTTTTTTTCCCTCTTTTTCAGCTTTGTTTTGAAACACTAAAATGTATGAAGAGTGTATAATTTGAGACAGTCTAATGCTGAGATGATTCGTTTTCTGCATTGAAGAAAAAATTGTTATGGCTAATTGTGGAGAGTTTTATTCTCTATTGCAGAAAGTAAGGATATATCAGCTTAAGCCTTTGGGTTTCAATTATTATATTTTATAGTTCAGGGATCTGGATGTCATAAGCTACAAAATTTTCAATTGATACAATTGTTTTTAGCTCGAACCTTTGTACAAGTTTTCTATTCAATGAGACCCAATAGGCTAATAATACCATTCTCAAACTTCTATCTCCATTCACTAACCAGCCATGACCAAATCAATTACTCCACCCCCCCCCCCCCCCCCCCCATCCCCCCTCCACCCCAAAAAAAAGATTGCTCATCCAAAGTAAATTATAGCGACAACAACCCACCCACTTTTACACACATTCCGTCGAATACATTATACGCAACAATAAGTTTAATTATTTTAACTGCAAATTATTTATAAGGCTTACTAATACAACTTAATCCAAACAATTCGCGCAATTCTTGGGGTATTACAGCTGCGATGGCGGCTGTTATAAAATTTGGGGTGTTACAGCTGTAAAATTTGGGGTTTTACCGCCGCGATTGCGGCTGTTATAACCCTTTTTCCGGCGATCGGAAGCTAATCAGCGGCGGTTCTCGATAGGGGCTTGATGGGCGGTTACTTCTGGTTCGAATGGTGGTGGTTGCGGCTGGAAAGGTGACCAAAAATAAAGGCCGGCAGCCTTGAACGGTGGCCGACTCGGGGCTGACGATTCAAATTTTTGGTAACAGTCAGAGAGAGAAAAAGATGATTTTTGAATTTTCAAATTGAGTCGTTGTAATTACAGTGCAAATCAGAAAATGTTTTTATTTAATGGCATTCCTTGTAATTTTTTGAATCAATGTACAAATAATGAATCAATTTAATAATTTTTTACCACGCAAGTAAATACACATTTTGAATATTAAAATTTTAATATTTTTTTAATATATATATAAAGTTGAGACGTGAGAATGTGATGTGGTATCACCATTTGTTATTTTTGTATATTATTTATTATCTAATAAATAGCGAAATTTTTTTTTAGATTTAGCTTTACATCTTCTCACAATTAATTTGATTGTTATTACACAATAACAATTATGTAAAGGTTTTAACGAGACATATTCTTTGTAATGAATATTTAAGGGGGCGTGTTATGAATTTATTAAAATAAATGTAAATGTTCATAATATATATCTATTAGTTTTCACACTATCTCTCATTAGTAACCTTTAGTTTCCCCCTATAACTCCCACTATCTTACAATAAATTATAATCTATTATTTTTCATTAATTTCATGGAGTGATTATATAACTATAAAAGGAAAGTTCATCTTTTTTGTTTTGTACACACACAATTGGAATTAATAAAATCACTCTATAATATATTCTCTCATTTTATTTTTTATCTTACGTTACTTCTTTATTTGTATTGTTGGCTAATAATTTTTTTTATAAGGTTGCCTCATCTTAAAAAAAATCAATTCATATTTTTTTATCAGTTTCATTAAGTGTAAAGTAAAAAAAAAGATAATATTAAATTTTTTTTCAAAACCGCGTGAAACACGATTCTATTTTCTAGTTTTATTATAGTTACTTTTTTGTTTCCCACATTATTTTTTGTAGAGATGGCATATCAATAGCTTGTCAAAAAGGCACACAACAGTGTTAGGTAGAATGATTTGTTACTAATAAAGGTAATCTCGTATTTTATTAAGTCAACATCAGTTAATTATTAAATTTCTTAAATATTTAGGGAGGTAAATCTATATTTTTGTATCATCGGGCAACATTTTAAAAAATAGTCACTTTAGTTAGAAGTTTATTTGAATGTTACCGGGGTGACGCTAACACCATTTTTTTGGGTGGGCTAAATTTTTTTTTAATTACTATCCATACCAGGCATGCACGTTATCAACTATTCATAACATGTTTGAGATAAACCAACAGTTTATCCAGATTAGAAAGACTTTCTTTAATTATAGGGTCTTCCTTGAAAATTCAAATCCAGCATGCAAATTAGGAATTTATGTAATTAACTAAAATAATATTTCCAAAAATCTTACCCGGGCCGTAAGCCACTCTTTAGCTTCGCCCCTTAATGTTACCCTTGTAGAGTATAAAAATAATATAAATAACATTCTCAAATTTAGTCATTACAATTAAAAAGATACGAGCGATATTGATAATAAAAATTAAAATAATTATTAAGAAACTATAGCATTAATTTGGAATCAAGTTAATTAGATGTGGCTCCATTTTGTTAACAATAAAATATCATAAAATATTAGGAAATTAATCAAAACAGAAGTCATACAATATTAGGATACAATTATAGCTAAGAACTAAACTTTGGCATCATGTTAGAAATTGTTTAACATTGTTAGAAACATTGGGTGTATGACAATGTAGGTTTCCTTTTTTGATTTTTCATGTTTCCTTCTCTTCTAAATAATTAAGATTTTGAAGATATTAATACTCAAGATTTTGGTGTGGGTGTGAGATATGAAGCCGTTAGAACGCAACATTTTAGCACAATAACGTTTATTTTCATCCTCAATGCTCCAACGGTCAATTAACAATAATGTTTTTTTCAATTTTGAATAAAGTCAACAGCCTTTGACCTCGAGATTTTGTGCCACGGCAGTGCTCACTTCGTACACCCTAATTGTCTTTTATTATTAGACAACTCTCCAAACTTACCCTTCACCTTTTTCATCTTTCTTTTTTTTTTTTCTCCCTAGCCTTTCTCCAAAGTCCAACTTTTTGAGTAAACCCCCAAGAATTTTTTTTTCTCCCACACAAATCAAACATTTATGACAATTTATTTCATAACTGATTGTCTCGCCATCTATATTTACTGAACAATTTATGAAATTATTTACAAAGTTGATAATTTAAATTATAATATATTGTATTAAGTTAAATTAAAATTTAATACAAAACCATGTCCGGTGCTATATTGGGGGGCAGCTACTTTGCATCAGGGGTTTGGTACCCAAGTCATTTGTCTTGTAGTAGAGTGACCGTTGGATTTAATCTAATGGCTGAAGAAGAGACACATCACGGTAGCTAGTAACCTGGCAAAAAGATAATGGCCCGGTAACCTGCAGGGGATCTGCTTTTTGACAAAAAATAAATGACTGTAATGGGTTGGAAGTAGTTAAGTATCGCATGCAAATAAAGGAAAAAGGGTGCATGCAAGTTATGGTTAAAAGCAAGACATTGGAAGTGTGCAAGTATGGGTTGGGGTAAGATGGATTTGAAATTTTTGAAAATAGGGACGAAAATTTTAGGAAGTGGATTTAAAGGTAGGGTCAGGTATTGCATTGCGTACTTGGGGGGGAAAAGGAGAAATATCAAATTTAATCATGAAAGTAGCGTGACATTAATTTACAGTAAAGTGATCGTATAATTAGTTTTTTTTTTGGAAAATTTGTGCATGAGTAAAGTAAATGAAAACTAGATTGGAAAAAAAATGTGAAGAAAAAATATGTACCGGGTAATAATAATAATAATAATAATAATAATAATAATAATAATAAATAAAGATTGATCAACGAAAAATGACAGTTTAAATTGAGGTGAAGTATAAGTTAAAAGAGGAAGAAAATTAAGAGAAAACTATCTTAGGCTTGATGAGCCAAACACCCTATCGCAGATTTTCTCATCAATAGTTTGTCGCAGGATGAGTGTTTTGTGCAAGGAATCCAACTGACACTTAGATGAATTATAACATACAAGTCGCTAAGTCGCTAAGTAAGTCTAGAAACCAATTATGAAAAACAACAATAATAACAACAACAACAACAATAATAATAATACGATAATGATGATGATAATTAGCGTAATAATAATAACAATAAAATTAAAAATAGTAAATCACCAACCAAGAAATAGAGGTTTTATTGAGATGAAGGATAAGGTTAAAAAAAAAAAGATAAAAATATAATGGACTATTGTGTATGGTAATTGACATTAAAATTTAAAATTAAACAAAATTTATTTATAAAAAACTTATGGAAAATATTAAAACACAGCTGAAAATTAAGATTACAAGCAGTTTGAGAGAAATTGAGAAGAAGAGAGATGCCCAAAATAAAAAAAATTGAGGCTCTATTTATAGAAAAATAATTTTATAATGTAATAATTTGCAGTCCATCATAAGTTTCATGCATGTTTTCCTCACAACCATTAGACGGAGAGCGAACGACTGGTGTTTTTTTAAGTCAATAGTACCCGTGGAATAATTTGAAGCGTCTGATACGGTCAAAGAACGGTTGATATTTGCGGGTTAATGTGTGGAATTGGTTGACCGGAATACAAAGATTCAAATACTACAACTTGCTTCATCAACCATTGTCACATGGGACAATCGTGGCCATTGAATCATGAACAGTTGAAATTGAGTCAAAACTGCCAGCTATCCTAGGTAATCATATTTATTGTAAGCTTATATAATCATAAAATCAGTTACGGTCAACAAAAAAGGTCAATCTTTTTTACAGAAGCACAATTATAAGGCGGTCTTAATTAATGTTAAGGTTTTCAAACATGTTGAATAAAAACATTGACATCCGTTTATCTGTTTGGAGACTTGAAAAATGTGAAATTAATATTTTACATTATAGAAAAAAATACACGTAATTATATATAGTTAAGACATAATAAATAAATCATAATATATTACATGAAAACAAATATAAATTATCAAGTAAGCACAAAATAAAAGTATTATGGGTTGGTAAATAAACAATTGTTAATACTAAAACCTGTGCATAATTAATTATTGTCCACTTCGTGGCTTAATGGTTTTCAAAATCGTCATGCACTGTAATTGACTTGCATTTTTTTTTTCATGCATGGTTAGCGTTGGATATTGTGGGGTATTATCTTGTAACTCAAGGTTTTTAAAGTGGTTATGTAAGTTGATGGCATAAGGTATTGCATTGAAGAAAATACATGATATCAATTAATGAATTTGTGTGTTAGCTAAATTTTTGGTTTCAAAACTTATATTGAATAGTAAAGCTGTGTTGTTAGCCTCTTCTATGTTGATAAATAAATAAGTTCTAACATTAATCCAATAATTATAGACTGTATTAAAAAATTAAACAAGTATATGTCCTCCCTTACGGCGCCTTACTCTCTAGCCTCTCTCATAAATTGACTTACAGTTTAACTCTCTCTGCCCCCAAATCTTATCAGACAAGAGCCAATTTGCGTTTTTTTTTTTCATAAGTTTTATAAGTAGAAATCTCAATAGCAAAACCTGAAAATTGTTCAGTGGAGTTCTTTAGAGATGTAATATTCCCTACTTGGGAAAAACCTAATAAAATAAATAATAAAGACTTTCAGGAACAAATGATTACATATTTTTTTCTTCCGATCCTTCTTCTGTAATGTCATACTCATCTCTTGGAGTTATTTTGTTACTGTGATTTTGGCTGAGATGAACAATTTTTTATAGAAAAATATTAATGGTCATACTTTCATCAGTACTTTGCTGTAACTCAGGCATTACTTTGCTCAAAGAAGATTAAGGGCCTGTAAACATTCTATCAATAACCTAAAGCTATTACTAACTGTAATGGTAGTTGATACGATAATTGCACAGAGCAATAGGTCAAGAATCATTCTGTAACAAAGAAAAGATAAAGGAAAACCTTTGTTTTCAAGAATGAAGATGATGGCTTTTATTTGCCTCAAGAAACCAAATGATTTAACAGTAAATTTTGTGAAATTTTGTGTGTTTGATGCTTCGAATTTGTTAGATTCTTATCTCATCCATATTAACATCCCATTTTACAGTCAGAAAAACTTAGCGGTACTCCCCCAGGTAATCATTTTTGGGAATATAACATATCAACTCCTCTTGGGGAGGACCTTACTAGGGTAATGTACCTTACCCCTTGAAGAAAAGAGTTGAAAGGAGAAGAGTAAGGGGTAAGAATCCAACTCTCAAAACACAAAAATCAAATTTCAATCCACTGTTGATGTTTAACTGATCAAGCCTTCCCAGTGCCAATTCTTATAATCGCAATGATCATTTTTATTTATTTATTGTCAATTACCAAGAAAAAGAAAGGCTGCATTTAGTCAAGTCTCTGAAATATATAAACTTACAAAAGGTGTTTGCATTTTTTTTAAATAATTAACTATGAGTATTTGTATTACTAAATAATGAGCATTTGCATAATTACATACAAAAGATATAAAACATGTTATCACTTACTAATGTCTCAAAGTCAATTTTCAATCCTGTCGCAACCCATGTAGGATCCATCAATAGTTTCATAATTTCATTAAACTCAAAATTTCCATATATGTGCAAGATCTCATCAATTACATTTTTTATTCTACAGAACTCAATATGATTGGCCTCCCGCAGTTATAGTAGCTTCACAAGCTGCACGACATAGAAAACTTGGATCAGATACACAAGTACAAATAACAAAGAAAAAAAATGCTAAAATGTTAAAATGTTTAGAAAGAATGATTGCGGTACAAATTGCTTCGATGCGCATAAGAATAATTGTATTGAGCATGTTCCATCCATGGAGAATAAAAAATATTATGGCCAAAATCAAAGAGCATTTAATCTACCATCAGTTTGTAAAATTGTCTTAAACACCATCCAACAAATTATGACAGAATCCATGAGTGGTCAAGCATATGATATTAGGATAATAGCAAAATGTCAATAGAAAAAAAAACAACAAATAGGAAAGAAGAACAGTCAAAATGACAAGAATTATATCACATGCAAAATAATTTTTATAGCGAATATTTACAGAGTAAATTAACCTAACATTACCAAAAGCTTAGAGATCAAAATCCATCATGAAAATCAGGCAGAATGCTTTGCAAAAGCAAGGACACCAAACTAAAATTTCTTCTTCAGCTCATGTGGGACTGGCCCAAATATTCATTTTCTTATTGGTCAGGCTGCTGTCATGGCTGATGATTTTCTTTTTCCTAAATAAAAAGCATAGCACTGCAGCATTGTCATCAAATTTGACAACACTTCAATCACAACAACAGCCCAACAGCTTTCACAATCTCGCCTTTCTTCACTTTAGCATTAGGCATAACTTCTTTTACCGATACAATAATTGTGTCCCCCAATCTTGCCACTTTCTTCCCTTTCAGAAGTTGCATGCACATCATTTCACCCCTGAATTGTCCGCAACTTTTAAGACGGTCCTCATTTGAATGAAAGTGCTTTGTCCCTGCAAAATTGCAAACCGAATGTTAAGGTCACATATAAGAGTCAATTTATCTAAATTTAACGCAAATAAAAAAAACCACATATTTTTCATCTAATTTCCAGCAATTTAAAGTTTAGCATCAAGAATAAAAAAAGGCAAATACAAATCAATATCTGAATTTAATTTCCAGCAATATGAAGGTGAGCATCGAGAATAAAAAAATGCAAATAAAAAGCAAGCCACCCTATTCATACCCTATGCAAGTAAGCCATTACTGACGAACAAAAGCTTCATCTCTTTAAGCTTCCTCAAATGAATCAGTACAATGGCATAAAACTCACTAAGCTAAGTGTTCTTGTTTCCAGACACAAAACTGAACTGACTTGCCCAGTACACTGCAAACTTGAGGACATATACTCTCAACACAAATTAACACAGTGGCAGAGAAATCTTCACAAATTCATAATCCTAGAGAACCAAATTTGGAATTAATGACGCAAATTACCTCCAGAAATCAATTACGGCAGCCGATGGTGGGTGAAGCTGCAAGTCAATTTTTTGAGACATCCAAGGAAGTGAGGCAGCGTGAAGGAGCAAGACAAAATCGACGGGGAAGAGAGAGAGCTGATGATAAGAACGGAGCATGGTGAGGGAGAATCGATTGGTGGTGAGAGTTGTGGCCTGAGGAGGTGAGACTGGTGGCACTGTGAGTGAGGTGAGATTTGGCGAGAGTGAGAGGGAGAACGCGTGTGGGCTTTGTGTGAGATTCTCACTACAGTAAGAATTTATACTGAAACTCTTTCAGCCGGTTACCCATTTTTCAATGGTTAAATCTTAGCCCTCAAATTCCTTTGTTAGCTATCTAAAGGCGCATTCATTAAAAGACAAGTGACTGGGGTACCAAACCCATGACGCAAAGTAGCTGGACCCGCTATATTGAACGAGATTATTAAATTTAAATTTTAATATTACAAATTGTTAGTAATATTATGTTAATATTAACTATATTTATATTAAAATTTAGTTTAATTATCAATTGAAATTTTGATTTCAAAATAAAATTGAAAATAAAATTGAAAAATAAAATATTTAGTTTAATATTTACATTAATATTAATTATATTTTACTTGGACGGCAATAATTTTGTTAGAAAAGAAAGTTAAAAGAAATCAATGCGCATTGTAGTCGTTTTGCCAACTAGGAATTCTAGAACGCAATATTTTCCGGACTTTCTCGAATTTGACCATTTAGGAAACCCTAGTGGTAGCTTGCAATTTAAACAACTGGGCTTCACCTCACTACTCCTCAAATAACCGTTCAATTAAGCCTTTTCTTCTTAAACAAAATGTAAGAACACAGACCCATTCTTCCCCATGGCTTCCAGTTTAGACCATCAGATGAAGAACTTATCGAACATTATCTTAAGAAGAAGGTTTCGGGAATACCCATTCCTCTTGTTGAGTATTTCATCAGGGACTGTAATCTTTATGAGACAAAACCCTCTGAATTTTGGGATTCACTTGGAGGACATTTTTTGAATGCTGATTAGGATATGTATTTCTTCACCCAATTGAAGAAAAAGACTTCTAAGGGTTTTAGAATTGACCGCAAAGTCGGTTCTTCCGGTGGTGCTTGGCAAGGGGAGGATGCTGGTAAAGACATTGTAAGCGGCCAATCCAAAATCAAAATCGGCTCCAAGAAGCGGTTTCGTTATATAAAGAAAAGTTGAGGATCATGGGGCTTGGATCATGCATGAATAAACTCTACATTTGCCCAAGAATCAAGCTACCAATTATGTGCTTTGTAGGCTCCGAAAGAACCAACCAACTGGCCAAGGTAAGAAGTACGGTTCTGCAAAGAAAAGAAAGTTAAATGATATTCAACACAACAATAATCAATCTGAACAAGTGACAGATACTGAGGTGGAGAGGATTTTGACCCACCAACAAAATCAGCAACAGAACTATGTGCACTATAAAAAAGTAAGTTGCAACAGTACTGGCATGATGAATGAGCAGAGCTTATCTGGTGGAATGGGCTTTGCAAGCAGTGTCATTGAACATTCTAGTGTGACTGATCAAATGCAACAACATCAATCTGAACAAGTGACAGATATTGAGGTGGAGAGGGTTTTGACCCACCAACAAAATCAGCAACAGAACTATGTGCACCATCAAGAAGTAAGTTGCAGCAGTACTGGCATGATGAGTGAGCAGAGCTTGTCTGGGGGAATGGGCTTTGCAAGCAGTGTTGCTGAACATTCTGGTGTGACTGATCAAATGCATAAACATCAGTGTCAACAGATACTAATTCAGAATTCATAATGTCATTACGAACCATCTATGGAGATAATGATGAGTCATTTTGATCAGATGTTATCTAACCAGCAATGTGACTCCGGAAACAACATGCTTCAAAGTGGAGAAATTGGTGGAGAAACCTTAGCCATTTCATCTGATTATGAAAGCAGCATTGATTATGAGTTGGAATCAATTCATCAGCTGCTTCAGTCTGACTTGGTGCTGGACTTAGAAGATATCTTGTCGTAATTGAATTATGACAGAAATTTGTGTTTTATTAACTGTAATGATCCTTCACGATGTAATTTGACCCTTTCGTCATTTATAAATTGTATAGCTTTATTCATTTATTTTGTTAATATGCATTGTATCATTTATATTGTTGATCTGCAAGTATCCCATGCTTGTACTTCTGCGGCATCATGCTGAATAACCACCATTCAATGTCAATATGATGCTGTCTATTGAAACTGGTGAATAAAAACTGGGAAAATTGCTTCATTGCATGTTCTGGTCGTAGTTTAATTTTCGCAACACTTTTAGGTAGGAACGCCATCTATCGACTAGGCTCAGTATTTTGTACCCTATAAAGACTTTATTTGCAAGCTAGACACACCTCACATGCTGGAAATTTAGAAATAGAATGACGGAATTGCTTGACTAGCAAACTGACATCAATGTCAAGTAAGTATCTCATAGTTTATCATCTGACTATAGAGAAGAATTTGGGGGGGATAAAATGAATTCACTTGCAGGTAATCGAATTATTGCTTGGCCATGCGGCAGATGTTCCAAAGGGTTTGGCAGTAAATGCCATAAACAAGAGAAGAATTTGGGGGAAAAAAATGAATTCACTTGCAGGTAATCGAATTATTGCTTGGCCATGCGGCAGATGTTCCAAAGGGTTTGGAAGTAAATGCCATAAACAAGAGCGGACATACTGCACTTGACCTGCTGCTGATTTTCCCAAGTGAAGCTGGAGATAGAGAAATTGTATTTAGTTAATTGTTAGAAAAAATAAGCGTAGCCAATTTGAAAAAAACCCAAAAATGTTTGAGTTAATTATATAAATTTCCCTTTAGACTACAGGTATTTTAATAATTTGTAGCAATTCATTTGTCACCAAAGAAACACATTTAATCAACTGGTGAGTCTTGTTCTTTTCTTTTTTTATATATTTTATTTTAGTGATCTTTGTTCTTTTTTAATTACCTTCACTCACAGTCAAGTGGCGCAAATGATAAAACACAGAGCTTTACTCTTGTTTCAGTTGCAACTGGGATCATGCAACTGGAAGCCATTTTCTTCTGATCATTTTCTTAAAATCAATAGTTTTTCTATACAACAAGGGTTGAAAGTGATACGAATGGATGCTGAAAGAAGGAGATTACCTCGCCACTCAAGAAGCCCGCAAAATATGACAAGAAAATTTTTTGTCATCGGCTAGATACATACAGTTAATATGAGAAGAAAATTTAAAAACGTCGCTAGACTCGTTTGCTTCTGTGGTATATACTGTGGCCCCTTTTTTTTGGGTTTATTTTTTTATATCACAGGTTTGTGAGTTGGTAAGTAAAAATGGGAAACGCAGACTTGCTTTTTCGTTCCTTGTGTCGGAGGCTGTGTCAGTTGTACTGGATCATGTATTTGGAAATAGCAAATGGGCTCCTCTCGCTGCATTTCTCCTTTCCGCATTTGGTTTTGCCATAAACATCTATGCATGTTTCTTGGAAAGAAGAAAAAGAAGCAACGTCAGAGCAATCAGATCACAATCTGATCGACAGCTTGAGATAGTAGATATCGTGTTCTCTGCACTTCAGTTTATTGCTATATCGATCCATTTTATTCTGATGATATCAGATGTGAAGTCCAATTATAATGCATCTGTTCTTTTTCTGTTGGCCTTTGCTGTAACTGACTGTCGTCGTCGTTTTTAGAACCGGAGAAAATGTTGAGAATACTTCACTTGAAAAAGGGTTGGAGAAAAGGACAGCTTCTTTTGGTTCCAATGTTGTTGGAACTGCTTCTGTGAGAATCAGGCAGCTGTCTCCAGAGCTTAAGCGGTTGGCTTCATTTTCGAAGAGGCCTAATCCGCCTGCTCTGTTTGATAGCACCGAGTCTGCTGCAGCTCATGCCTTGGAAGGGTCTCAAGTTTGAATCATCAATCACGAACCTGTCAGAAATTTCTTGTAATCTGCCGATGTATGTCTTCACACAGCCCTTTTGGGAGCTTGAAAACAGACATTGCAATAAGTTGGAATAGCCTGCACAACTGCCTTCAGCAGAATCTCCTTGCCTCCCAGTGAAAAGAGCTGTGATTGCCAACCTTTAATTTTATTAAGCACCCTTTCTTCCCCACCATAGATGGAAGACCAAGATATTTCTCATGGTGAGAAGCTACATTCAATTGAAAAAGAGCCTTGATATCCTCTTTGATGCGATTCTGTACTCTGGGGCTAAAAATCATGGAGGATTTGTCAAGGTTAAACGACTGTCCTGAAGCTTTCGTGTGCTTGTCAGGGATTGCCTTTAAAACATGCATTCATCAGGAGAAGCTCGATATTAAACTATCATATGTTAAAAAAATAAATGAGTAATAGTTACATGATTGTAGTCGAAACCCACTCCATGAATTAATCTTCTTTCTGCAGCTTCATATGGTAAACTAGACAAGACATCAGCATAAATAAAAAATAAATAAGGGGAGAGGGGGCATCCCCGTCGCACGCCTCTCTGTGGACGAATAATGCCTCTGACTGTACCATTAGTTAGAAGTGAGAAAAATGATGAAGAATTGCACCGCATGATTAAGGCTACCCATTTACAAGAGAAACCCATCTTCACCATAGCTTTTGCGAGAAAAGATACTGATACAATTGTACTTCGAGAGGTATTTGGCAGCAACCTTTTTTCAAGTTTTCCGTTCAATGAAACAGATTTAACCAAATATCACATCATTAGCATTTTTTTTATATGCTCGTATGGAGAGAATGATTTTAGAATTTTTTATTTTTATTTTTTATATTACATACATACACTTGATATATGTATGATACGTGTGTGTATTCAGTTTGGTAATGGAGCTCCACAGTTGTAAAGAACATAAAGTGGTTTTGTGTTGTTTGATTATAAAAATATTATTACTCTCATTAGGATTGTGAATTGTTTATTTTTAAAATTGTTCTTTTTATTTTTAAAATTTTCAATTTACTCTATTTTTATTTAAAAGACTAAAGAAAGGCTCATCAATCCAAGAACATATCTAATCAACTCGTTCGTCTTTAGTCTTTAGTCTTTTCTTCATTGATTCTTGGTCTTTTTTAATTGCGTTTACTCCCAATCAAGTGGGCACGAAGGAAAAAACGCAGAACTTTCCTTGAACATAACACACAACTTCACTCTTGTTTTAATTGCAGCTGGAAGCCATTTTCCTCTGATAATTTCTTTAAATTCAATATTTTTGCTACACAATAAGGGCTTATAGTGATACGAATGGACTTTGAAAGAAGGAGATTACCTCGCCACTTAAGAAGCCCGGTAAATAATTTTCATTCTCAACGGTGTCTGAATGTCGGACACCTATAATTTCTTTGTTGATGGTGTTATTAATTACTTGAGTTGTACTGCATTTTGTCATCGGCTAAATAGGTACAGTTAATACGCGAAGAAAACTTAAAATTAGATAGCAAACGTAGCTAGACTCATTTGCTATTGTAGTCTATACTGTGGGGTTTTTTTTTTTCAATTTGGGTTAATTTTTTTATATCACAGGTCGGTGAGTTGGCGGTATGTAAAAATTGGAAACGCGGACTTGCTGTCTTGTTCCTTGTATTGGAGGCTGTATCAGTTGTGCTGGATCATGTATTTGGAAATAGCAAGTGGGCTCCTCTCGCTGCATTTCTCTTGTCCGCATTTGGTTTTGCTATAACTATCTATGCGTGTTTCTTGGGAAGAAGAAGAAGAAGAAGAAGAAGAAGCACCATCGGAGTAATCAGATCACAATCTGATCGGCAGCTTGAGATAGTAGATATCGTGTTCTCTGCACTTCAGTTTATTGCTACATTGATCCATTTTATTCTGATGATATCAGATGTGAAGTCCAATTATAATGCATCTGTTCTTTTACCATTGGCCTTTGCTATAATTGCTGTCATCTTCGTTTTTAGAACGGAAGAAATAATTGAGAATTCTTTCCTTGAAAAAGGGTTAGAGACAGGACAGTTTCGTTTTCCAATGTTGTTGGAACTGGAATCAGGCAGATGTTTCAAGAGCTTAAGCGGGTGTGTCAAATTCATTAGCGAGACTGATGGTGGCGCTGGTTGGGCTAATGTTGAGAAGCGATACGATGAAATTACGGCATCAACTAATGGGGTCTTGCCTCGTGCTCGCTTTGGCAAATGCATAGGCATGTACACACACACACACACACACACACTTATATAAATAGCATGATGCAACATTAAATGTTGTGTATGATTTGTTTGTTTGTTTGCTGTTAATAATTTTATTTGTGTGTTAATGTTATGGCAGGAATGGACAAGGACTGGAAGGAATTTTCTGTTAACTTGTTTGATGCTTTAACTCGAAGACACAACATTCATGGGGATACAATCACTAGGGATCAGTTAAGAGAGTTTTGGGATGAGATCAATAATCAGAGTTTTCATTCCAGGCTTCAAATTTTCTTTGACATGTAATGATTAATTCTTCTTTAATTTAAAAGGAAAAATTATAATTTTTTTTTTTCCATTTTTTGGCATGTTCATTGCAAGTCATTCATCATTTTTGTTGTTTGTGTGGTGAAAAAATTATTGCAGAGTTGGTAAAAATGGAGTTGACAGAATCACGGAAGATGAGTTCACAGAGGTATGGGATGTTGAATAATTCCAAAAGATGCACTAAATTCAGTACTAATTAAGGTTGAATCATCAATCATGTGCTTGTCAGAATTTTCTTTTAGTTATTTTAATCATCAATTGTTATATATATCTACAGATTATCTGCCTCAGTGCATCTGCAGACAAATTCTTAAATACCCAAAAGAAAGCAGAGGAATTTGCTACTGGGATTATGGAAAAATTGGATCCTGACTATCTCGGATACATCACGGTAAATAAAATTTTTTAAAAAAAATTATTTTAAAAAAATCCGAAGAGTTAAGCATATATCTTACAATTATATTGTTCAAAATTTGATCAGATAGACGATCTGGAAGCGCTTCTCGGCTTTGCCTCATACCCGGTATAACTACCATTACTTTGTTACAAGCACCGGCGCAATCTTGAGGCGGTGACGGATACTACCTGGCTTTATGGTTTGTCTACTTAAGAATATAGTTTTTACTTAAGTATGTCCCTAAAGTAATATCCTCTATAGCTAACTTACCCTTGCATTGGGATCTTTAAATTCAAAATTGAAAAAGAAGTAATTTCAAATTAATGGGACACAGCTGAAACAGAAAATAACTTGATCATCATTCAAATGACACGATCCCAATGATGATCAAGTTTATATGGCACGTTCATACCCGTTAACAGAAAATAGCTTGAGACTGCAGTCAGTTATCGCGATGATTGATCTACCGGCAATATTCACATGATTTCTAGAAACTAATGGAGAAATCTTTATCCAATTTCAGTTCTCAGGCGAGCAATTTGACTGCTTACTGAAAGCTTCAGCAAAACAAACACTACAATTGTTCCTACACAAGTATGTTTGATCTGGCTCCTGTATAAAAGCACGAGTTGGATTTTACGGATTTTACAGCAAGGAAATAGCAGGCAGCTCACACAGTGAAGATCAAAAGAAAATTTGTTTATAAAATTCCTCTAATGGAGATGGACAAACTTTTCACCTTATTGTACCATGTATGAAAAAATAATTGTACCCTCTCCTGCGAACAAAATTCTACAATAAAAAACAAGAATAAAAAATAAGACAAAACTTAAGCCAAGTTTCCACTGCAAAGTTTGGGACTGTTTCTCACTCTATGCGAGAATGATCTCGCCTATAAATTAAACTCATCTTAGGCCTATATCTCATCTCATGCTGGGCCATTAGTTGATTTTTTTTTTCTCATTTTTCTTTCTATTACCACTTCTGGTACAATTATATGATCATGTTCCTCGTCGGCCTCCAGCAGCCTTTCTAACAGCAGAAGGTAATGGGTCCTCATCATCAGACTGAATATCTCCGTACTGCCACATCCCAATCCTAGCAGTCTTAGCTTCTTCCTGGAATTTTTCAAGATTCTCAAGGGCAGCCTGTCTGTCTCTGGATCCCCATCTCTTTCTCCTCTCTACCCTTGCAAGCCCTTCCTGAAAAATACATGAGGCGTAACTTACACAAACAAGCCAGCTTTATTTAGATTCATTTGCTCATTTTCCTAGAGAACAGTGGCAAGTTTCACATCCTAGAATAATTTTTCAAATGCACGTGCTCGTGTTCCTTAAATCAAAAAGCCTATTTTATCAGAAATACCAAGTAAATCAAGGATTAGTAATCAAACCTGAACCATAAGAGTATTTATGCTAATCTCAGCATCCACAGCAACCAGAGTTACATGAAGAAGTGTCCCAGTTCCCTGTCCCTTGAGTTTTCCTCCAGAAGAATCCCTTTCTTCCACTAAGGCCCTAAATTCATTTGAACTGTTATACGTATGTTCATTCAAGAACTCAGCTGCTTCAGGACCATACTCATCTTCCAAGGCAGGAATCTTGATGTAGGCAAGGCTGCATAGCTGAGCAAGAGGTGGTGTCAACGATAATGATGGATCAATAGGCCTCAGCTTATTGTATGGAACCAACTCTTGATTTCCATAATCAATATAGAATACTTCAAATTTGTCGTTTACAGATTCCACCTTCTCCCGAGGTGCATTGACAATCTAAACATAACGGATCAGAGAGTAAGCAAAACAACACAGGAATCCAAACCAAGTTAAAATCTTGAATTTACTGAAGCAAGGAAGATGACAGAAGGCAATTGTCCTAATGCATGCAATAACAGAAAACACATTAGCATTGCATTGGTAACAATGGTTTTTAGTTTTTTTAAAATTCTTATAATACCAACTACAGACAGAACTCAACAACCAGAATTTGAGTAACAGAGAAAATAAATTGCCAAACTTTTGAGGGTCTTGATGTATCCATATCCAGAATTTAACATATCAAGCAACCATGACCAGAAATTTGCAGACGCTTAAGCCCCTAAATAGTAAATTGTTTTGCTTCTAAGTGAAAAGAAAAATATTAGAGCACTTATTTTGATTTAAATATGCTTCCTAATATGAGAGGGAAAAAAAGAAAAAGGCATTCTTTGCCACATTATCTGATCATGTTTTTGGTTCACTCTCATACGCTTTCTAACTCCCCACTCGTACTTCCTACACCCACACATACATTCACTGAGATTTGCTTAAGATGATTATAAGCAGAAAGTCCTAAGCTTGTATAATCAGCAGGGAGTGCTATGATATCTAAGTTTTTGCTGTAGCAAATTGTAAGGGAGGTAAGAGTTCACTGACCATAGCTCGATTCCAGGAATTATCTGCACTAAATTGAGCAAGAACAATTTCGCCCTTCTTAGGGTTAAAAGCACCAATTACAGGAGCTTCTTGGAGATTCAGAGAAGCAAGTTGTTGCTGAACTGAGGCAACTTTCTGATCACCAACTTGCTGAACATAAAATTTTCCACCTCCCAAAATTTCTGTAACCACCACCTGAAAATAGAGGTAAGCAGGAAATCATTTACTATTTAGAACACAAGAAGAGGACAATACATGATGCAATAGTATCAAAATCACCTTTAGCACTTCTTTCTGTTTGCCTTCTACAGCTGCACCATTGGACACTTCCTCTCCTTCAACATAATTCTCCCATATCTGCAATAATATTTCAATTAGAAGAATCAACATAAGAATGAAAGCAGAAAAAAAGACTTACACTTTGATTCTTACCTTCAGTTTCTGTGATTTAGCAGATTTTTCAGCCTGTTCAAGAAGATGACTGTCTGGGATCCTGTCACTGCCAAAAGATGTTTGTAGCTTTGCCAGGCCAGCTTCAAGAAGAATCACTGCCACGTTGGTCCTTGACTCCCATAAAGATCCCAAGAAAGTGCCGGTTCTATCAACTGTTTCCACTTCAATCTGTATAGAAACAAATAAATATAGATTAAACTAAGTATGGAGAGCAACCGAGAATATTTAAAGAAGTGAAGTACAAGAAGTGAAGTACCTCAACATCTCTCTGCAAAATCTTTTGTCTCATTAGTAAAAGCGCTTCATTTGAATAGTGCTCGTTACGACCGGGACATCGGACACCAGAGAATGAAAAGGCAATGCTACATGTTTCCTTGGGAATCAACACCTTAAAGCGGTGGCCACTGAGGACATATTCAACAACTGCAGGAATTCTCCTACTCCGTTGAAGGAATGGCAAAAAATCTCTAGCTTTCTTGACAGGTGCCTGTAAAAGACATTCAATTGAATAAATGATAAAAAAGTCACTTGGTTTTGCGATTCATTGAATGAGAAATATTTTAGTTGATCCTAACCATAGTCAGGTCTTGTATGTGCATGACTGGGGGTTCCTTCGAAGAGTAACACCCTTTCTTCCCAGCCTTGGCACGTGCTTCAGCCGCAAGAAGGGCATCATAATAATTTGATCTTTCCTCAAAATCTCGATGGTTAATCACATTGCCAAGGCCACGTGAGACTACCAGCTCAGCCACATTCACTCCAGCAGGCTGGCCAGCAGCATTAGATTGGGCCACTGCCGATGCGTCATCACCCTCACCCTTAATGGGAGACAGGAGGAAGATTGATCCAAAATCAATTATTCTTGTTTCTGTAGCCCCCACAGACTCTTCCCCAGCTGGCCCTTTAGCTGCAGCTTGCCCTTTGGTCCCAGCAGGCCCTTTAGTCCCAGCAGGCCCTTTAGCCCCAGCTGCCACTGGTGCTACTTCCACAACAACCTTCCTGGAATATTCCATTTGAACATTCACCTAAAACAAAATACATAATAAAAGATTATTTATAATTTCTATCATCATTCAAATTATGTTCAAATGAATAATAATCCTTTCTTTTCCCAAGGAGAAAAATAATATATTTGAATCAAATGTAAGGAGAAAACAAGGACAAATTGCCCGTTAACCTTAAAGAAAAGTAAAATAAAGAAACTTCAAATTCATTCCAATGAATATTTGTACATACTTGCCGGCCAATGAGCCGTGTTCTCAGAAACTCCCTTGCTTCCCTAGCATAGGCAGCTGGCTTTTCATCTTTACGAGGATTACCAATTTTGGGACACCTAATACTAGAAAGATTTACTCGTCTCTCTGCCAATGCATTGCCATATGGGATAGAATCATCAGCCACAATAATGCAGTCACCACTAACAACCTCCACAACCTGAGAAATGAGTACAGGTAAATTTATAACCTATAATATAAAACACAAAATACTACTAACAAAGGGATTGTCTGAAACATATATTACCTTGCCTGTAAAATTCTGGTCGTGAATAGCCTTCGAATTTGATTGTGGTGGTACATAGTTTGTCCACATCCTCAACCGGGTTTTCTTGGCTTGAAGGTCAGCGGCCTTTAGCCGTCGTTTAGCATCTTCTTCCATCATATTTGCACTCCATTCAATATATTTTGCTAAGCCCTAAAGGAAAGACAGAGAGTCATATCAAATAAACTAAACCCATCATAGATAGTAGTATATTACCAAGCATATAATGCTACTAAGTAACATTTACAATAAAGCAAAGCAGCGGCAGAAACGAATTGTGTGTTTCAGGGTATTAGAAGAAATTTTACTTAACTAAGAAAAGGCACCATTACACAATTTAAAAGAATAAACAAATATTATTAAATCAAGGCACATCGCATGTTCAAAGCCACAAAGGAGTAGAAACAAGGGAATTTTGATATTTCCTGAACTGTCCAATAAAAATTAAACAGTAGAATTCAACATATTGGCTAGGCCCCAAGGAAAGACAGAGTCCTATCAAATAAGCTAAACGTATCAGGGATTGTACCAAGCATATAATATTATTACATAACAATTACAATAAAGTACAGGCAGTGGCTGAACGGACTTGCATGTTTGAGAACCAATTGAAGAAATTTTACATTAACTTAAAAAAAGCACCACTACCAACTTTACAGAATAAACAAATAATATTAATTCAAGCCACATAGCATGTTCAGAGCCAAAAAGTATAGAAACAGGAGAACTTAACATTTCCTCAACTATCCCATTTCAACAAAATACAATACATACCACTGGCAGTAAACAATGAAATAGCTGGGCATAAATTGACAAAGTAGACAAATGGCAGACCTTGCCTACTTCTAAATATTTTCATTTTCAAAGTTGTCTATTTTGTCAACACACATATTAGATTCATTTTCAATATTTTCTACGTGAATTGGTGCACTTTTAAAGTGTCAACATTTACTCACTTTTCATCATAGCTCCACATAATGGAGCATCTATGAGATGTCATGAACAAGAAAACACTCTAAAAATACCACCATGGAAGCTAGCATCAAACATTACAATCCTCAATTCAGCTACAGTATAAAGTTTTGCAAATATATACACGCACAACATCAGAGTATGATAAGATAAGAGTTTATGCACATACATTTTCCACAAGCTCCATTGCTAGGTCCTTTGCTGTTTCCCCATCAGGATAAAACACTGACCCAATCAAATTTTTGAATTTGTCAACGCCTTCCAGGACAATACGGACCTACCAAAGAATCAATTATGAATTTAGGCCATCTAAACAATGTGGATATAAAGAAGGCAACTTTATTAGAAATGCACATACCTCTCTATTCAAAACACGCATTTCTGTAAAATATTTGGCATCTAATGCAAATGGTTCATCAGTGGATTGTTGTCCAGCTGAGGCTGTTGAGGCTGCAAGTCTCTGAGCAGAATTCAGAGGAGCTACTGCTTCAGCTGCTGAAACATCTCCATTGGTCTCCTCAGTATCTGTGTCGACAATAGCTGCAGGCCTCCTAGCCACAGCTGGAGCCTTAATTGAAACAGGAAAAATGAGAAATATAGACATCAAGCAGTACTGGTCTTGGAAGGCATAAAAAAAAAAGTTAAATAAAAAATTTACATGCAAACAATCAAGGGGCATCATGTTTACCTGGATTCCAGCAACAAAAACTTGGACAAACTGAAACTCTGGAAGCAGGTATACACGGAGAGTGCTGCCATCTCGAACCTGCTCAACAATACCTTGCATAGGTCTTCCCTTGTTTGCATCTAACAGAGCCATAGCATTGAAGTTACTAGAATCACCAATGGCAGATGGTGGTAGGTTCCTAATGGAAGCCTCAGCAGCACCTGGTACCTATGATCAAGAAATGACGACAGCTGATCATTTATGCATTAATTTAGGCAACAATTTTATTGCTAAGCCAGTCATTTTTCACTAAAAGGTAGACTGCTCACAATGCACAAGCCCAATCACATTAGACTCAAACTTGATGAAAGCCAAAATGCAACATCATTAATACAAATGATGGCCGGATTGGTACTCTAGAATCCTTGATCCTAGTTAAGCTATAGAAACTTCTTTTATTTCCAGGGTTCTTAGGAAAATTCTTTCATCATGCGTGCACCTAACTAAGACATTTTCGTGGTGATACTAATTGTTTCAGTATGTGCAAGAAAAAAAGAGACTAATAAACTTAGATCAAACAAGGATTAGGACTCTGACAAAAGTGATCATTTAAACTACTTCTTTAATGGAAAGTAAATCCAATAAGATAACTTTAAACATATAACATTATGTCCTCTACAAGATAATTATACATGAGATTTGATCCATTCATTTAATGTTGTTAAAAAAATTATGAAAAAGTAATTGACGGAAAAAATACTATTTAATTACCAAGAGCGAAAGAAACCATTTTTAAAATTTTATAGAAACAATAATTCTCAAAAACTTCAGCATTAACATGCAACTGAAAATATTGCACATCAAAATACGTTTAATGTCATAATGTGGTGTCTTGTAAAGTTTTTAAAGAAATTTAGGCTTTGAACATTTCATTCTTAATGCAATACTCCAGCATTGCCAAATATTTCTTATTAAATATAATTTATTTAGCACTTTTTTTTTTTAATTTCAAATATCATCTATTTCAGCAAAAGCAAATATAAATGAGGTTCTGAGTTCATACATCTTTTAGTTTCTTCAAAATAAATTCAATTGCCACTAGATCTCAACTTTTTATACCCAAGGAACATAACAAAAAAAATTAGATTTTACAATGGAATGCATTGCAGGAAGGGTTAAAAAGAACCTTGCTCCAGCGGCCAAGACCTTGTAGCTTTGCTTGCTCTTCGAGACGTAGCAGTTCTGCAAGGAAAGGACTTGCTTCCCCCTTCTGGGAACCCTGCTCCTTAACCTGCATATATCACGTTCAGCTAATAAATACTGAGGACCAAAACACAAGTCCAAACTCTCAAATCTGGGAATGGAAGGACGAACCTTTGCCCAGCCTTCTGAGACAACCAGCATTGCTACATTTTTGTCACCAAGGATGACCGTGCCAAATTCTCGGCCTATGTTGGGTACAGCATAATCTACTCGGAATGTGACCTCCTGCATTTGATACACTCACAAAAATTGATCTAGAGAGAAGAAAAACTAATGAAACTAACTGACAATGATAGTAGAAAATAAGAACCTTTCCTATGCAGAGCTTCCTCAGAAATTCTCTGCTGTCCCATGCAAATGGCTCATCTAAACCACCTCTGCGGGCCTACGAATAAGACAAATTATCACAAAAAGGTTCTCTTAGTGTGGAAACTGAAAAATTCACGGAGTAAAAATATTGTAATCCAAATATTTCAGAAAGATGCTACAAATTTGTAATACAACCAGAGTTTTTTTTGTTATTATTATGTACTCCCATTTTTAACTTTTTTATGTATAACATTTGACAGCAAGAAGGAGTAGCAAGGTCAACAGTAATAGTAGAAAACCCAGAACTGTTTATAACAAGATGTTGAGAGGCCGCGAATACAAATAATTATATAATAGATTCTCACAAACCTATAAAATTTCTCCACTGACATTTAACTTTAAGAAAGATTTCAGGTAATAAATTAGAGAATGTAGAATAGCACTCTAACCACATACAACATTGCGGATAGAGAATGATTACCAGCCGAGGTGTAATAATAGATGATAAAGTGAGAGTTTTTTCCCGTGGAGGTCCAGGATTCGGGTTGGACAAGGCTGTTATCACCAAGCTGTCACCGGATGGAACAGCTTTCACTCTTGCTCTGTACCATCCTCCCCCGGCTGCCGCTGGCGTTGCCATCTGAACAGTAAAGATCTAAACGAATTAATCTCTAATCCATACGTTTTTTTTTCATTAACAATATTCTGTGTATCAAATCAGCATCAGTTAAAGAAATAACTGAAAGAGAATATAACAAATAACAAATTTAAATAAGAATGAAAATTAATAAGAGAAAACGCACACGAAGAACAAATTCATATCAGATCCGTAGCATTGAAATCATCGAAAGTCCAAAAACGCATTCAATTATTATTAAAACGACACGCAAAAACAGAATACATGAGATTGATCTTATCAGTCACTAATAAACAGCTCGATCTATCAATCGATCAAGCAAATAAACAATAAAGCATCGTCGTTTCAAAACAAAAAAATAACAGAAGGAATTTCAAAACGAGCGCGAATTGCATGCAAGTCTGTTACACGCACATTCATCATCACAACATTAAATCAAAACAAACAAAATCTCGAAAAAACAATCAAAACCTGATCTGCGTCAAACAAAAGGAACACTAAACCAAAAAAATGAAAAATAAAAGTCACAATTCGTTACGTTACCTGGATCAGATAAAACGGTACGTATTGGATCTAAAGAGAGAGAGCAGAATAATGATAAAATGTAAATGAAAAAATGGAGTATTGAGAAAATATAAAAGAGAGACGAGAGACGGATTTATAGGGGAACGGGACGGCGGATCATAGAGAGAGGAGACAATGCGCTAAACATGGGCATATAAACAAGAGAGCAATAGTGGCTGAGATGAATGTACCCTCCTTGTTTGAGGTAATTACGGGAATACCACAGAGATGCAAATTCTATTTTTTTTTTTGGCAGAATTTCAATAGTATGTCTATCTATTTCTCTGTTTTGTCTATATCCAAATTCCAAAAATGAAAAAATTGTAAAAAATTAAAAAAAAAATTATTTTTTCCCAAAGAATAATGGTGATGATACGGACGCGAAAACCGGCCTGATTAATGACGTCATTTTGATAATTACCAAATTTTCCTATTTGTGAAATCAATATGTGCGGGCCAATTAATTTGTCTGGGTGCTAAATGTGAAGCCTAACTAGTAATTATTCTCTAATCTTGGATAGCGTGCTCTTAACGACCAATTACCGTCGGTCTAAATTTTATTTAATTTAAATAAAATGTATTAATATTTTGCTACAATAGTTTAATTTATTCAATATCTTACTTTATTCTTTTTTTTTAACATGTATCTTATTTTATTCTTAAAGTAAATGAATATCCATGCTGATTGTAATATTTACCAAATGGATTATAACGTACGTTATTTCATTAGCTTTCGTTTGAAATGAATTTCATTATTTTAGTAACATAGCAATTTGTAATTTAAAAAATAGTTTTCTGTTATAGAGGCGTTATGGGATTACAAAAAGAAATTTCAGATTAATCCACTTTCCTATCTCCTTTTTTTTGGGTCAAAAACAAGTTAGCTTTATTAAATATTAGACGAGTTGATTAGTTCTTTTTTTTTAAATAATTTAGTTTTACAACTAAAGTTATTTATTGTTAAATTAAATAAATTTATTATTGTTTAATTCAACTCAAGTCTTATCTATTCTTTAAACTAAATATCATTTTTTGAGTGGTAGCTGTGCCAATTAAAAAATGTACAATCAGAAGATTAGATTTTACGGCCGCGGGTTTGGTACCTAAGGTGGTCCAATGGCGTGACCCTTATTTTATTTAAATCGCAGTTGCTGGTATCTTCTTTTATGCAAATATTTGACTTTCTAGGCAACAACTTTTCGAATAGTCCGATCACAAAGATCTACGGCAAAATAACAAATGGGTATGTCACTTTTACTTTTGTTTCAAATATAGATATAGTTTGTTCGTTTGTATCGACAAGGTCCGTCATTCTCATCCACTGACGCGACGTCACCCTATCAAACTAATTACAAATTTGCAATTTCAGCAGGAGCCAAGTTGATCCATCCGTCGGTGGATGTAGATGATATTATCCAAAACTTTATTCAAAGCAAACTTTTCAACGAGATATTTTCTCTTTCTAAGTGTTGGCGGTGAAAGCGTCTGATGCTGACGCGCTCGCATCTCGAGTGGACGTAGATGATGTAGGTGCGTGGAAGGGAGACTTTAGTGCGGAGATTAGTGCCTGTCAAATGTAGATCAATCCGATAAAAATGGTCAGAAGTGTTAGATCTCAAGTCTCAACCACCACGACAGTCCAGTACAATTCAGTTTTATTTTACCGTTATGTTACCATCTATAGTGAAAAGAGCAAATCAGATTTGGTCACTGAATCATTTTGCTGCTTACCTCTCTTTACCCGTTTTATCTTTTAATAATTTTAGTTTACTCATGTACCATAAAAAGTAAAAATCAGAACAGCTTAAGCAGAATGGAAATGCCTACCTCCAACTAGGTCAAAAAGTATACTTTACCGCTAACTCGTGATCATGGAGACTGAAGACCCGCAGGGGCGGTAATATTCATGTCAAATTTTACTAATAAATGTTGACATTCAAAATTTATAATCGGCTCATTGAATAAAGCGGAGACATGATTTGATTTGTTTAGACATAATTAATAAATGAATTTTATTCAATTTTTTTACATGACACGAGTTATTTATATACGTTAGGAATGAATAGTATGATTAAGAGTCAGATTGAGAATATTACAATTTTAAAAATAATTTATATTAGTTGTACTGTAAAAATAATCAATTGTGAAAAAAATCTGTTAAGTGTTTAGTAAATTTTATTTTTAAAAGTATTGTGAGTTTTGAAAATAATTATAAATGTTTGGTATAAAATTTATTGTTAAACTGCTGGGAGAAAACAAATGACTAAAATGTACGTAATGTAAAATAAAATATACTTATACATATAAAACATGTACATATATTTTTTTATTGTTTATTATAATAATTTTTACTAAAAAATTATAATATATTGATATTATTATTTTTTTATCTTAAAATAATTGATAATCAAATTTATAATATAGTGAAACAAATTAATAATAATTCAACCAACAAACTGATATTAATAAATTCATATTGATGAATTATAATAAAAATTTATTAAAATATTGATTTTGTTTCCACTTTAAATAAGGATAATTTTGATTTTAGGTAATAATTTTAAGGATATTTATAGAATTATATTAAATGATAGAATTGATTCTCAAAATCAGAATATAAAAACTACTATTTCCCTACTTTTCAAAATCAACTGTAGGAGGAGCTGATTTTGACAAAAGTAATTTTGATTTTTGTTACCAAACACCTAAATTAGCTTTTAAATTTTTAAAATCACTTTTAAACCTTCCAAAAGTAATCCCAAACAAGCCCTAAATCTTAAATGTTGTCCTTTTACGTTATATTTTAATTTTAATTTAATACAAGTTAAGCTTTTTTATTTTAGGATTTAAAAAATATAAAGGTAAATATTTAATTTTTAAATGAATTTAAGTGAATCATATCCTACACAGATTGATTCGACACAAAATAAACAATTTGAAAAATCAACAAGCTTAAATCCTTATTTGATACAATTATTGAAGAAGTAACTCATATTCAACTCATTTTATTAGTCATTAATAATAATAATCATTATAATTTGTCAGCCCAAACCATTCATTTTGTGTTGAACTTTGTCGAGTAATCATATTGGAATTCAAATTGCTCTTCACAACATTGGTAGTTGGGATGACCGAAAAGCCTTTTTCTTGGGCTTTATCAAAAAGTCCGGCTTGACCAAAGCCCAACATAAAATTACACGAGCGCGCGCGCGCGCACACACACACATATATATATATATATATAAACACACACATGTAGATTGTTGAATTCATTCCATCAATCTAATTACATGCTTGCAAAGCCCTTTAATTCTATCATTTTGCTTTTTACAATGATCAAAAACTAAATTTAAATAGTTAAAAGATATAAAACATAAACTGAAAACAGAAGAGTGGGGCTATTTGCATGTTTAAAAGTATTGAACACTCTAGTTTTAATAAAATAAATTATTATATAAATATCCCTTACATGAATTAATACTAAAGGTAATCTATTACAAGTTAAGTATAATATTATTATTTTGAATACCCATAAAACACAACAGTTATTCCACATATAAACTTTTTTCTCCTAAATACTAAATCTTTTATTTCTAATATCTTAAACAATAATCAATATTTTAAAAGATTTTAACTATGTGTTTTAAAAATAAAAAACTGTTAAGATAGCCGTTCTTTTGCTTTTGATTTTCAAAAGAAATTAAAAATTGAAAGTATCTTAAACACGAAACTTCTTCATTGTTGTATTAAAGATTTTTTTTAAAACTTAGATTGATTTCATTGTTGTATATACATGCTAAATTTTTTAAAAAATATATTTGGGTGTGCTAAATAGTTTTATTAGTATTTTAAGTAAACAAAGATAATTAATTTAATTGTTTTAGTAAGATTTTTTTAATATTTTAAAGAGTAAAAGTTTCTTCTCTGAAACTAAGGGCTTTACCTTAGCCCCATCCAATTGAAACTATTGCCATCCTTAAGTGGACCGAACTATATATAGTAATTGGAGTTTATTTTAATTTAAAAATTTGACTTTAGACTGCCAAAGATAATCTGAATTCAATGCAATTTACTGTTATATAATCATGTATTGACGAATACGAGAAATTTTAGGAATATATATATATATAGACACACGCACACATGCATTCTCCTGTTACATTCTTGATGTATACCTTTCACCAACCCAATAAAAATAATACATGCTCTCGATATGAAAAAAATTCCAACAAATGAGAAAGTAAACATGAAGACCACTAAAAACTTTCCATATGATACAAAATAAATAGACCATTTAAAATGATGCCAAATTAAAGGGATACACAGTCAAGAAGACAGCCTGAAAGAGAGAATTATCTTGACTCAAAAAGGTTTTAACATATCTCAATGAATGAATGATATTTACCATCTTTAATAGAGGAAAATTAATAATCATTAAATGTTTTGAAACCAGACCAGATAATTGCATTTCATTGTTTCCATCTCAGTATTTATCATTTCCAATAATGAGTGGTCTCTTTTCCTAATTCGATTTAGACCACAATTTCATTGACAAAATCAGTATTACACATGTTTGCTTTTCTTTGCAACCCAGATAACCAAATAACAACTCGTTACCTTTTCCCAAAATGGCACCGTGGAATTGATTGCGGAATCTTTTGCTGCCCACTTTTAGATAATATGGTATATGGATAACAGAGGATTGAAGTACTCTTTTTCGGTCTAATCTTGAACCATCCACAATTTGGGCATTTGCAGAATCAATAATTGACTTTCTACCTTTCTGCCAAAAGTGCTTTTCCTTTTGCCCAAAAACCCTCATGAATTAATTTTCAAGTGCTCTAAGCTTTATCCAATTCATTATCCATGACCCCAGACTCACTTCAGAGGCTTTCTGCTAATCGCTAAAGGCATCATAATTCTACTTCGCCATTCCTGTTTTCATTTTTTGGTCCCATACACTATTTTTTTCCTCCTTTATATGAGCGACAAGCACATAGCTTTTATGAACAACATAACACTTGATTAAGTCCTCACAGTAATTGTACATGAAAAACATTGACTTTTAAGAAACATAAATTTCAATCCCACTGGCACTCTTATCATTAGTTTATGTCATTTAAAACAACTTATCACTGCCCTTCACATAATCATGTTTCATACATATATGTAGATACTATCCTTAGAACATAATACTTTTACACTATTCATACCGTATGAAAAAAAATAATCTGATGCACTTCTCAATAATGGTGCTGAAGGATGCATACACATTGGAACTCTAGATAGGAAACCTTCAAAGATGTAATATTCTGGGAGGGATGGTAACTGTAGGTGGATCTGGGATGATGTCATTTGGCCCCAGGTTATCGATAGGTGGGCGTTGCTTGTGGTGATCTGTGACTGACTGATATGCTATTGCTAACGCCAAAGCCTGCATGTGGGAAAAGGGGAAAAAGAACAAAATCAATTTACTCCTCATACAGAATGCCTCAGGATCGCTGAAGCAACTTCAGAGATTCTTTTATATGACACACTAGATAGCAAAAAAAAAAAAAAAGATTTGGGAATAAAATGCTCAAAATTGAGAGAATAAGAAGATAGTAAATACAAAGGTTGAGGTTGGTATGGAGCTTACAATGTGATCATGTTTAGGAGGAGCATAAATGCCAGTAGTAATGGTGGTTCTTCTTCGAGATCCACTTGGAGGTGGATTAGATATATTTTTGAAACCGGCTGGAACAACAATTACTGGTAAACCAACCAGATTTCCCAAGCAAACCTTCTCCCAATCAGTCACATTTCCAATGAAGGCATCAACAGTGAAACTTTCTTTCACTTCCCTAATTAATTTCCCTCGTGCTCTCTGTGCCTGTGAGAAGTGATAAAAAAATTCTTAATATTTAATACATTTCAGAAAGTAAGATCGTATATGTTTCTTCTCAGTTATCTAATTAATCACTTTTTCTGAAGGAATCATCAAATTGGCCATTCCTGATTGAGAAACCTTACTTCAGCGTCTAAATTGCCACTCATGCTCTTCAATACAATTGATGATGAATCACATATTGACTACAAATCGTTGTAACCTCTATGAAGCAGTTCTGCGGTTGAGAATATAATGATTCACAGGTCTGTTAGGTAGCAATGTGAACCAGGAACTAATACATGGACTTAACCCAAAAGGTCATGAACTAGATATTTGCATGAAATATAGTGGCTTGAATCATGAGAAATGATCTAAGTGGGTAGTTTATTTTTCATTAATCATGGAAATCATCTAGTTTTTCCCTTTTTTTTTTGCCATTTCATTTTCCGGAATATTTGATGCAGACTGTGTAGACAAACTAACCTGTATATAATCTACTGCAGTAATTATGCGGGAACGGCGTAATTCGACAGGCCATTGATCCTGAGCTTCATAAGCATCATCCTTCCCAGAGCGTTGCCACTCATCAAAGTGAGCCAACATGTCGACATCCATTGTGAAGTTTAGGATTCCTTGAACAGAGTCAACTGTGTAATTTAGCTTATAAGGAACCATTTTAATGCCCTTTTCTGCCAGAACTTGAACAACCTAGCATTTTCATCCGCAAAATGTTGAAGTTTTAGGAAAAACTAAATCTAAATTAGTCTAGCAGGTGAACAAAGTCAATTCAATCCAACAAAATTTACAATGCCAATGACCTGAACATATTTGGCACCAGATGGGAGATTATTAATTTACAGTCAGTTAGTTAAACAATTTTCTAGCTTCGAGTACTAACGTGTCTTGAGGGCAAGACCTGATAATATGGTGAACAAGTAAGCATTATACCATCATGACCATATGAGGGTTGGTAGTTAGTTAACGCTTAATATAAAATAAAGAAATAGCCCCTCTAACCTCCATCTCAGCATCCTCAAGATAGCCAACTGTAAGTTTTGTAATGTCAACTGAGAATGGATCAGCAAATGGAAAGTCTCTTGATGAGAGATCATCTGGATCCTTTCCTCGAATAGCATCCAAAACAATTGTGCAATCAGCAGCACTTCTACAGAATGGTCCGAGCTTATCCTGTCAAACACAGGGGTTTAGATTGAAACCACACTGGACCAACCAAAAGAAAAGGGTGGGAGAAAAAGGGAAAATGACCAAAAGAAAAGATTTTGGGATATACAAGGCTTTCTGATATACTCATCACACCAGTTCGACCAACAGTTCCAAAAGTTGGGCGCAACGCTGTCACACCACATCGAGCTCCGGGGTAGGTCATGGAACCAGCTGTTTCTGAACCGATTGCAAATGGCACCATACCTGTTTAAAGAATATACTTTCTTATTTCTAGTAGTTCAAGACTTGGCAGCAACTAAATATGGTCTACATTTGCTAAATCAAAGATGACAAGCAAAGAAACAGACAGAAGGAAAAGCAAATATTTAACAATATAAAACAGAAGAATACCTGCGGAGGTGCAGGCAGCAGGACCAGCCGATGAACCTGTTGAGAATTCCTCAATATTCCATGGATTCCTTGTCCTACCACCAAACCAGATATCATCATATGCCAGAGATCCAGAAACAAGCTTTGCAACAAGAACTGCCCCAGCAGATTTCAACCTGTAACAAAGGGAGTCAAAAAATCAGGTAGCTAAATAGAATGTATCCTCTTCCTACATTGAGTAATACAGTTTCAGATATGTCCAATACCTCTTGTAAACCCAGGCTTTGGTGTTGAGAACTTGATTTTTGAAAGTTGTCGAACCCCAAGTAGTCTTGTATTGAGGTACTGCAATTATATCCTTCAACCCATAAGGTATCCCATGGAGAGGTCCTATAAACAATTCATTATGAAATCAAATATTAATTAAAAAATGAGTAAATATGCAAAAGAGAACTGCATCCAGATTTTAGTAAACATTTCAGAAAATCAGAATCTGACTGTAAAGCTCCCCCAACAATGAAATGAACCTTTGCACATCATATTAAAGACAAACTACTCGATCCTTTTCATTTAGCACTCGATCAAAACTTAATGCCAATCCATCTGTAAGATCTAATTAACAGGTTGTCAATCCTTAATAGTTGGGAACTGTCAAAAACTTACCTTGATAAACTATTCAGATAAGGCAATTTCTAAAAGTCACTGAGTTTCAAAAGGTTAACATCTTAACAATCGGTTGCTTTTGTTGGGTTAAGGTGATGGTTCTGAAAAATAATATTTGTGAGGCACCGTACCTCCACTCTGAAACCTCTCCCTGCTTGTATCAAATTGATGGTAAACTAACAAGAATGAGAATATTCCTATTAATTTTGGATTATCATGATAGTTAGATACAAGACATACCCAAATATTTTCCTTGAGCAAGCAATTCATCAGCTTCTTTTGCTTGCTGATAAGCTAATTCATCAGTATAAGTAACCACAGCTTCAAGAGCAGGATTGTACCTGATTTTGTTCCGACACACACCAATAGTATTAGAAAAGCAAACTTAAATATCAGATAGCTAAAGATGTTGATTAGTGCATTTTCCATTCTGTTACCTCTTTAATCTCTTCAGAAATATTCTAGTAAGCCCCTCAGATGTAATTTGTTTTGTCCTAATAAGTGCCCCTAATTCAAGAACCTGATGAAAGACTCCACAAGTTGACATGCACAAGAACGGAAACAAAGAAATAAATCATAGACTGAAACTCTGTCAATCACTATTAGACCCTAAACTGACTTACACTCATGAAGGCAATGTCTTCTTCGTTCTCCGGCTTTTGAATGTCAGAGATTGAAGGATAATTAAATATTTTGCTTGCTTCTTGTTCCTGTTCAGTACCCCAATCCGGATTAAAAGTCAAAACAGATGGGTTATGCAAACCTCCATTCTCGGAAGCAATTAGTTTCCTATTGGCTCTGATTATAGGTAAATTGAACTCTGTTGCACCTTTTGCAATCTCCAACACCTAAACCAAAAAATGTTTAATCAACTATTGTTATTATGGGAAAAAAAGAGAATCAAAAGTAGGCCAAGTGAAATCTAATTGTACAATGTATTTACGAAATCACCTTTCTTTCATTGAAGAAGTTGGAATCAAGCAATTCAAAAGTACATTTAAGCTGCGAAGCGTGCATTGCTTTTTCTGAACATTCACTACTATTTTTAATGTCCTGATCAAAGAACGTGACAAAATAAGTATAAAACATGGAATCCAAGGACAAAAATTCAAATGAATTCCCCCTGCTGCACATTAGCTTTTGATAAGTGTTACCTGGACTTCATATTACCGGAATGAATCAAAACTTTTTGAGACAACATTTCCCAGAATTTTCTAAAAGCTCTCACCTGCCGTTCAAGTGTTAGGGTACAAAATTCGATTTTCTTCAAACAAGTCTTAGTTGCAAGCAAAAGGGAAGCCAAGCTTAAAATGTTTCTATTAGTAACTACCTGTTACAAAATTTTACTCCTAATGCTAAATGTTTCTAAGTTCTCATGGCGATTGCGAAAATTCAACCAATGTCATTCTATAATTACAAAATGGGCTAAAAGGTATGGGCAAAAGTTATGCATAAATGACAAAAATGTATGTAAAGAGAGAGAGACGCACCATTTTGTTGCAGGGGCTACTAGTATCACTTAGAGAGTGAAACTGGGAGAAAGCAGCATAAGAACCCACAGTAGCAGCCAGTAAAGAGAAAATTACACAGACAAAAAAACGTGTCCCTGCAAAATGAAGCGCAGGGCACGTGTCCCTTGACATGTTAGCCACGTTTTTGTTTGTTCTCGATGATGAAGCTGTATTCTGTTTATTGCCACAGAGACGGAGCTGTATTCTGGAAGCGGTACTGTAAAATGGGTTTCTAACATCAACCATTTTTTCGTTGACGATGCTCGTGCTTATTAGGCAACATAGCAGCAAGCGTCACCCTCACGGCACTCCAATTTCAGAGTCAACCGGTGCATTGATAGATCCGGACGGCAAGCAATGCTGTTAGAGTCAAGATTCGTTTATTCAAAACGAAAATGTTTTTTCTTCTAACTTTTTGGTCTCTGTGTCTACGCCACCGATAATGTAATAAATATAAACTTTTAAATTTTGATCGATGTCAAATATTTGTAAATAAACTTTTTTTTTGGGAAAAATTTAATCAAGCTTGTAGGTTGTAACTTTGAATGATCGGTTTTATGCTGGGCCGTCCGCCGTATAATATTGGTTGGGCCTGCGGTTTTCCAACCAAGGGCCATCTTTGACGGGCAAGCCTGTCCCCATATTTCTCTTCTTACTAAAATAATAATTCTTGCAGAGGAATCACGTTATGTACGTCTCTATTCACAAGCATTAAAATCCAGAGGCCTTGATAAAAATAAAATAATAGCGTAAACTTTATGCTGCAAATATTTATATTATACTCTCTCTTGCAGCCTTTGCATTGAAAAAGACTGAAAGCTTCTTTGATTTTTGAACTTCAAGAGGTACTTTCTTAACTCTTCTTCTTCGTATGAGTATTATTTATTATTAGCTTAATTTATCTGTAGTTCTTTTTTTTTTATTCAATGCCTTTTCAGTTCACTCCCCCCCCCCCCCCTCCTTTCTGGGTTTTGCTTCATCTAGCATTGTGATTGAAGCTTGAATTAAACAAAGGGTTTCTCTATAACTTGTTCAAGTTTTTGTTGAGTTGTGAGTTGGGTGTTTCTTTCATTGATCCATTTAGTTACTTGATAGGGTTCAGGGTTTAATTCTTCTAATTTTTTTTCTTTTTTCCTGTGGTCTGATGCTTATGTTTTAGTTTATTAACTAAAATGCTGGATTTAATTATTGGGAATATATCAATTTATTAGTAAAAAATGCCCTGAAATATGTCATCAATTCGTCTGCTTATTCGAACTTTATTTCTATGCTAAGCTTTGCATATGACAGCTTATCCTTGACAGTTGGTAAAATAAGAAAAAGTGGATCCTGTTCTCGTTTGACCATGTTGATCTCTTTAATGCCTTTATATCTACAGGGTATTAAACTAAATTAAAATGTATGAAGTTTGTAAAAGATTATCTGAAGTAAATTGCCGACTTAATAAGATTTCATTACTTTTAAATTTTCATTTTAGATTTTGAAGAGATTTCCTCATATAGTTTGGTTCTTCATCTTGCCTCTTTTTGTCTGCAAAGTAGAAAGTGTATTTGGAAAGCTTCATTTTATTCTTTTATGGTCTTTTTTGGTTTCAATATTATTATCCAAAAGGTGAACATGGACTATTGGAAAAGCTGTTGTTTCCCATAGCTATTTTTTTTCCCAGCAGCGTATTTTAAGCTTAATGAATGTGGAGTTTTTTTAATCTATTTTTATTATTGGCATAAGTTTCATTTATACAAATTTTTCGTTATCAACAATTTGTATCTTTTAACAGTCTATTAGCATTGTGGATTCTAATGACCATCAACTGTGCCATTGGGACAACGCGTTATATTGATTCTTGTTTTATCTTTTATGAATTTGCTAAATCCAGTTAAGAAATACAACTTTGCCGTAGGATTCTTCATACTAGCCACATCATGCTTAAGGTCCCAGATCATCAGGTTGCAGGTCACAAAGCTGGCAAGGGAAAGCTTGGACCCCTTGTAGATGATTCGGGACGTTTTTACAAGCCTTACCAGTGTGATGACCGTGGCTCAAAAGAGGTGGCTTTCTACACTTCCTTCTCTTCCAATACAAAGATACCGGATCACATCCGCAGATTCTTCCCTCTCTTCTATGGTACTAAACTTGTAGAGGCATCTGATGGATCCGGTCCCTCTCCCCACATCGTGTTGCAGGATCTTGTCTCAAACTGCAACAATCCATCCATCATGGACATTAAGATTGGTGCGAGAACATGGTATCCTCAAGCATCTGATGACTATATTGAAAGGTGCTTTCAGAAAGATAGAGAAACCACCACCTCGTTATTGGGTTTTAGGATATCTGGGTTGCAGATATATGAAAACAAAGAATCTGGATTCTGGAAGCCAGTGAAGAAACTTGTCCAAGCATTTAATGTGGAGGATGTCCGATTAGTTCTTAGGAAGTTTGTTTCATCAAACTCACCTACTGATTCAAATTCAGTCCCAGACTGTTCTTTTGCACCAAGTGTTTATGGTGGTTCTTCTGGGATTTTGGCACAATTGTTGGAGCTGAAGGAATGGTTTGAGGATCAGACCATCTACAATTTAAATTCTTGTTCAGTTCTTATAGTATATGAAAAGGAGTCATTGTTGAAAGGAACGAGTCCTGATGCTGAAATCAAACTTGTTGATTTTGCTCATGTTATTGAGGGAACAGGTATTATTGATCATAATTTTTTGGGTGGGCTCTGCTCTTTGATAAAGATTATTTCTGAGATTCTTACCGGTCCAGATGAACATACAAACAAAGCTTGTTTGCAGGACATGGAGAAGAACAGTGTCATTGATAATGGCACAAATAAATGAACATCTACACCACAATGCCAAGTTGTATAAGTGTATCTCTTGTGACTGCTCTAATTTAGGTTCTGTTTAGGCTCAAAACAATCTTTTATTAGATAGGGCCTTGATTTGTTGATTGAGAATGAAGAAACCATTTCAATTCATTTATTGATTTCCAAGTATTTCTACTCTCTTATTGCTCCAATTTTAGCTGGAAAACGAAACAAAACAAAACTATTGCCTATTGATTGTCCCAGTCTCACTATGTTAGCTTGTTTATTTTCTATAACCTGTTCACGCATGTCCATGTTTTCTGTGTGAGATAAGAAACTGTTTTTGTATCCGCTGGTGCTTCCTTCCTGGAGTCTCTCTTCACTGTAGACATCAAAGATTAATACAGTTTCTGTATTTCAGATGTCAAGTAGTAAGAATCTTCAAGGTACATTCTATTCAAATTGATCTATCGAAGGAAATAAATTTTCAGTTGGAATTCTTTATACCACTGTATGTGCCAGGGAAATTTAAACTGATGTGTGCATGTTCAACTTTTTAATTTATTTTTTCATTACATATACAGTGCTAAACCTTAATATTACAGCCTAAATGAAAATTACTTTTACAAAAATTTCATTGAAACTCGATGTACGGAGATGCTCCTAATAATTGACAGCATACCTTATTTGAATTGTAAGAGCCATATTGGCCTTCCAAGTAGTACTCTAAAGCCTAAAGCTATACATAGTAGCAGCAACAAGTGGAGTTAGTTGCTTTCCTGTTATGGCAAGAAAATTAAATTGAATTGCTGGATCAGAAAACCTGAAACTGATTTTCAAATGAAAGGGTAAGTGTCTGGGGTCCTTTGCTAGTGACCTGGGAGATCAAATAGCAGCATCAGCAATGAAAAGTTTTAGTATTTCACTCAAGCATAAAGGACTCACAGCGGTCAAAACTATTTTGAGATAATCTTTCTTCAAAGCAATGCTCTTCTTACAACATAATCCATTTGGTTTCCAGTAGTGAACTCCAAGCCTCAAAATCTAACTTCAATTTCTTGCAACCTATTCAACACCTTTAACTGTATATATAAACATTCATAAATTATAAAACATATACATTCATCATCCATCATCACTTCACACTAGTGTCAAAAAAAAAAAAATACAAAAATGAATTCTTCTCTTTTCTTTTTCATAATCTGCTTCACTTGCATTGGCTTCTGCCGGGCAGATTTTGATAATCTTCAGGATATCTGCCCAACTGATACAACTAAGAAACAAACCATTTTCATTAATGGTTTGCCATGCAAGAGTCCGGACCGCATATTTGCTTCGGATTTCAAGTCCACGAAACTAAGAGATGCCGGCAACACAGATAAATTTCCCTATTCCTCATTGACCCTCGTCACTGCTGCAGATTTCCCAGGCCTTAACACTCTTGGCCTCTCCATTGCTAGAACTGACCTTGATGTGGATGGCATGGTGATGCCTCATACTCACCCTAGAGCCTCAGAGATGTTCTTTGTTTTCAAAGGTGTTGTGGTTGCTGGTTTTGTTGACACCAACAGAAAGCTTTTCCAGGTAACGCTTAAAGCAGGAGAAGTGTGTGTGTTTCCCAGGGGTCTGCTACACTTCGGCTTTAACGTTGGTTATGAGTTCGCAACTGTTTTTTCAGTGCTAAACAGCCAGAATCCTGGGGTGGTCAGCATCAGTGATGCCGCGTTCTCCGATTCGATACCATTGACGACCTTGTGAGAAAATTCATTTCAGTTTCTGCGTTGGACGATAAGAGTATCAGAAATGTCACACTTTCAAGATTTAACAAGCTTAAAATCATGAAACACCACATTTGAAACGTCAACAATCATACGCCTTCATATATTATATTATATATAGTTATGTGTTTTATTAATTGTCAAAGACGCCATATTTGTTTGAGTGTCTTGCAGTGCTGACTTTAATCTCAGAGCAACTAGATTGTATATTATCATCTCGTTTGAAAGTACCCATTATCTTATTTGTTGTAAGATGAGTTTTTGCCTATGTTATAATTTTTTTATCCCCGAAAATAAACTCTCAAAGGATGTGCCAAACAAGTACCAACCCAATCAAAAGGTCCTATGTAATTAGTTGCACTTAAAAGTTTTGTTTTTTTTGTCTAATAAACTAAGGGTGTTTTTGACACACTGTATTATATTATATTGTATTACATTATTTTAATATTAAGGATGTGTTTGGTTGTAGTATTAAAGGGGTATTATAATAGTGTTCATATTAAAATAATACCAAACCTATGTTTGGAACAAAATTGCAAGGGATTAGGGTGGGAGGCTAATGCGTCAACTGACGCATTAGTTAATCCCGACTGTGAGTCGGGAAAAGTTAATGCGTCAATTGACGCATTAGCTTTTTTTTTTTTCTTTTGCTTTTAACTTTTGTTTTTTGTTTTATTATTATTATAATACTAAAATAATAAATAAATATAGTTTTTAATTTAATATAATATTTTTATTTTATTTGTTTTTACATTATAATTATTAATATAAATTAATAAATAAATAATTTATCATTCAATAATAGTATATTTTTTTATTTTTACATTATAATTTATTAATAAATTTATAACTTATTATAACTAATAAAAATATTTAAATATTTAAATATGAATAAATTTGAATAATATTAATTTAAAAATAATAATAATATAAATAATAACATAAAAATATTAATGCAATTTAAATATATTAATATAATATAAAACATTAATATAATATAATATTTAATTTAAACTAATTAAAAAAATAATACAGTACAGTGTAGCACCAAACATTATATAACATTATTATAATACAGTGTTAATACAATACACCAGCATTAAAATAATGCAATACAACATAATACAATACGTGTACTAAACGCACCTTAGTGTATTGTATTATGCCGTATTGCATTAGCACTGTATTATAATAATGATGTACAATGTTTGATGCTATACTTAGGGATAGCAATGGGGAGGGGACCAATCTCCGATATTTTGCGTATTTCCTCGTCCCCTCTCCATCTCCGTCAGAATTATTTAAGAGAATCAACATCTCCTTCCCGAATAATAACAGAGGATCCCCGAAAATCTCCGATCCCCGAATAACTAATACATTTTTTTTTTATTTTGAGTTAATCATATTAAAATAAAAAATTCAAATAAAAGTAAAATTCGAAATATATCTTATATTAATATCCATTACAAAAGTCACATATATTAAATTAGTAAGTAACGCAGCATGCAATGGATACAAACTATCATGAACAAATTAATAGTTTAATACAAAATTGTTACAAATAAAATCAAATTTAGATTCAAAATTAACTTTTCAATAGTGGCGTGGACACTTTATAAATGTGGAATATTCCCTTTACAGCACAATAGTTAAGTCGAAGTAAATCAAGAACAAATATTATATTATATTAGATATTAAAATTGTGATTTGTTGTGGGCAATTATAACATTTAAAAATAAATAAAAAATCGATTTAAGTTTAAAATATTTAATGAATATTAAAATTAAAACAAAAGTTTTGGGCTAATAGAATCTGTCCGGTCTTTTTAATGTGCTAAATAAAAATTTAGAACTTTAATTAGTTAATTAGGCCTAAAAGTTTAATAATATAAATATTTTGATATTTTTTATTTTTACCAATACTTATAATTTTATAATTCAAATTTTATAATTTATTTATTAGTAATTTAAGAAATTGGGTATGAAATTATCCTCATATCCTCCCCGAATGGGGAAAATCCCCGAGGGTACCCGTCCCCGTGGGGATTTTTGCCATCCCTAACTATACTATAGTGTATTAATTTTTTTGTGATTAACTTGAATTATATATTTAGAAAATAATATTTATTACTACCTAGAAAAATAAAAAAATATAGAAGTCTTAAATTTTAAAAATTCAACATTATTTTTTAGTATAAATATTAAAAAAATAATTTTTCCATAAAGATTGAAACTTATAGCCTTATAATCGACAACATAATATTTATTTTAAATTAATATTATTTAAATTTATTCATATATAAATATTTTATTAGTTATATTAAATTTTTATATATTAATTACTATAATATAATTAAATAATGTAATATCAAGTTATGTTCTTATATTTATATATTATTTAAGTACTTATTAATTAATTTGATATATTAATTATTATCTAATTAAATAACACATTATTTAGTAATTTTTTAATATAATAAAAATTAAAATATGAATAATAAATTATTAATTTATATTAATAATTATGATATAAAAATAAATAAAATAAAAAATTATATTATATTAAAAAGTGATATTATTTATTATTATTAAAAAAAACAAAAGCAAAAGCAAAAGTAAAAAAGAAGAAACAACAAATGCAAAAGCACAAAAGTTAATGCGGCAATCCCGACTCCTAGTCGGGTTTAGCTAATGCGGCAAACTTATACCTCATAATTCCTTGTAAAAATTTTCACTTTTATTAGAATGGCAAAACGTGTGAATAGTTAACGGCTGTCACATATACTTATCATCATATTTAGGATATTATTATCTAAAATGTTCTTTTTTACCTAAAATAATAAAAATAAATAATTTTTACAAATTGACTTTCCTATTAGATTTTAGTTTTTTTTTAAAAAAAAAAATCAAATTTCTTTATTTCTCAATTATCTATTGATTCTGTAAATAAAACTTTTACTCCGTGAGTGCTGGAAGCACTTAACAGGCGCAAAAGGACGGACTATAAAAGGAAAGTTAACTCATTCGAAATTTCATATCAAACAATTCCGCGCCAAAGAAAAGGAAAGAGCGAGAAGAAAATTGGAAGAGAAATGGCTGTGCTGTGTTTCGTCCTGGATTTACGTAGCCTATCTCCTTCATTACTTGCAGATCTTAAGCAGGTATAGTTAATTCACTAATCGTCCCGATCATCTCTTCTCATTTTTGCTTCAAATGATTGATCGATTGATTAGAAGTATTGATTTTCTTGCTTCTATTTGCAGCTGTTGTTACAGCTGGCTAATCTCTACGCTGTTTCACCGTCTTTGAGCCAATCAAACGCTCTCTGTGATCGAATCGGCTTGTGCTACGTCTTCAACAATCGCATTTCTTCTTCCGTTGAGGTACCTAAATTTGTACGAATTTAATTTAAAAAATTTCTCATGTTTATGTAAATTTCTTGTTAATCAGTTTTTTTTGGTCAAATATTCATATCATCTGTTATTTTCGTGTAATTTTTTTCGCTTTGCTTTACTTTGTTTTTAAGCTTTATATAAATATATAGTCGAAATTGAAGGTGAATGTGATATGTCTGTGTTATTGTTTTTCTAGTCACGGTTTATTTTTTAAAATGGAGATAGTAATTCTGAAATCTGAAAAATGCATGAGATATGTTTGTGAAATTTTCTCCTCTGAGAGAAACTGAGTGAATTGAATGTATGTTAAACAGCTAAAAGTTGCATATAGACCAAGCGGAAACTTGAGTCTTCGTGATTTCCACCATGCTGTTAACAACTTGCCTACTGATGCATTTTCGCCTGAATTTAAAGAATCTGGAGCCCTCCGATGTTGCGGTTATCTGTCTCATTTTACATATTGTTTTTAACAAATGTTCTGACTAATTTTAAAAGAGTTGTCTATAGTGTTAATTCATTTGGTGATTGGTGACAGGTGCAAAACTTTCAATTGTTTTTAGCGATCAAGTTCTGTACTCTTGGGGAGACAAAGATATTGTGAGAAAAGTGATAGTCTTGAGTTCGTGTTTACCTGAAAATGTAGACTCTGCCTTGAAAAACACTCTCCTGGTGAGTTTGAATTTTTAGGTTATTTTGTGTTTCTGTTCTTCTGGTTGGTTGCTTTTTCCTATAATAATATCAGAACTGATTTTTCCACAGGATGCAGCAGATAAGTGTGTATCAATTGAGTTTGTGTTATTTGAGCAAAAATCGAGCCATCTCTGCAACATGCAAGAGCATATCAACAGTTTTATTGGATGTATTTCTGATCTTGACAACTGCTCGTTTCAAACATATCTTCCAGGTTAAGCAGTGACACGATGTATATGTTTTACATTCTCTGATTATCAAGAAAGATCCATCATATCTCCCTCTAAGATTTTTTCTTGGTAAACCTTTGGTCACCAGCAGAAATGCTCACCTCTCATGTATGATGTCTATGGAGTATTAATATGTTAACATATTTGCAGACGTCAAGGTATTGCATGGCCTGGTAAAACGATGGCTACAAGATTTAAAGGATGACATGGAAGAACCAATACAAGCTCGTTTTATCTTCAAGAGCAACCTTTTTGGTTCACTGAACCAGATAACCTGCAGCTTGTCTGCATCAGTCAATCAGATTATTGATGGATTTAGTCCTTGCCAGGTATCGTCAATCGTTGTCTGCATTCAATGTTTTCAGCTGAAAAAGATCCTTGTTTTCAACCCACTTCATGCACTTTGGACAGCAAGATGTCTATCTTTAGTTGTAAACCACATTTATATAGATATATGGACCTGATCTTTGCTATTCAGTAAAAATATTCCTTTGAATTTTTGCAGACGTGCAGGTGCCATGGCATTCCACTCAGCAGTACAGTAAAAAATAAAATCAAAGAGCCTTTATGTCCCATCACCAGCCATGATCTGGGAAAATTTGATGTGATTGAGAACTCTGTAAAGGTTGGAGAAAATACAGTGCTGTTTATGCCCTCGTTCCAGAGCTCTGTGAAGCTCCAGCGAATGTCTTCGCCCATTGACTTTAAAATTATAGAGAGGACTCCCCTGGGGTCTCTAAATGAAGGTAATTGTTAAGCAAGATACTATCTTTGAGACATGAGTAAATACTTTGAGCTTCTTTTAGTTTTCTGCGCTGCGGGGCTCTACCTTAAGCATTCAATTTTCTGACATGTTGCTTTTTTGGGAAAAGCAAAGATAGGCTACATCTATGATATATGCATGAGTTGGAAATCTTACACCTTATAACCATATCCTGATATTGTTGTGCAGTTGATAAATTCAAATTACAATTTTTTATGAAACTGTGACTCAGATATCAATTTGTACATATTCCTTTCCATTTATAATATCATATTAGAACAGTTACCTGAATGTGCTTTCTACATAGAGTACTACGGTAAAAGAAAAAGCTGATATCCTGTTTCTTTTCCCACTCCTATTTGGATGTTATATGGTCTAACCCAATCTTCATTGTTCTGGTCTAGATTGACTATATTTTCTGATTGGCAAGAAATTCAGTGCTGCTAGATTCTTATTCCAGCACTCTCTCTCCCCCCTCCCCCCAAAAAAAACAATGCTTTAACTGTTAACTCTCCCTGTTCTGGCATTTTAACGTAGGTATCATAATTGGAGCTTCCTACATTGTAACTCCATCAGCTTGTCATGAGATTGAAACTACTTCAGATGAAACAGATCAAACAGAGTTGAACTCTCAACGTGCGTGAAAGACTATTCTTTGATTTCCTGGTTTTCAGTGGGAGTGTTTAATAAATATGTTATCTCAGATTTCAGAAATTCATTTTGGTCCTCAAACTTGAATTTACTTATCATTCAACATCATGGATTATCTGTGTATTTCTTTATAAATTCTTTCTTTCATTTTCCTAAAATCGGGCTGTAGTTGGGCAGTATTTCGAGGTCTTTGCAGTGCTCTACATTCACTTGACCAGGGTTTGTTATGTTCTTCATACTGTAATGTGGAGACTATGAGAAAGGCTATGTTCCACTGCTATTATATTCTGCAACCTTCAGAAAATGGACCAATGCTTCTGAGGGTAAACTATGAGCTTCTTTCTTGTTAGCTGATAAACCTTGTATTTCTTGGTTTAAATTATCCTTACATGATTTGTCGTTCTTTTAATTGTAATACAATGTAGCTTGTTTTCTTATGTAAATTTTCTACGCTGGTCTGTTTTTATCTGCTATTCTGCTTTCTTGTATCTACAATAATTATTTATTTATATAACTTGCAGCGACTTGCAGGATCAGAGGAAGTCTTGCCTGTCCCCGATGTCAACCGATTTATTGATTCTTCAGTACCTAAGGGGATTGAGATATCCATTCAAACATTTTTATTGAAGGTTGAATCCTGTCTTCATAGTTGGAAACTGTTCTCTCTTGCTTTATAGCATTTTAGTACTCTCTGACAGCAGTAAACCACTTTGATGTGACTCAACTGTTTCTCATCCTTCGAAAACTCATTCCTGTAAATGACAAAAGATCCTAATGGAAAAGAATATCCATAATTTTCAATTAGCTTTGGTTTCCACATGCATCAAGCTGCAAATGTCAATTACTGAGTCATAAATTATGTGGTTAAGGCCTATTTATCTCGTTTTTAAATTAATTGCATAGTAACTCGTACTTTATGGATTGTAAGTGGAGTGATAGTTTAATCATAACAAATTCCACAAAGAATACTACCAATGATCTTGTCTGAAAATGAAAAAGAGAATAGAAATCTACTATTTGTTTTTGTCGTTGCAATCGTCGACATGGACTAGTTAGATACAAAACTATTAAGGTAAGGACCAGTTCAATTGATAACCAAGCTATAGGTTCATGCTGTATGCAGGATGGACTAAGGTTGACATAGATAGGCTTTATTTTCATACCTTTGCAGCTGGCTTAATCAGCATAAGCTACTGAATCTATTTGTTTCCTCCAAAGATGGTTATGTATTTACATATGTCTTTTTCTGTGGAGGGATTTTTTGAGTTTATGATGGCTGGCATAATCATGTTATTTAGTCTTGTCCTTTTTAAATTGCTTGCAGATACAATCAAGAGACTACAATCCAGTTGTTCATGAGAGAGGTTTCCATCCAAAACTAAACTCACTTGTAAAGGAGAGCTTACAATTTGGGTAAGTATACTCTCTATCTGCTATCTGTCTCGAGCTTTTTGTAAAAGAAACATTCAAGCACATGACTTAGTATCCCCTTGGAAGTTATGCTCTTATCCTGCAACATTTGAAACCTTTTCTTCTAAATAGAAATGGCTAGCCTGAACTTTATCCTTGTATCACTGGCTAATAATCTTTCTAGTGAACCTAGATACCAAGTTTAGCCATAAGAATGCCCATCTAACTAATGGGAAGATAGAATACATGCTCTGAGTCTGAGTCTATGACCCCAGATTTAATTTCCAGTCAGAAATTGTAAAATTATATTTCATGGTCATCTTTGTGAAGTTGTTCAAGTTAATCTGTTTAAAGTTGGAAAAAGATACATTTTGAAGTGACTGAATGTAGAATGTCATGTAGAATGCATAGATTCAGTTTTGTCTTCCATAATTGATTTCTTACTTTCTTTGTACTTAATCTAATTGCTCCATCTGGGAAAAAAATCTTAATAGATGCTCAGGAAGTAATCTGTTTGCTTTTTAAACACATGATGATGGCGGCATTTTATGTACTGAAGTCATTCTTGTGGTCATCTGTGCACTTTGCATGCTATAGAAAGCTCCACCGGAAGATTCCAGATTGTGGATGTTTTATTCAGGCAGTTTATCATTTCTAACCTGTTACAATAAGTTGATAACTAAAATTTGGTTTGGGGGCTCAGTTTTTATTACTAGTGTTCATCGTGGTTACTTTCGCTAGGTTTTCTTTGAAGACGTGGCAACCTGGGTGATAATCTAATGACAAATTCCTGATAATTTACTCTTTTTACATAATCTTCCAGGTCACTACCTACTGAATTGAGTGACAAAAAATCTGAAGTGAACTCAACACGACCAGATTCTGCAGAAGTGCCTCCAAAGTCAAATTCAGCTATTGATATTGTGGTCTTGGAAGAGGAAAATGCAATGTTTGATCTTACGGCTGGAGAGGACAAAACAGCTGATAGTATTGCCGAAGAATGGGAGCAGCTTGTAGTTAGTGAAATCCCCAAGAGATTTTCTCCCTCTTGTGTATCCAAACCCAAGTTGGATCACTCTGTTCCATCGCCACCAGATAATAATAGGCAGCTGGATGAAAAAACTTCAAGGATATTAGAACGACTTGAGGTTGCCAACACAGTAAAATCAAAGGTGGTTTCTCCTGTTCCACAAGCAGCAGCATCTCTGATGTATGCATGTCAAAGAAGAAACCTCTAATCCCTTTCCAGTCAAGCCAAGCTTCTGACCAAGTGACAACTTCAAGTCAGCTAATGAAACCCAATTTTCAGAGGCTTAAAAGGAAATATAAGTGAAAAGAAATTCATCCTCGTCTAGCATGGAGTTACAGAAAAGTTCCATGAGGTCAGTGTGTTTACTTCCATTCTTATTAACTTGTTACCTCTGTTCTGAGAACCCTGTCCTCTTAAAACGCTGTCTGCAGAAACCGAACTAAAAGTTATATTCATAAAAAAGTTCTATTTTAAGGAAGGATGAAATTAAAACGATTGCATGGCAATCGATCATAGACTGAGGTTCGTTGTGTTCCACGGTTTCTAAAACTTTAAGTCAGTTACCGTTAGATCTAAAACCTAGTGGCCTACAGTTTTAGCTGTTGGGGCACCATGGCTCCAAAGTTTTGCTATCAGTTGCTTACTCTATGTCATCATGTGTTTGTGTCTTTGTAACTGGTTTTGTATCACTAAATCTCTTTGCATTTTTGCTGATTAAGAGTGACTTGATAATGGTATCAGTCCCGCTAATATGTGGATATGCGGAAATTATGAATGTACGGATGTGAGATGTTAACCGCTAGATGAATTAAATGAACGGGATTTACTGTCAACGTGGACATGCGCTGAAAAAATAACTTGAAATACACTCGGGCCACAAATAAAATGAAAAAGAAAAAGCAGATAGTGCAATCGCTCCTCTCCGTCTCCTGAGGGAGAATTATATATACATAAGAGGTATATATTATTTATAAATAAGTAAATTATATTATGATGTGTAGTTAGTTTAAAAATTAATCATGTAAGTGATGGTTATATTAAATTAATTACATATAATATGTATGTATAAATTAATTATAATACATAAGAGATATTCTAAAATTTTTTCTCCAAAGGTGTAAATTTCTTTAAACATAAATTCACCAAAAAAATACATGATTTACATGTTTAGGCACCCACTTTGATCTAATTTCATAAATTTGTGGAGCCATTCATTGTCATCCAATTGTGCTTTTTCCATGTCATCCTTCCACCTTGTTTTAAACCCTTCAACAGTCTTTGAATCCCATACATGTTTATGAGAAAACTTTCTTCTTCTTTTTTTCTAGAAACATTTTTTAAAAAATTTGTAATGCTATATACAACACTGCACTCAACCTCCTAGAAAATTAATTTAAAAAATGTCATCTTAGTATATACAACACTGCACTCAACCTCCTAGAAAATTAATTTAAAAAATGTCATCTTAGAATTAAAAAGAAAATCATAAGCATAAAAAAAGAACAGAAAGATTAGAAAAAGAAAATTACATGCTTTTAGCAAGGAAAAAAAAGGAGAAGCAATTTGCAAGGGCACCAGAGAGGTACTTTCCATTTGTTTGGAAAAGTATAAAGATAAGAGAGAAGACCGATTGAATTCCTCTTTTTTTTACCCCCATTTTATACATGGGTCTCAGTATATAAGATGTTTGATTTAAGTTTTTTCTTTTCTTTTATTTTTATTTTTTGTCCAAAGCAGTGGGTCATATGTTCATAGCAAATCTTGTCCATTCAATTCATCCAACGGCTATCATCTCACATCCGCACAATTAACAATTTTTGAATACCCGCATGTTAGCGACGCACACATATACATATTGTTAAGTAAAGTACGACATATTTTATTGTTTTATTTTGAATTGCATCAAGGTATTGTGTTGTTTATCGAAAGTGCGAAACCTAAGAAATTGGGTAAAGGGTACTCCAAACTAATTATTCAATACATACTTACATTTTAAAGGGCTTATGACCCCATTCAATTGACATCGCAACTTTAATTAATCAAATAAAAAACAAATTACTCCAACCAAAAAGAAAACAAAACAAAAACCCATTTACATTTGGTTGTTAAGGACTGAGTCGGTGGTGGCTGCCAGGCTGCCATTATTACTATTTCTCACAAAATTATTGGCTTGGACCACAACTTTTAACAAAAGGAAATGGCTGAGCATGACTTTTTAGCTAAACCCCTTTTTTGGCCTATATCTCCCTTGTCATGTGTTGTGTGGCCAGTGTGGTGTGGCCTTGATATCAACTACCCACCAACCTTTGTCTGCTTGACATTTCGAATGCTCTCTATTAGTGATTTTGGAGCAAAATCAACTAGTACCAAACAAATATTGATATGATTTTTCTATAAACATAAGGGCCAGTGGGCCATGCCACAGGCTTTGTACGATAAAACGGAGTGGAAGAGATGATATATAATGGTGGAAATCAGTAGGGACTTGATCTAGAAGTTTTCTTTATGGAAATCAAACTTGGTGCTTGTCTTGTGAGAGAAATCCAAAGCTAGGTGTCGTAGCTCTTTTGTCAGTGCCGGTGCCCCGCAATAGAAAACACCTGCATTTTGGACAAACAAACACACACACCACACAACAGCACAATCCTTAGTACCCATATCTTTGATATGTAAGTTAAGATGTGTATGACATAAACATTAGGTAACAAAGTGGACTTACCAACTCTAGAATCAGGGTGATTGAGAGCAACGCGTTTGTACACATTGCGCCAATTAGGCTTGGCGAAATGTGACTTAACGCGTGTTCCAGAGACAACGTCAACGCCATTCTTGGCGTGATTGAGGGACTGAAGCATGGCAATGAGAGCTGAGCGAGCATCACCTTCTTCATAAACACTGGTGCAGTAATTGTGAAGCTCTATGACATTGTTGTGGTCCAATTCAGCCACCTCATTCATCACTCCCTTAAACCAATCGAACGAGCCTTGCTCTCTTGTAACCCAATAGAAGTATGCTCTTCTTGTCCTGAATTGGTCCCTTCTTCTGTGTCCAGAAGAAGAAGGGCTCGTAGTTGTTGTTGATGGTGATGATGTTGTGTTAAAGCCGGTGTCATGACCGTTTTCTAAATCATGTTCTTCTTCTTCCTCTATGGCTTTCATTTGTTCACTATGTCTTTAACAATGCTGATCATCGGAGTTGCTCCAATTCCCAGACCAACTAATAAAACCACCTCAACTCTTTGTAGTCTTGTGCTGGAGCTCCATATGGACCGTCAATCAAAACTCTAGGAAAACTGTTCATTAACATTATAAATAAATTATTAATATAAACACATATTTAGGACATATAACTCGAGTTGTGACACAAGATTTGTATTCTATTTTATTATTTTAATTTTAATTCACGTATTGATTTGTTGTGAAACAGTTTATGCATATCTAGAAGATAATATCAGAAAGAAATATAAAGAATCTGCAAGTGTTGATGTAGGGTGTAAAGGACCACATATGCACTTTAATAATTAATAGGATATTTTCAACTCTCGGTGGTTGAGGATGAGATCACGCTAATGATACATATTATTTTTAATTTGCTGTCAGTCTCTATCAATGATGTGCATCCTACCACCTTGCTCATAAACGACATACATATTTCAGATAATTCTTGTCGTTCTTATGACTAAAATCCTAAGCAAGATTATTAATTACAAGGTTATTCTAGTGCTTGATTAAAGGTGCTTTCAAACCGATTAAAGTTTGGAAGCATTTATAAGTCGCCCACGTTTTACATGACCCACTTCTATTGCTTACCATGGAATTAAATAATTACACTTGCTTTAGTGCTTCTCAAAATGCAGATGCTCATCTTATTGTTTTGTCTTGTTTAGACTTTACGGAGGCACCATCGAGCAGTCGTATGAAATTACGAATAATTAAATAAAAATGATAAAGTTAGTTGCAATTAGACAGCACAGATGGTATATCCCATGATCAGGAAATGTCAGAGAAAGAGAAATCTTAACCTTATCAGTTAGGCACTATAATGATGATAGGTGTTAATAGAGATAATTAATTAAAAAACTTTAGCGTGGCTGTAGCTCCGTGAAACGCATGTAAATTAAGTTGGCATAGAGATGGATTTAAAGTTTTAAGTTGACAATTTTAACTTTTCTAGTGAGAATGTGAGATTGACTTACTCAGGATTGTTATGTCCCTCGGCTCGGAGGAGTCCACTTATTCCGTTTGGAGGTGGTCGGCATACCTAACCAAAAATAAATTAAAATTCAACTCAATATTTTATCTATATTTATTTATCATAACTATATAATTCAGATTTTTTTTTTTTTTATGCAGATGTCTATACTTTTTAAAATGCATTTTATGTTGAATCGGTATTTCAATAAGTACAATCGCATGCACCTGAATATAATGCAATTTGATTATCTGCTATGGTAACT